>JAODKM010000025.1:13192837-13204216 GCA_026780845.1 Petrocephalus sullivani
AAAAAACTACCCTTAATCCCCCCCCCCACTCTTTGGGCATTCTCTCCTCTCTCTAAAACCCTTTTCCCCCCCCCCCGCCCGCGGCGCCCAAAGAATTACTTTTTGGGCCCCCCCCCCCCCCCCCCCAGCTTAAGGAGCAAAAACATGGACTGTCTGTGGGGCCCACGAGGACTTTATCGGGAAACATTTCTCCATAACCAGACTGCGTATATTCGCATCTGTCCGATGACTTGGACAAAAATGCCATTTATTTATTGCCTGAAGCCTTCTGGTTGGCCGCCACCGGTGATTCCACGTGGTGCTCACGCCGGGGGCCCCGTTCTCACTCTCACAGGTTTGCCCGCGTGCAGTAAATTAGGAAATGCCTCCCATTTGGAAGCTTTTATCTTTCCAGCCGCTCCTTGCTACCCGGCATCCTCCTGTGCGAGGAGACGCCTTCTCAAGGGTTCTTGAAAATTGAGCGTGAAGCACCCAGGGCCAAACAGGAAGATACTAAAAGCAACCAGCCCCCATCATTCAAGCCAAACAGGCTCTCGGGAACTCCTTGGAAACATCCCGACCAGAATCGTGGCTGATATATCGCTTCTATCCCTCCTTCTGTCTCACATTCTTCCGATTAGACAACGCTTAACAATTCTGTCTTGGCTGGGGGGGTGTGGGGGAATCTCAGAGGTCCTTTCCACATGGGCAGGCTGGAAATGCGGAGTGAGGCTGAGGCTAAGATTAGACAAGGCTACGGTTCCAGAAAGAAGATTGCCAGGAATGCAGCTGTTTTTTGCTCCACGCGGCAAAATCGCTGGACCTGCTTTTCCCGACAGAAAGACAACGGTTTTGCGTGACCTGGATCAGGCATTCATTATTTCACGTCGTTCCTAGCGTAGGCAACATGCGGTTAACTGAAACACAAACCAGCATGCTAAGGCATTGGAGAGGAGCTCAGTGCAAATCAACGGCGGGTGCTGATTGAAGCCAGGATCCCGGACATGCAGAGCCAGCGGGGCTCTAAAAAGCATAACTGCCGCTGTCCAGGGACACAAAGCCCCAACTTTAAAGGTTACCTTTCACGCCATGACGGGCCAAGTCAAGCAGAGAATTAAACTTCAGGGAACACATCTCAGGGTGGCCTTAAAAAGGCTAAATTGCCCACATAAAGGGCAAAGTTAGCTCCTGTTCTGACCATTTTAATGATACATAGCTGCGACATATCAGGCCACTCCCTCATATAAACACAACGGTAAAACTTCAGTCTGGAACAGGTGCTCGTGTGAGCGAGGGGATGCAGTGTGCCTGTGATGTAGCACTACGGGGTGGATGTTTCAAGCACAGACAGTGCTGGACCTTATTTGGGGGCGGGGAGGGGGCATCAGCTCCCCTAATTATTATAAAACCAAATACGCTCGGCAAGTTTAATCATGGGGGACCTCAGTAGGGGGGATCCTAAATTTCTTTAGGGGACCGAAGTCTAAGGGCCAAATCGTAAAAAATTGCTTCTGGTATCAAATTTCAAGTCTTACTTGTCACATGCACAAACATGCAGCATGCGTCTGCGCAGTGAGATGCTTCCCACCGGCTTCCGGGGTTTTGCTGGAGAGGAAAGAGCAAAAGGTAGCAATAAAAATAACAGCAAAATAAAATAATAAAAACTGCGGAATAAGAGAGTAGAAATAGAGGGTTAGGATACATGTTAATGCAGATGCACATTGTGATGTGCTGACGGTTTCTTTATTTTCCAGTGGGGACATCAGCCCAGAGCAGGGCCGGCAGGCTGTGGCTGGTCCCCACCGGCCTAAACCTCTCTGTGTTATGTCTCTCTGTTTGACATTAATGTAGAAGCACACTGATGCGGACACCACCATCAGTCCGGATCTGGATACGTAGGAGAAGCTCACGGCCCATTTACTCCCAGTAAGGTCCAACCCGTCCAGCTGCTGCAAGGAAGGCTCAATGCTGTTCATGGCTCATAAGTCTTGACACTGCTGATTGTGGGTGTTCTGTCAAGTCAGAGGACAATAGACTTGCTAATAAGTGGCTTATTTATGCTGTGCGTCTCTGTTCGCAATTCACCAAACCATGACGAGAACCCACACCTTGGTGGTGCCCTTCCTTTACAGATGACCTGAGATTTGTTACAGGGATCCAGGTCAAAGAGGGCTAGAAAGGCCGTGAGACACGGGGCAGTGGAGAAAGTTGCAGGGAATACTGCCACCCACTAGGGGGCGATAAGATGATGCAACACAGGCCCATGACTTCTCAGCAGTTACCAATGCCATCCTTTGCTGACAGATTGTCCCCATCATACCTTTGGGAGACACATGGGTGCAGTCATTCTCAAACTTCTTAAACATAGTTTCTCAAAATGTCGTGCACATTTTGTAATCTGTGGACCCTGAAAGAATCACTGATTTGGAAAAACATTGTCATTCATGACTGCTTTCACGCAAAACGCACGAGTCAGGCACATTCCTGTCAAACCGTGAATATAGATCTGTCACAAGAATTGTTAAAGGAATTGGTAAATGAGCTCTATGATTCACAGCTGGGGAAAAACAATAGGATATTGTGTCAACCTGCAGGATATATCTGCACATGCACACATGCACACAGTCCACGTATTCATATCTTTATGTGGAGTCTCCATTCATTTTTATGGGCATAACCCTAATCCCAACTATGACAAGCTTAACTGCTACCCAGGTCTAACCTTACCTAAGTAACCAAACAAAATACAAGACTTAAGGCATTTTTTAGTTTTTTGATTGTATTCAAAGAGTTATTCTTGTGGGGGCTTAAAAAATGTCTCCACAAGATAAGTTACAGGTTTAACTACAGGTCAATTACAGGTTTAATTACAAAAATGTAGATTTTTGGTCTAGGTTAAAACACAAATAAACATAAAACACTGCACCTTAGATTAACACACACACACACACACACACTGCACCTTAGATTAACACACACACACAGCACCTTAGATAGGATCCAATCCATGATCAGAAGGTTGCCAGTTTAAATCTCAGGACTGGCAGATCGATGCTGCAGTCGGGCCCCAGAGCAAGGCCTGAGCCCACGCTATGATCCCCAAACTCACTATCATCTGAATGTTAGCCTCATGTAGAGCAGACATGGGATCAGCAAAAATACTATTTCCCCATGGGAATCGGTAAAGTATCACAATTCGATTCTATGAGCTTTAGTGTGAGTTAAAAATGGACAGAGAGAGGCAGGGAGAGGGGAACGGCGGCACGCATGTTTGGGATTAAGCTCAGCCCACGGAGTGCGGAGGTGGATCTGTGAGTAGATCAAGGGGCCAGCAGAGTTCCAGTCTAAAATCAGAGCATGGCATGACCCTGCAGGGCTGTCCTGTAATGGTGGCTGCAGCACTGGTCTTTTGTTAGTCCACTCAGAGGACTGTGTGCGAGCTCAGTAGGTCTGAATGTGTCCCAGATCAAAAATAGGGAGAATAGGGACACGGAATGAAGTCTTATTTTATTATTTTGTTATTATGCCAGTTTTTATCTGTTATTCAAAAGGCCGGCCTACATAACACATTCAGGGTTAACCTCATTGGTGTGGATCACTGGGGGAGTAGATTCCCCACACTCGTGCCATCCGATCTATTTCTGTATTTTCCAATAATGAATTATTTTTAGTCTCTTACTGCACAATTTGCTGGAAATGTGTTACTTTGAAGAAGCGCAGAGGTTAGCTTTATTTTGCCATTTTGGGGGGAAAAAACTGTGAGGCTGTTTTTATCTAGATTTTTTTTATCTGGGATTTCATCAAGTCTGTTTTGGAGGAAGTTGTACAGTAGTAGTTATTTTTATTGTGGCAGTGGTAAACAATGGTGAAAAGATCACTTCTAAGTCAGCCTAACTGGAGAACCTAGCTGATACCACACTAATGTTTGAACCACAGTGATATTTGGGACCCAGCCCTAAGAGACCTGCCAAAGAATGTGTGTGTTTTTTATGTGCCCTGATGGGGGCAGCACTTGAACTACTCCCTGCTGGCGATGTCAGATCAAACACGCTATTGGGCACTGCTACCTGTCACTTGAAGGGCGTGTCCCCTGGGATCGGGGCTGATTCCTACTATATATCAAGACACTTCATCTGCGTCATCTTTTTCAAACACAACAGGGTGTGCGTCTCACTTAATTAACAGCGCTTAATTAATTCTCTCCCCGGAACAGCACTCACTCTGTGTCAAACACTTCACAGCTCAGAAGGAGATTTGCACTGACGACTGCCTTCACCTGTCTGTCAAAGTGAGCAGCGCTGAAATAGCTACATTCTGACTCTGTGCCCCATCTTCAGGTCCTGCTTGAGCTTGCTACCTGTGCCTCGCCACTGTCCCACCTTCGGCCTTCTGAAGAGAGCTGTCGTCAAGCCGACCCGCATTTCGCTTCACAGGATGGTTACATGGAACAGCTGAGCGCTGCCCCCACCTCCCCCCAAAGTGAAACAATAAGGTCAAGTGAAGCTGATCCTGGATCAGTCTGGTCACGTTGCACTCGGAGCAGATGCAGGTGGGGGAGATGAGTGTGTCTCTGCCTGGCACTGCAAACACATCATCACAGCCATGAAGCTGCATGACTACGGCCTGAAAAAACATTGGTAACACTGTCTATGACTGCCATGTCTGTAAGAATCTATGACCACATTCTTAACACATTATAATGCATTCATAAAGCATTATTAACATGGCTATAAATATTTATAAAAAGACATAACACATTATAGCCACATTTATTATGCATTATATATGCAATATGAAGCTCTCATCTATAATGCACTATTGATAATTTCACAATGCAGTACAAAGCATCCTCAATTCTAATACTGACCGATGTAATGCATTATGAAGCTATCTACAATATATTAAAGATGAGAGCTTCACTGGAGCTTATGAAGGGTTATAATCAACACATAATGCCTTATGACTGTCAACAGAACATGCTGTAAAGCTTTATTAATTCTTATACTGCCTGTTATAAAGCATTATGAAGGTGTCTATAAAGTATTATAGACCATAATTCCAAGTAAAGTGTTACCAAAACATTCACCTGCTCCGCACTGTGGTAATGAACTCTGAAGGTGTGGTGAGAGACTTAATGATTACAGTCCACTCTGCAGGTCAAACCAATCGGCAAGTGTTACAGGATCTCGCATGAGGAAAATAAACCCTTACGGCCTTTTGTGGCTGGTCCTGTAATGAATATGAATATATTAAACACAGACAGAAGGTAGTAAACACAACAACACAATGTTATGCAAATCTGCCGACTTTTCATGTCTGAACATCAAGCTTCTCAGACATTTTCATTTATTTCATATCAAATATTTTCACCCTATTATTTGCAGCCCACCGTAGGATGACTGAGGTTGATATTTTCACTCCCAGGCTGTGTGGCTGATCTGAAGCCTAGGATTGTTCCCCCACACTAAAGTGCTGCATAGTGGCCCTACTGTACCTGCTCCTGACCCGCCCTATCTTTGCATCCCCACTATGCATCGTGGGAGTTCCCGATGGCCACACCTAGGGCTGCATGCGTACCCTCGGGCTCACTGATGGTCTCTCTCTTTGCACCGCCACTATGCACCGTGGGAGTTCCCGATGGCCACACCTAGGGCTGCATGCGTACCCTCGGGCTCATTGATGGTCTCTCTCTTTGCACCGCCATTATGCACTGTGGGAGTTCCCGATGGCCACACCTAGGGCTGAATGTGTACCCTCGGGCTCACTGATGGTCTCTCTCTTTGCACCGCCATTATGCACTGTGGGAGTTCCCGATGGCCACACCTAGGGCTGCATGTGTGCCCTCGGGCTAACTGATGGTCTCTCTCACCTTGGACCACACCCTGCCTTATGTGGGGGGCTGTGGACCAGGTGGCTCTGACGCTGAATACTCGGTATATGAAAATACAGTTAGAACCTTTCTGCAGGAGTGGATGTTAAGTAGGATGCTGTTAAAATAATTCACAGGGTAATTTAACACATCGAATAAAAACTGATGATTTTCACATGAGAAACCATGTCATAACTAAACTGGCACCAGAGTTCGGTGGCTCCTAACCAGAAACCACTAAGCACTCAGGTGTTTAATGGGAGGGAAGTGGCCAACGTAACTGGCTGCTGTCAAAAACGGGACCCATCGGCCACGGGCTGCTCCCCATTTGTCCTGCCTGTGTTCGCCACCCGCCTCTAATGTCTGGAAGAGAAAATGTGTACTAAAGCCACTGAAATGTAGTATTACGGCTGAGACTGGTTTAGGACCAGGTGACTCCTACATCAAGCCGTGTGGCATGTGTGTGAAGGCAGTTTTTAATTGCACAGTACACTGACTCGGACGGGGTGGGGGGGGGGGGGCTCAGGGCTGTAATTTCCATAACCAGCGGGTGGTAATAAAGTAAAATGTCACAACACGGCCATCAGAAGACCTTCTGTTACTGAGAGGCTCAGCAGAGATTATAACAAATTGGGGGTTGGAACATCAAAACACCAGGGGGTCCGATACACACGGCACACGCATGTGGCACGTGACGCTTCACCTCCTAACACAATGCTTATAAACACACGCGCTGCTTACTCATAAGGTGGGTGTGTGTGCTGTTACCCAGCAGCATGGCAAGACGGACATGCAATAGGCAACCAGAGAGAAGAACACTAAAATGTGATAAATGACACAGGAAATCAAAGAGATTCATCTTGCTGCTACGGAAACCAAACAGCATCCAACCAATAAAATCACTTCTTTCATAAAGCTGCACCCAGCACAGTCCACAGCTCAGCCAATCAGGAAAGGTTTATCAAGCTCTGGTTTTCAGGTCTGGAATTGACATCAACCATTAACTGATCAGCAGCTGTACTGAACCATCGCTCTGTGTGGAAGCCCAGAAATTCACGGTTATCGTAACTGACTGCTAAAACCAAAGGAACAGGCTAATTCCGGTTTATATGACTGTCGCATTCTAACGAAGAGTGGTGTTGTGGTTGCCCAGGTGAATACCTGCGGATGTTTTCAAATGTCTGCAGGGAGAGAGACAAGCTCTCTTCAAGATGAAACGTGAGTTGGGCTTCTCCGAAACCCGGAAGGGGGCTGCCATGGAAACGAGCAAAGTATGCCACTCAGGCGAGGATTGCAGAGCTGATTAAAGTTAACGTGTACGCTCAGACCACTCGTTCTCCAGCCACCGCGGTGAAATAAATTCATGAAGTTAACCAGTGTTTACAGCACGTTGCTAGGAAACAGCCTTTCAGTAACCAGTGATGGCCATGAAAGAATGGCCTGAGTGCAGAGATAAGCAAGCATGAATAAAAGCTCATCTAGAAGCTGAAGAGATGGCCCATCCCCCCCAAGGATATCCCATGAATGACATGTCAGTGGACGTCCATGCAGGATCCTACATACCTCCCCGTCTCTATGGCAGCCTGCATCTCTTGGATATGATGGAGAGGCTCAGAGGAGGCCCTGTTTGACCCACCTGGGAAGATTGATGTCAGACAGAAAACCACCATTGAGATTCAAAATTCACCATTTATTATTAATCAGAGGGTGCTACCTCAGATTAAAAGTACCCTGTCTGTAGGTAAATGTACCTTTTATATCATTGGGGGTACAGTCAGTTGTTTATACCTTGGGTTTGTACCTTTGGGTTGGTACCTAATGGTTTTACTTGAGTGCTGAGTAGATGATCTGGGTAAGAGATGAAGCTGGGGAACTCTGGCTCATGACTGACTGTAAAGGTCGCACCCAAAGACTCCCAGTTTTACACACACAGCAAAGATACCTGACTACACATCCCGTCTACAGCTACGGGAGAGTCGACTAGGTTCCAGATTACTGAGGACAGCACTGTGGTTCTTGAGTCTATATAACACACAAGCCTATTTAAATGCCACAGTCTTTAACAAATCCCTAAGTCTAATGGGATGTTTTGGTGTCATTTATAAAGTTCACTTTGGGGAAATCGGAACCATTTGCAGGCCTTTGTTGGCGGCTCAGTTTAATCGCCGCTGTGGTTCACAGTCGCTCAGCAGAGACTCTGGAATGCGCCAGAGCCCGTCCTATTTAAACCGCTGCTGGCTGCACATGTTTCTCCCCAGAAGGGTCCCAAACAGTCAGCTACTGCGGCCTATTAACCGAAAGCATGCCACGCTTAGCCGAGGAGAATCCGAGGGTTGGTGATAATTAGCTCTGGGCATGCATCTCTGGAGAGCAGGCTACACAGCGAAAAAAGACACAGCCATCCCATCTAAACGGGAAGCACACACTCAGTACCTGACAGACAAGCGCACAGCCTGTGCCAAGCAGCCCGAAGGGGTCCTGGGAGCCCAGAAAACAGGAGCAAGATGTATCTCCCTGAAAAGGGGGAAGAGCGGAATCTCACCCAGGCGTAACTTTTTGCAATTACATTTATTTTTCACATTTCGAGCCCCCTTTGGTCACTGCGGGCACTGGGTAGGACAGGGCTGTTTTAAGTTCTACATAATCCAATCTAAGCTTTGGCAGACGCCTACCAGCTGTGCTTCTGCAGAAGAAAGTGCTTTGCTTACAATCCCCTTTCTGACCTGATATGGCTGGGTGACGTATAGCGATAAGGGAAATAAACTCTCAGCTATGGGAAAATGTAGACTGTTCATCCATAAGGGAAGTAGTAGGAGAGGAAGCATTCACAGTCTTTTGAAGGAACACTGGGATTGGAGGAGGAGGTACTTGAAGGAACACTGGTATTGGAGGGGGCGGAAGCAGTCAAAGGTATACTGTGATTGGATGAGGAGGCTTTTGAAAGAACGCTGGGATTGGAGGAGCAGGCTTCTGAAGGAACACTGGGATTGGACAAGTTGAGGACATTTTAAACAATGGGCTGTAAATGAGCAGTCGTTCAGTGCAGGCAAGACTACCTTCATTGAATATGCTACTGTACAGGCAAAACACATTAACTGCATATTTTACCCACAGTTCAGTTATGACTAAAACCAAGTTTGTCGGCTTGTTTTATCGTGTGATGCAAAAACTTCATTCAGTTCTACTTGGTTTTGAAGAAAACAAAATGTGAAAATTATAATGACTACAAAATTCAGACAAAAATCAGGATAAAACACCCTTTTTCTCAGTTTCAGCATCAGCGTAGTTACTGTGTTCTGCCTTTGCAGGGCAGTATGCTACGTTTGTTTGATTTGTTTAATCACTTTCCCGCCAGACCATGCACAAAAGGCACCTGCGGTGTTCATCTGTCTGCATTTGGTGAAGATGGCTTCAGCTCCGCACTATGTGCTCAGTCCTAACTACAGAGGAGCAGCTGGTGAAATTCTGGTCTTGATGTCAGGAATAAAATGGAGTGCATCATGCCGGAAGAGGCAAAGAAGGAGCCATCGATCCTTCTGGCTTTATCGAGCTGTCTATGTCTTCTTCTTCCAGAGCTGAGAGAGTTATCAAAGGCCCACAGTGCCTCCTGGGAGCCGTGATCAGGCCGCCTCCGACCTAAACCCAGGGTCCCTATGTTAATTTGGCCTGGGAAGGCTTTTCCAATGAGCTGCACGGTCAGCGTTCCACCCGGATTGTTCGGGAAGACAAAGCACTGAGCGGCGAGCTTCTCGAATGACAGTGAGCTATCGGGCGTGGCGGCTAAGGCGGCTGCTGGGCCCAGGCCATCGTGGTCCTTTGTTTGGAGAGACGGCCGTCATCCTCTTTGGCCCGTTGTGCTGTGCCATCCTTTACTGGTCTGGAACAAAGGAATTCCACACAGGCACCATTACCGCGCCTCTCCATGTCATATTACAGCGCCCGCTGGAGAATCACAGGTTCCACAGGCGACGTGAACAAGAGAACAGGCTGTCCTCCGGGCTCCTAGGGTCCTGATCCGCTCCGGCATTCAGGTCTGGTACTGCCGACCCGCCGTGGAGGTCTGCTATGCTGGATGTGAAGCCAACACCGAGAGGTACCCAGCAAGGTCCTGGGTCCGGTAAGTGCCCATCATCAGCGGTGGCAGTGGGGGGCACTTGGCAGGGTGATTTATGTTTACAGGGTCAGCAGTTTCACGGACCAGCCGTAATCCCGGGACACTGCACTAAAGAGCATAAAACAGATTTATCTGCAGCATCCTGGCCCAAAAGTATCCTCCCAGATGCTTCTAGATTGAGCCGGCCCTGACTTTAGCATCATGTACCCCTAAGATACACGAAATGGAGCATCTGAAAACCGCTCAAACTCAAAGGGCATGTTCTCAAGAATTTTTGGCTCCTTCAGTACCACTAAAATACTGTGATGTAAGGGATGCTAGAATGATATAAGAAGTATCAGTGACATTCTCCTAAGAATCTAGAACACAAAAGGAACCACAGGGCCTGGAAAGATAATGAAAAAGGTATTATGACAGTAGATGCACTCTCTACCTTACAGAGGCCACATAGTGAGATATACAGTTTCCCTGCATGAGTAATGACAGTCCTGTACCTTATGCACATATCCCCTGAATTTCTATTACACATCTTGAGCTCTTATTTTCAAAAAGTTAAATGGAGGACTTCCCTATGGAGGCCATAAAGACTATGATTCAGTCCATTAAGTCATTATTATGGTGTCCTATAGTACACAGCTATGCTCATCTGGGTGTCTGACAATAGGCTTGGCCCCATGGCCAATCAAGTGCAAGTCTGAGGCTCCGCCCACAAGCGCTGTCCACTGCAGCCAATCAAGTGCCAGGAGCCCTGGGAAATTGCATACAGCCCCGCATGTTTGCTCGGTGGTGGCTAATTAATGTTGTTAAGCTGATTCAAATTGTCAGGCCCACAAGGACGGAGTACCATGTATGAGGTTACCCAAAAGACAGGTTCCCTGTCTGGTGGGGACGGCTGACAGCACCACCACCTGGCTGCTTTCCTCAGGTGTGACGTTAGTGAATGAGGCTGGGGGTCCTTCAGGTGCTCCTCCTTGGAGGATCACAGCCTATGCTGCCTATTTATTGCACGCTGTCTCTGTTCACCCAGTTGTTTGCATTACAAGCCTGGCTGAGACAACAGATTATTTAATTCTTTTTCCACATCATTATTCTCCCACCAGTATAATTATGCCCCCCTAAACAAGCGTAGCATGAAAAAGCCTATTTTCCCCAATTAATCCCACATAAATTAAACAAGACTTCCCCGATACACGCCTGTTTTTCCATGTGGCCATGATCCCCAAGCTGCAAATTGGAAGAGGCCAGGCCAACTGGTCAATGGGGGACAATGGAGTGAAACACAGTGATTATCAGGTAACGTCAGGCGGGAGGCACCTACGCAGTGTGGTGGGGGGTGGGGGGGGGGGGGGGCAGTGGCCGGTTTGTTTTGGGGAAGGGGGGAGGGGTTGTGCGCCGGAGTTAGTCCGGGGTGCTAGAT
>JAODKM010000025.1:13204316-13215405 GCA_026780845.1 Petrocephalus sullivani
GAGGAGGGCGCGGAGTGAAAAAGGTGAGGGTGAAGCAGGGGAGGGGGGGGGGAGGGGGAGAGAGCGGGAGGGTGCACTGGCCGGTGTTTTTGGAGAAAGAGTGTATTGTTGCTCCTACAGTGTGATCCATGGCGCCTTACTGGGTTTTGATTCACCACGATGGGACCGTTGAAGTCTCTGCTGGAGAAGCAGACAAAGACTTCCAGTGGCTGTATGCTTATTACTCTGCTGGCCTGGCTGACTGACAGGTTTTGGGAGACCCAGGTCAAACGGAGGGCAGGGCTGTCAGCACAATAAAGAAACTGTCCCTCCTGATACTTGGGCTCCCCTAAATTCATTTCTCAGGGCCCAGTGAGAATTAATTTAAATGTGACAGCCCCTATTTCATTGCTGGGAAATATGCTTGGCTTAATTATAGTTACAAAGGTCAGGCTTTGAATGAGCCAGTCCACCCCCCCCACAACGTGTTAACTTTGTCACGGCTTCCTGGGGCAGCCAATGGGAAGCTGTCTCTCAGGGGACGCTATGCGAGCCCCCTCCCCACCCGAGGTGTCCTCTTCCTCCATCTGAGCTGTCGCATCCCATCACCTTGAAGACAGGTACCTCTATAGGGAATGTGACACCAGTGCTGCCCCCTGGCTGTTGTACGGCGCTCATTCCGACGACCGGTGAGCTCAAGGAGAGGGGGCAGGGAGTTGGAAGTAAATATAAATGCTTAAAACTTAATTCACTCTGGATGCATGTACCGGATGCGGACTGATCTGGAACGTCTCTGCGGTGTGCTGGCCAAATGGCACCAGCCGTGCTCCCATGTCTGCCAAGGTCCTGCTGTGACAGCCTGCCATCAGGCTCAGGACCGGGAGCCACTGAAGGACAGCGCGCCCCTGGCACAGCTCCTTTGATGGGTACATCTTGGCTGTACTTGTCGATGTGCTCGGCGGCCGCGGCTTCTGCGGGTGCCATTAGAAAGCGCATCGCAGGAAAGCTCTGAGCCGAGCACCACGCCAAGCTGGCGATTATATCCTCTTTCCTGAAAAGGGTTAGGGGTAGGCTGCGTCCAAAAAGCAATGTTGCATCCGTAAGTGCACTCTGCTGACTATTACGTGGTTATTTATCCAGTGTTAGTGGGTGTTAGGGTTAGTACGCTATGTTCCTGTGTGAAGACCACTGTGGTGCTAAGCTTGGACCTCCCGGCTCAGCATTCCCATTCTCAGCCAGTGCCAGGCCCCCAGCCTTGACTGAAGCCCACGGATCAGGCCCTAACCCTAACCCTAACCCTGGGCAATCACTGTGCTGCAGCCTCTTAGCGCCAACAAAGGAGCTAAGCCATATAGCCATCCAGGAAACACTCTCTGTTTGATGGAGGAAATGCGTTCGGCTGGTCTGATATAACACTGACAGCAAATACTCATTTCATGTTCCCTCTATTACAATTCTCAGTGTATTAAACTCTTATAAAACATTCATGAATAACAGAGTCTATACAAATTTGTATTTGTTAATTGAACTGACCACCAGTAATGAATGATTTACTCCGTTTTCATATTGTAGCGCCTTATTATCTTAATGAATAATGTAGGAGCGTCATTTCCCTCGCCACTGTGTTTGGTGTGGATCCGGGCCTTCCCGAGGAACATGCTTTTTCGGATGCGGGCCGGGTCTCCAGGCACACACTCTGTCCCATAGACTCTCGTAGACTTGGCCTCTTGACTTCATTGTTAGTGGGCATCCGCTGAATTTTTTAGAGCGTGGACAGTTAAGATGTCAGGGTGCATAACTGTGTGGGCTAATGTTTTATAAAACAGGTTTTTATTGGCCTGCGCCAAGCATCCAGGGACTCAGGCCACAGTAATAACACCTCTGTTTTATACAACTGCATACAGCGAAAAGGCTAAGGTTGGGAGAAGGGAGAGGCAAAATCAAAACAAAGCAACCTGGAGCCGGCAACTGGTGAACGAGTCAAAATTCCCTGATTTATTACGTGCAGAATACATCCAGGACCAAGTCTGGGGTGTGGGTCCTGGGCTAAAGTCATTGTTGGGGCCCTACCTACAGCATAAAATGCTGCTGTAGCAAACAGAAAGAAAACTGAGACCCCCTACAATTTGGGGCCCTGGGCTACAACCCAGGTTAGCCTGTGCATAATTCAGGCCTTGAACACATCTACCAAGGGGTCAGCTTGTACATCTAGATGGCAGCTTTAATGAGTCTGACCTTGGCCAGGACCTAGACAGAAAGGTCAGCTAACTTTCCATACAGCTGCAGAGGCTGTGGGCACCACCAACAAACCAGCACACAGAAATACCAGCCATCTTATTAGCTGCTAAAAGCTGAAACAGCAGGGGTCACCAGGTCACCTGGGAGCATCATAGAAGCAGTCATGAGAGATGTTAAATCTGTTGTGTTTATTTGAACGCTGTTCCCGCTGTTGAGGATGTATGTTCCTGCTTTAAGATTACACCAGGGACTACGGGGAAGGGCTCCTACACAGACAGAGACGCGCGAGAACCACAGATAAATCTGGTTGGCAGGAAGATTCCACCCTGAAAAGCATGCTACATGTTAAGCAGGCCGCCCACCTGAAGGTCAAGATAAGGTTGTGATGAATAAAGAACAAGGAAGAGGAAGGAAGGCTATTGTATCAGTATCCAGGGCTAAAAAGAGCAAGTAGACCCCATAGATAAAAGCCTAGTTAATGGGCTGTACCCAGCCTGAGAGAAACCTGAGAAAGGCAGTCTGTTTATCGGGCTATCAGGGGCAGCTTCTCTGCTTTAACGTGACGTTGGGAACCTCTCACACGTAATTTACACGTCGAAGAAGGCACCAGAACGCCGCGGCCATCTATGGGGATGAGGGCTATTTTTAGACGGCACCCCGGGAGACAGTAGTGAAGACAGAAATTGGCTCCAATGGCCTGGTTAGTACTAGCTAAGTACTAGCTACAAGAAGCCACAGACCAGTATCCTCGGTGCACAGCACATATAAGGGTACAGCAGGTGCAGACACACCCAGCTCCAACACGCCCTCTAAGAAAGTATGGGGCAGCCCCCACATGGTCACAGCGCCCCCAGTGGCTGACACACTGAACTCACCGTCAGATCAATAAAAATAGAGATTGTCTATATCAGAGCATGTTTGCCTTTGCTATGTGACGGTGCTGCTCCAACTCGGAGCCCCATCCCTGTCTGACTCCCAATCCATTACAACCCAGAGCTGGTTTAACCCCTTGAAAGCCATGTTGACATTCTGCTGACATGAAGGGTGTGTGAAAAAGAAAAAAAGGAAAAGAAAGATACCAGAAGATAAAAGGGGAGATAAAAACTCACTATAACTCTGTCTCCATCACAGCAAAACGAAAATCCTCAGATTAGACCATGATTAATGTGATCTTGCCAAGCCCTGGTCCTTCAGGTACAGGAGGAACCCTACCTTCAGACACCTTGAACCAAAGTGAATAATGCACCCTTCTTTCTACACTGTGTACTATTTACACAGACGGGCTGTTCTGGAACCATTCTGAAGTGTTTATCTCAATAATGCAATACCTTAACCAGCACTCCGCTAGCTGGCTCATTGCATCTCACACAAACATGCAAAAAACACAGAAAATCCTCCCTGTTCTGACGGTGCCGTTCTAAAACCTGGTGCAAAGGATGATGGGAGAATCGCAGGGGTCTTACGATGACCCCTAGAGTCCGCCCGGCAAACAGCAGGCAACCACACCCCCGGCCACCCCATAACATCTAATATTTATGGGAAACCGACTCCCCTATCAGTGCAGGGCCACCATCCAGTGGTTTCTCCTCATAACTTGTTTAGACATCGCACAGGAAATCGCACCCCGGACACACATATCCCCATAGGTGGGGGGGCCGTCCGCATGCTGCCCTCGTTTTGCCCCACCCGGGTCCTGCAGGGGGTGGGGAGTGGCTCTGTATCAAGAGTCTTCACTCTGGGGTCAGCACACAGATGGCCCTGTGTAAGAACAAACAGACCCGTACTGATGGATATACTGTCCTTTCGAATAGCACAGTAACCCGCCCACCTCCCAAAGATGATGTCCTGGAGTATTGCAGCCTGAATTATAATTAAGCAGGTCTATTACACAAGCCTACTGTAAACACCGGATAAATCAGCATTGTCTTCTCCCTCGTGTGCAAAGCACACAGGCCGGAGCCAAATTAAACAGCTACCTTCCTATCGAATATCTACAAAATAAGATCAAGACGCTTCCTGCCTTGCTATCGGACTCCAGGTGACCTTCCGTCTGCAGACGAAATGAAATCTCGCAGGCCGGCCTGCCGGACTTGTGACGATAGAGCTGCCATTATGTAGCGCTTTGGAAAAAGAACAAAATAATTGTAGCCCAGCACACTGCAGGGGGATGAAGCGCAGAGCAGGGGACGTCCTCACCGGTCTGCGTGTGCCGGATGCGGACACACACTACTGTAATAACACGGCATGTTCGAGAGCCTCCGTCACGGCTGAAGCGGCCGAGCAGACTCACGGGCCGATTAATCATGAGCCGAGGAGTCTCCGGTTTTAGGGTCAGCCACAGCCAAGAGAATATCATCATCACTGAGAGGCGGCCGGCTGCCAAAGCCATCTCACCGTGCTTAGCTGGCAGAGAGGCTAAATATGGAAGTGTGGCAGAGCCGGCCGTCATCCCAGCCTCCGTCAGCCTCACCCACGCCTGCTTTCTCTGCCCGAGATGCAGCCTCATGTCTGCTGAACACGCGAGGCTAGCCTTCCACAAGCCGGCGGCCATGTGCTATCCCAGCTGATGCTAGCGACTAGGCCAAGGCGCACCTAAAGCGGAGGAGCCCACAGCCCCCCCGAAGAGCTCAGATCTACCAGAGCCAGACATTCTGGTTCTGAATGATCTTTGATGTACATTTCACTAAGATTAGCAGCCTCTCTTAGCTAGCCTGTGGACTGTTGTCCTTATTAGCGGAAAGTGTCAGGCGCGTGTAATTATTATGCTTTGTGGTGACGCACTTACCCTATGTGTGGAACACTGGGACTTCCATCAGGATGTAATATGAAGGCATCTGGAAGACAGAAACAGAGCATGTATCGGTCAGATATGGCACGTCGTCAGGATACAACATAAACTGCACGATTTACAGAGAAGCGACAACTGATTACTTACCGTCTCAGGTAGGTCACACAGGCAATCAGTCTGAAGGACACGGCCACTGACATTCTCTCATTGATCTTCTGCCATCACGGTAAAGAACTGTCCAGCCGTCGTGACTGTGACGGATTACAGGCCCGGATACGCACATGAACCTGGGCACTTGGTACCTTCTGAAACGGCCAGCCTGGGATGTCAGAGGGGCATGGAGACCCTGGCAGATCCAAGGGGCCTGGCACTTTTTAGGATCCTACCCACCCTTATAGGCAAACCTACCAGGGGGCCCTAACAGGGGGCCTATAGTGAAATCTTGTCAAGGGGGCTAGAATTTCTAGCAATGTCCCTGTGGCCAGCTAGGTGAACCCTGGGTGCAAGCAACGCCTTATACAGGACGCCGAAGGTAAGCCCTCTGCTTTTGGCTTTCAGACCAAGCTTGAACGTACAACCAGCTGCTCCCATATGGCCTTATTGTGTGGCTATCGGTGAGCTTTTTTCATTAGCGTTGATTAATTGTTATGGAATCTCCTTGGTTGGATATTCCCCTGCATTCGGCGTTCAGCCAGAGCTCACCTCGTGATTATTATCCAGTAGCCCCTTCACAAAGGCTAATAAAGCCCCTCTTTTGTTCGAAATGTTAAATGGATGACTGTCTGACACAGGGCTGATAAATAATGCAGGCAGCCTGTCACTCCTCCTAGGCAGATTTTTCTAAAGCCGCAATTAAAAGCCACGTTAGGACGAGCGAAGTGGGGCAGGACAGGGGCAGGCGCACAGCTCACACGCTGAGCTGGGCGATGCCGAGTGACGCAGGCAAGGTCACTCACACTGGAGCTGGCCGAACATCCTACGGGCGCTTAGGAACACACTCGCCGTAGCATTTTGGCTCCTTTTACCTGTTTGGTTCATTTTAGCTCACACTGCAGAAAGCCAGGTTGGCAGTGGGTTTGTGGAGGACGTGCAGGGGACGCAAAGCCCACCACACCCCGTCACTCCCCTCTTAAGGCGATCCCCTGCACCCCATGCAAGCAGCTCGGTTTGACAAATGCAGCTATCCAGTACAGGGCCCGTGATGCAGTGGTTCTGCTGGGAGTCTCGCAGCTTGACAACTCCATGGGCCCGTATCACCAAGCCGGATTTCTTGCTTAGCCAGATAACTTGTTTAAGGTAGGCTGGGTTTACATCCAACAAGTTATCTAACTAACCAACAAATCCAGCTTCATGATGCAGCCCCCAGCTGTCAAACGGACATGATTGTTGTGCAGGAGCGGCAGAATTATGTTTTTGCCCTGGCTGAATTTTTCAAGTGCCAGCAGGGCGGCGGTGTAGTGTGTGAGGGCCAGAACCAATGTCATAAGATTAATGTTTAGCCCGACTGTTCTACTCCTGGTCTGACGGGCGCCCAGATGGACAGGTAAAAACGGTACTATGCGGTGTTATTTTACATTATACACTCCTAGCTGCCTGCCTTTAGCCTCGGTGACAGGCGGCTCACGTCCAGGCTTTGGCGGGCGCGCCGGCACACTCCGGAGGGAGCCCTTCACTCGTCTGTCAGGTCGTTTCCACAGGCGCAGGAATGACTAACGGGCCTATCGAGCCGAAAGGTCAGGGAGGCACGGCGATATGGATACCAGCACGTACTTCTGGAGGGGTGCGAGAAACGTACGCCTGCTCCTCACATCAGCTCATCACGGCACAGCATGACTGCCAGGTGAATGAGTTAATTGATGTAATTACACTGCAGATATTAGCCTTCTGGAATATTCTATTAAAACCCTCTCTCTAAATGTCAGGACAGTCACAGCAGTACAGGCCCTTCCCAATTAGAACCAAGGTTTTCCAACTCTCAAGGACTCCCTCGTACTGCAAATGTGGATTTTCTCCACACTCGTGTTTTTGAGGATGATGAAATTCTATATATATCTGTCCTCTGTGTTTTAAAAGGTCTTACTTCAGTCTAAACGCCGTCTAATAACCCAGCAGCACGACAGCCCTACTGCTGTTGTATCACTAACTAAAAATGCACAGAATTATGGACGCAATTTTGTGCTTTTGCTTTAAATTGAAATTATATAACTAAATTACTTCCAATAAAATCATATCCTGACAGACCATGAAGGGCTATGGAAGACCACGGATCTCCACAGAACAGCAGCAGTGTAAGGATGCGAGACATCACGGGGAATGTGGCGTCAGTGGGCGGAGCGACCGTGTCACACCCCAAGTGCTAATCAGCATCTGTGACTCAACGCCCCCCTCCCTGGTGGGGGACTGACTGGCACGTGGTGATCTGATGGTCACATGGCCTCCACTGTCGCTGTACCAGAAAGGTGCCAGAATGCGAAGGGAGGAGGAAGAGCCTAGCCAGGGGGCCGGCAGAGTCCTGGGCCTTGGCTGGTCACGTGACCCCAGCCAGGGGGCCGGCAGAGTCCTGCGTCTTGGCTGGTCACGTGTTCCCAGCCAGGGGGCCGGCAGAGTCCTGGGCCTTGGCTGGTCACGTGACCCCAGCCAGGGGACCGGCAGAGTCATGGGACCAGAGTGGGGGGGGAGCAGCAGTTTCCTTGGGTCTGGACCCCTCTACTGCCACTCGATTGGCAGGGTTATAATTAAGGATGGTGCACCCTGGATGTGGACCTACAGACTTCCAAGGGCATTATTGCGGTTAACCGGACCAAATCATGTTTACAGAATGAGACCTTGGAATTAAGAGTGTTACAGGCTTTTCTGTAAAGCAATAAAACGAGCTCTGAGATGGGGGAGGCGGGGTGGGGGGGTTCAATGCGAGAAGCTTTAAATTAAATTTGCTACTGGGAGATTTATAAATACACACCATGCCCTCCCCTCTCAGACTCTCCACTGCTGGTATCATATTTGGGGGATGTTGGGGGAAATACGATGTTTCTCAGAAAGTAAAACTAACTTTGGTCTTTCTCGCATAGCCTGATGTGCACCCCCCCCCCCCCCCCCCATGTCTGATGGTGCGAGACACTGGGATAATATCGCAGGAAGAGGCCTGAGATCCCTCAGGCCTACAGAAGGTGTCCCAGAGTTTGTCTGAGTGTCTTCAGAGAAGCAGTACTTTCGATGAAAGCTGAGATATCCGGATTTCAGACTAAATTTAATTAAGAGAGAAAATAACCTTGTATACCATGCAATAGGAGGAAAATAAAAGATAGTAAACGTACTTCACTGGATTTTCTTCAGTGAAGGAGCGTCGTTTGAGAAGATGCGGCTATTTCGGCTGAGTGACAAACTCAATCACAGGAACAATCAGCGCAGTCGTTAACAAGCTGTTTTCTTTTCCCTGACTACACGATAGCGAAATGGACTGTTTGGCTGTCAGCATTTAGAAGGTGAGGGTGGCCCATTTCAATGGAAATGGATCATCTTCATGGTAAGGCCTGAGCTGTGTTAACGAGAGACACGGTCTGGTCATACCTGCCTTGGAACAGGTGCCCTCATCTCAAGCTCTGGAGTGCCGGATGAATAACCTTTCAATGCTGTATTCTGCATGTCATCTGTTGATCCACCAACAGGGGGAGCGTCACAATAAAGCTGTTGAAGTGCATGGTTTGTTGTGGAAGTGGGCCCTGTGACTCAGCAGACCTCCTGGGGTAAAACCTGATATGATAGGGAACTAGCGCTTAGCAAGCACGATGGACCAACAGGTACTTAGAGTCAGTTTTGGGAAAAGGCACAACTTAGATTTTGGGGAGGCTGGTGGTCACACATATCTTTGACCCCAAAGTCAGAGAAGCTGGAACAGGCTGGGGGCCAGTCTGAGGCCCATTTCCAACTCGGCAGGTATGAGAGAGAAGAGGTTCTGTGAAGGTCATAGGTCAAGGCCAAGACTGACGGAAACTTTAATTTTTAGCAGGTAGACTACCCAGTAAAGCAAGCATGTCAAGCAGTAACAAGATGGCGGTTGGAAATGAACGAAAGGTCATGTCTCAGTGAGCGGCCTCCTAGAGCTCATTAAGATCAGTCTCTGTCTTCAGGCTGTGTGATGATATAGACCTGGTCAAAGGACAGTCTGTGATACCAAAAAAGACATCTGAAGAAATAAAGTGAAAGACATCATACACAACCCGCTCCCCCCATCCCGTTTGGGCGCCTCGCTTCTGCTCCCATGTCAGTCAGCATTCAGCATTGCAGGGGCCAGGGCACGCATGGCACAGAATAGTACAGCCAACACAGTATGGCACGCATTAGGACAGTACTACACTGATTAGTACAGCACAGGTTAGTACAGCACAGCACAGGTTAGTATTAGGGCTGCAACGATTCATTGAGTAACTCGAATAACTCGATTACAAAACATCCTTGATGCAAATTCTTTGCTTCAATGCTTCGTTTAATCCACAAAACTATGTACTGCTCAGTGATCACCGTGTTTCACACAGAGGATTATTACTGTCGCACAATGTACTTACGCTGCATTACGTGTAGCAGAGTGGCAGAAAGAGTGGTGAGGCTGTACAGATCGGGTAGTGACAAGGCTGTACAGATTGGGTAGCGATGAGGCTGTACAGATCGGGTAGTGACAGGCTGGACAGATCGGGTAGTGACAAGGCTGTACAGATCGGGTAGCGATGAGGCTGTACAGATCGTGACAAGGATGTACAGATCGGGTAGCGATGAGGCTGTACAGATCGTGACAAGGATGTACAGATCGGGTAGTGAAAAGGCTGTACAGATCGTGACAAGGATGTACAGATCGGGTAGTGAAAAGGCTGTACAGATTGGGTAGTGACAAGGCTGTACAGATTGGGTAGCGACGAGGCTGTACAGATTGGGTAGCGACGAGGCTGTGCAGCTCTGGTAGTGACAAGGCTGTACAGATCAGGTAGCGACTAGGCTGTACAGATCGGGCAGTGACAGGCTATACAGATCGGGTAGTGACAGGCTGTACAGATCAGGTAGCGACGAGGTTGTACAGATTGGGTAGTGACAAGGCTGTACAGATCAGGTAGAGACAGCCAGACTCCCGTAGGAACCCATTCTAAAAAACATGAAAATTTTCAGCAAACTTCTGAGTTATGGATACGCGGTGAATATTACCCAAACATTAACAGTCATGCCATAGAATAACGGTTGTTTACATTTTTGAAAAACACATTTAATACATTAGCTGTCATTAATATACTAAATAATATTTTGTTTTTTTATGTGCACAGCATTAGCTGCTAATGGTTATCATTATTAATAGTCATGACCGAAGGTAGCTTAGCAGCTATCGAGTCTCCATCTCACCGATGATTTTGTCTACTGACTACTGATGCAGGGTAACGTTACATATTAAGTTGTTCTGGTTATCAATGGCTTCTAATTACAGTTAGCTGCACTGCTACCATGTTATTACAGGTGATGGAAATATCAGTTTACAGCTGTCCTCGGATCACATGGGTCAATGTGAATTTACTACCAAATTTATGGCAAAATAGCGTAAATTATTCTGTGATAATTTATTCACCGAAATAATACTGTGGTGTGGTAAAGTGTCTGTATTATTACGTGTGTTTTTAAGTGCTGCATTTGCAAATATTGCTCAAACAAAAAGTGCTCTTCTCCAGATTATTTCCTCCCTGTCATGTTGAATCAGTTAAAATATCATAATTATGGTATGCAGTTTAACCATTAAAACCAATGAGTTGTTCATCTTAAGGTTCCTGTCTTTTTTTCTCTTTGGAATAGTTACTATTGCACTTTAAAAAGTCAAAAGTATTTCTTATCCGATTACTCGATTAATTGATGGAATAATCGATAGAGTACTTGATTACTAAAATAATCGATAGCTACACCCCTAGTTAGTATGACACTGGTTAGTATGGCGCTACACCAGTTAGTACAGCATAGGACAGGTTAGTACGGCACAGATTGGTTTGACACAGAATAGTACAAAGCTACACAGATTAGTACGGTGCAGATTAGTACAGCATATTACAGGTTAGTATA
>JAODKM010000025.1:13234842-13251449 GCA_026780845.1 Petrocephalus sullivani
CGCGGAAAGAGCGTGGTCCTCCTGCACACCAAATGAGCCGCGGAAAGAGCGTGGTCCTCCTGCACACCAAATGAGCCATGACGTCGTCACAGTCTGTGCCAAAGACACCAACGCCATCTCCAAGAACAGCGGTAAATAATTCATGTATGATAAATGGGGTTATCAAAGGTGTTATTCATGTCCCAGGGCATAGAAGGGCATGGAGCATCTCTTTGGCAGTGAAGAATATTTGAGCAAAGTTAAAACAGAGGATACTGAGACAGTTTTCATAAATTGAGCACATTTTCTGCCCAACCATTCCCACTGTGGAAGGGCCAGATAACCTGATTTCCCAGAAAGCAGAACAGCAGAGGGGTGGTTCTGTCTGACTGCCCAGTAGATGTCCTTCATTATTAACCACTTCATTTTAGCTATATCGCTAAATTCTCATTTTTTTATGACAATGCAACAGCTCCATGTGCCCTAAACAGCAGAAATCAGCAAAAGATCTGATTGACAGCTTAAACCAACAAATCACAGCAGGTCTTGGATAGCGTTCGTTTATCGCTATCCAAGTCCCAACGCGCACAAAACGTCACGAAAACGACACTTCCCGTCGGAAACACGCCCCTTTTGCGAGTTTGAAGTGGAACAGGATTTTTTTGTCCGAGTTGCTCGTGTGACGTCATTTCAAGATGGCAGCTTACACAGTCAATATGTGTTCCACTGTGTTTCTCTATATTTATAAATATTTCAAAATGTTTATTTTATGAAATGTATTACTAGTTATGAATGTAATCTCACGCTCTTTTATGTGAAGTAATAAATGTCTTTCCATTAACTTTTGTGCCCAGATCTGGACAATAAGCGTGTTCGTGGAGGCAGCCATGTTTGTTCCGAGTTGTGTAGCTCGAACAGGACGCGGTCAGTTGTGACCGTCTCGCACCTCGGAATTTGCGACTTCGTCAGGATAAACGGACGCAGCATTAGGCTGGCAAGCAGGTGGATTAGGGTAGTGTTGCCCAATCCGGTCCTTGGAGACCCACAGTTAGACCCTCAAAGCTCCCGAGCAAAAACATGGACTGTCTGTGGGTCCCTGAGAACTGAATTGGGAAACACTGTATTAGTGTAATAAAGGTGCCAGCCAATAAGACTCCTAACATCATTTAGTAGGAAGAAGCCATTCAAGTTCATCAGCAGGTACCAGAAGGACCAGGAGGTTCTCATGGCACACCAGACCAGAGCGACTCCAGCGCAGGTGATCGCTTTGTCCCCCAGCAGCAAGGAACATGCCGAACTCCCACAGCGCCATAGACCAGCGGGACACTAACGATCAGATTGGCTCTCAAAGCCTGAAGCCATTTCTGCAGAAGCCCGCACCCGTCTGCTCTACACAGCACAGAATTACCCAAATTAAATTCCAGAATTGTGCAGTTAGAATGGGTGAGGTGTCTGTACTTCATTAAACATTTGAGCAAGTTGAACAAAACATAGAGAGGAGAAGCAGGTAAACCCTAACCCAAGAAAAACAGGAATCCCGGGCCAACCAGCCACCAGAAGGCCCAGTGTCACCAGAACCTTAGCATCCCATTCATAAAGCAAATGCCGCACTGCATAGGGCGATGCTGCCCGGCAGGACCAGAGCTGCTCGCTCACAGCAAGCTACGCTGGATAAACAAACACTCAGCAAGCAGAAAACCTGGCAGTAACCTTGACGACAAGCGGGCAGAGCGAGGGGCAACCCAGTCGAAAAAATGTGGCCAGACACTTTCAGGAAATTAGCTACCATGTATGCTATCAGAGCCACCAGTAAAGAACAAGCTGAAACCAGTATGAAAAACGAAGCAGCAGTTTAGAAGGAAAACTCCAAGATGGAGCCAGCTGGCTGAATTATGCATGTAGTCGCGTGGAGCATGCTGACAGTGTCAGGAGGTGCTTTAAAACCTTCCTTCCCGTGGGTTATTCTCAACATAAACCAGAGGCTGTCGGATGGGGGCATCGTGAGGAAGAGGAGAACTTTTCTTATTTGTAGTATGTGCATTATGGGTCTGCAGAAGACGAGAGGAGCGCACTAAGTACCCTCCTGCATATTTCAGCTGAGCTAGGATTTGTCATTCATAAGTTACAGGTCTTTTTTTACAGATGCTATCAGCCCGCAATAATATACAGAGAGCAAAGAGCCTTCAGTGGCGTCTCAGCAGGGCTGCCTACCGCAGTAATATTCTGCAGGCATATTTTCTTCTTAAAATGATTTTAAATAAAATTAATGGTTACTTCTATCTGGAATTAAATGTCAGTTTAGATCTAACCCGTATAAATTCGCCAGAATGAATGATAAAGATGACTGAAATGGAAAATAGGTTTTATCTTTGCAGATAATTTGAGTTCCCGGACACACCATCGCACAGAAGGATAATGACAGCTATCTTTTCTTCTTCATGTGACTGCATGGTGTCATTAAGTCCCACAATTTCTGGAATCTACCTGCAGCTTCTCTGAGGGCTTTCCTTTTTGGAGAGTCTAGCCCGGCCCAAACAGATATGAAACAGATATGAAAATACATCTACTCTACACCTACTGAGACCCAACATCTCACAATGGGACAGTATGGTTGACACGCCTCTTACGGGACAGCCTGGAGACAAAACCCAAGCATTGGAGACATCCAATCACGTGCAGCTGACATCTAATCACATGCTGTTGACACCCAATCACATGCAGCTGACCTGGAATGAGAACAGAAATTAGTCTACTGCCTGAGTAACTTCGGTGACAACAGTTCTGACTCCCCGTGACTGAGTCACTGAGCCCACTGGCGCGGTAGGTGACAAACGCGTGAGGTTCTCAGAGTCCCTTCTGCGACGGTCGTCTGAGTCTGACTCGCCATCCATCACTGAAGCATGGCAGCTGCCGTGTAATTTCTTCAGGGGATGGTTTGTGGGGGGGATGGTTGGAGAAAAGAGGGGGATTCAGACAGCAAGCATCTTCACCTGGGCGGAGTCAGGAACCCCACACCTGACAAAGACACAAGGAAAAACTGAAGCCATTTCCCCATAAAAATGCTTAGGACCATGGCTATCTGCCTTTGACGTCGAGCATTTACTTCTCACCTATCATTTCGGGGGTGCTAGGCTTTCGTATGACCAGAAACTGGAAGGTTCTGCCTGAGCCAGGGGTGCAAATTCTATTTTTCCCATTTTGCTTGAAGAACAGTATTTACTCAACCAGGTAACAAGTTTTAACCACTGACTTCACATTCAATATGCTCACAGACGCGTCGCCATCCATCATGCCTAACAGGATCTTAGAAAACATTTTTTTCCCCCAGTTTATGTTGTGTTTGGCTGCTGGCTGGTTTCATTTCCCACCCCCACTTTACAGCACTTCTTTCTGCACCCCGATCCCCAGAATCCTCTCATTTTGGGCATATTCAGAATTGAAGCACCTTAATAAGTCATCTATGGCGATGTCGTAGAGGGTCCAGAAGTGGGTCTTTTGTAATTATTGATCGCGGAAATTTCCATTTGCTGATGCAGCGGCCTTGTTGGGTGTCACAGAAATAATTCAAACTGCAGCACTTTCTGGAGTGGCCAAAGGTTTGTGAAAATCCGGGCAGGTTTTAGAGGATGTGCTGTTTGGGGCTGTACGTATTTATAACCAGGATGCACAGGGCTCTCCCCAAGGCCTGTGTTCTCAAACAACATCTGTAGATGCTCACTGAAAATATTAAACTCCAGAAGGACAAGAAGAGGGCAACAGAACAGCAACAGAGGGGGCGAGTCTGCTGTAAATGCATATTATTATGTCGGTAAATCCCTAAATCACCCACAGTGTAACATACTATAAACATCTCTTTCCCCCTTGGTTTCTCTGCAGTACTGATACATGAAGGCTTTGGTCTCCCCTTGAAGCACAGTAAATAAATTTCATCCCCTATCCCCTGTGCGACAGGCTGGTTTTCACAATGGTGCCCTGCCCCAGATTCACTGCCTGCCTGGACCAAAAACTGTCCAGCCCATAAGTACAAGGTGTCTCTGCTCCTCTGGCTCCTATTCATTCTCCAGGCCCAGAATCGCTTCAGCATCCCCCGTCCTCCAGGTTCCCACCTCCCCTGGAACACGCAGGGACGTTACAGATGGTCCATCCGCCCGTCCATTCGGCTGAAGCGCTAAATGCAGCAGACGGCCCTCCAGCGTTTGGACCTGAACACGGCGTCATCTCGCATACTTACCGATGTACTCGAATGCATGCTTTTCGAAGCCAGCAGGTCTATGGAGCATCTCACTGCATTTATAAGTGAAAAGGAAGCTTTGGGAGATGCAAACCTCAGAAAGCTCGTGCGGGGATGATTCGGACAGCAGCCACTTAAAGGGCCAGCTTACCCCAAAACTGGAAAAACATGTTGTGGAGGCACTTTAGTATTATCTATCCATCTAGGTCTATCTGCTGGGAGATGCCTAGCTTTGGAGATATCGGCCATAGAAATATGGAGTTTAATTCTTACATTAAACTGCTTACTACAAAGTCTGTGGATTATCTTGAGTAACCAGGTCATGATTTCTGGTATGCTGTTGAATTTTTCAAATGAATTTTTCTGGGGCTTTAATCATCACAGAAAGAATGCCATTCACTCCCATTATATTTGAGAGACGCTTCTATGGCCAATTTCTGTAGAACTAGGCATCTCCCAGCAGAGCCACCTAGATGGATAGATTCCACTGAAGCCCCCCTAAAATATATCATTTTCAGATTTGGAGTGAGCTGCTGCTTTAACACAGTCAGCTCCTCCTTAGGACTATACACCTCACATGCACCTTTACAGCTCATTTTTACAGACAATTACACACTACTGCCTTACAATTAAACCTTTGCCCTGCCTGCTAATTAAGTGCTCATTATTAACTAATTTAAGCATTTGCAAAGGCAAAGGATCTGGGTGAGAGGAGCTTGGCTAAACCCAGGCAGAGGTCTGCTGCCGGTGGAGAGGCTTCTCCCAGGGTTTAAGGCTGCAGGCTGAAGCAGAGATTCATATAAAGGAGCAGATGAGTGCGGAGTTGGGGGGCATCGAGGCTCCTAACAGCTTCACCTGGCCGGGGTAGCTCTCTCTAGCTCTCCATTCCCTTTCTTCTCTTCTCCATTCTGTTTCTTTTGCCATCCAACTCCATCGTCTTCTCCACCCTGTCCTGTCTTTCTGCTCCTCTCTGCCCTGTTTATTTTCCCCTCTCCATCCTCTCCTTTCTCTCCTCTTTCTGTTCTGTTATTATTCAGTTCTCCACCCCGCTTCTCCCCTTCTCTCGGCTCTATCTTTCCTCCCCTCGTCTCTGTTCTGTTATTCTCCTCCACCACATCCTGCTTTCCTTCTCCCCTCCGCTCCATCTGTATTCGCCTTTGCTTTCCTTCTCCCCTCTCTCTGGTTTTTCTCGCTCTGCTCCGTTCGCTCGGCTGCATGGCTTCTCGATTTTGGGCAAAAGGGCTAAATAAATAAATAAACATATAGACAGATAGATAGGCCTGCTTGCCAGGAGCAATGAAGTTTGTGGAGGGAGGCGGGGGCATGAAGTGCCAGGATATTTACAAGCCCCCACAAAAAGGCCCGGCATTAAATCTACGAGCAGCAGACCCCCTTCAGCCTGGACCCGCCACGCTGCTGTTGTGAATGTGTCACTCCGCATAATCCCTCCAGGACGCCATCTTTTAAATCATCATAATTAAACTGTCTGTGCGGCTCTGCCCCGTGCCTCCTCTCGTGTGGTCTGGGCCGGGGCCGGACCCGTCACAGAGACCCCGTATCCATCACAGGCAACGGCAGGCCGCCTCCCTCGCAATTCGCTTAGCGGCAAGGCTCCCGGCCGCCTCTCGAGATCATGGCTGTTTGTCAGACGTACGGGTCGGAGGCTTTATGAATTCCCCTTCCGTTCTCCATCCGTCGGCTGCCTAAATCAAGCGGAGGACTCCCGTGAAAAATGACCTTGAGGACGCCAGCCTTCTGCCACCGCTCAATTCCTCTCTAATTTCATTCGGTATATTAAGAAAACCAGCAGATAAACATGGCTGATAATGTCGGTTCCACTACCTGTGTTTTGGATCCGTGGAAGTATAGTGATTTGTCAGTGTGTGTGCGTGATTGTTGTAAGTAATTACAGCATAGATGCAAATATTAGCACTCATCTCAAGCACAGTCACTTAAGCGCTAAGCGATGTTTCTGTGCGTCATCTTGGCACGAAGCGTGTGCATTTTGGGAAGAAGGCTTCCGCTAAAACCCTTAATCACCCGACACGGAGTGAGCAGAAGAGAGACTTATGGGTGATGGGTAACTTTTCAAGGTGATGCTGACAGGCTTGTGACCTTCGTTAAACTGCATCATCAGCGGGACAGTTCCCATTAAGCGGGGGGGCAGGACCCGAGGCGACCTGCTGGAGAGTGGCGGTTCCCTGGCACGGAAATGACGGTCACGTCTCGACAAGACCGGGGACGACGTGTGCAGAATCAGCCGGGTGCGTTCTGTGACCGTATCGCTACACATCGCTGAAGACCACATCTCCTGCTGGCTGGTGTCACCTCAGCACACGAATAGAGAAAAGAGATTCTTCAGGCTCAAAAGTAACATATTTGTTAGGAAAATGTCACCCATAGTTCTGATTAATAATAACACAAAGGAAATGTGAAATTAACATTGATTTTGGTACATCCTTGTTAGTGCACCTACCCAGCCTGTTATAGTGCTATAGGAAGCATAGACTTCCTCAGACTGATCTCGCGGCACCTGGCGGGTTGTTGGCTGACCAATCGGCACTTTTCCCTGAAGCAGTGCCGCGAGGAGGCTCTTCCGGACCCGAAAACGATTCATCAGAAGGACGGGAAGATCTGAAACAACGCAGATGAGGGTCGACAGTTTTGTTAGAAAGGAAACATCAGTCTGAATAATTATAGCTAAATATGTATCTTATTTTTATGGAAAAGTCATTCCTACAGTCTGCAAACAATCTCCATTTATACTTGGCAGGGACTTTCCCCATGACACAAAATTCACAAATCGCAGCCTGGTTAAAATTAAAACACATTGCGAACATGCATCATACATGCATCATACCACGCCACTGTGCGTGCAGATGCAAGCATTAAGGCCGCCGTGGCGGCGCCGAGCCGTGATTGGTCACTGACAAAACAAGGGCAGCCGTGCCCGTCATCGGCTTCCATTAGTGGGGTAATCCGTCATAGCCTGGAGCACGGTAATCAAACGTCTCTGCACTTCAAACACAGCATTATTATTTAAAAGACATCCCTAAAAGCTGATTTATAAACATTACTCTGTGCGTGCATGAATGTTACTGTATTTTAGACATCTCATTTCATATTCTCTAATAGCACCGCTCTGACCTGGATTAGTAAATTGCATTTACATTTTGAGTAACAAATGGTCCTTTCAGAGACTTTCCCAAGGTGCTTGCTCCTGCTTTAAGAATAAGCACCTACATTACAGCCAAGTGCTTTATCATTAATCAATTTTCGCACTTAGACGACCCTTTTAATTCCATCTGACGCTGCCCGCGGGTCACGGGCCAGTTTGCCCGGCTAAACGCAGATGGTTCCTGGGACCCGCATGTGACCTGCTGCTGAGATGGAGATCCTCACTTCCTCTCCACAAATTTAAAGGGAAGCCTCTTTTCGACCTGCCGTATGGAGCCCATACCAAGTCCTCCGCAAATGCAATGCCAAACATGAGCTAAGCATCCTGATAACAGATTCAACAAGCAGCCAGGTGAATATTCTTCAGTAATCAAGGGGAGAAGCAAGTGGCTCCTGCTCACTTTCACTTTCAGGATTATTGTTGTGTTGATATCGATCTATTTTGAGTGCAGATCTAAGTACACTAAGCCTAGGGGCTGGGAGGGGTATTATGGCCCCCTGAGCCGGACAGCCAACCAGTGTGGCTGGGAGCTCTGCCCTTAGTGCCAACCCAGCTCTGTATGTGGAGATCACCAACCACACAGGCCTCATTAGAGCCCTCCCAGGGGGGTGACAGGGCGCCCTCCCTACAGCACCCGTGGTCCCCTTGGCCCGTACTCGCCTGGCTGCTCATTAGCAGGCCCGCCAGCTGTCCGCCAGGGGTGACATTAATGTCACACGTTGTCCCAGCAGCCGCCAACTCACGTCTTACACTGAGGAAGTCTTACGGCCATAAAATAACGTGCGGCTCTGTGTGTGAACAGACCGAAGCTGCATTTGATCTTGCAGGTGCGGGTCTCACATGATGCTACGCCCCCCCCCCCCTCAGTCCAGAGTATGGGGGGTGGGCCAGAGGCTCCAGCAAAGCCATCCTTTGCCTCCCAGACGCACGGAGCCAGACAGGGAGCCTCCGAGCAGCAGGGAGGACTGGGAAGTCCATCCGGGAGATGCCTTCCTCTGATCTCCCCAGACCCAGTGAGGCAGCCCCCTGGACTAGGCTGATGCTTAAGGAGAGATGGCTCATTAAAGACGACATCATGTTAATCTTAAGCATGGCTTGGTAAATCAAACAGCTTTATTGTAACTAGGCTAGAAACTGACCAATACTGAATTTATCTTGCACGTCCACCTAATATTTGCTACTTAATATTTGATACATTTTCCATTTTGGGTATCAAATGAAGACAGGTAGATATCACAAATTCTGATGGAGACTGAGGTGAGTTTCCAACAATAGCTATTCCGTGACCCATGACAGCTGGGACCGGATGCTTCAGAAGCATGAGAACAGACCGTAACATCTCAGAGAAGAACATTTGGGGGCCTGTGACCTCACATGACCTCTGCAGGAGTCTTCACTGAATCACATGACGGCACCCTACCGCTCATCTGGTTCATGGCACGATCTTGGCAGGGAAAAGAGACATGGCTTGATTTCCGAGAGGGTTAGATCTGCGTACGCAGACAGAGCATTCTCGAACTCACCCACACGCTTCCCCTGAGCAGCTCTGGGCTGTAAATTACCTGTTTTGCTTTTGCTGATTAACTCAGACTGTTATTCATTCCAGATGAGCCTGGCCAGCTCCGGTAACCCTGGCGCTTTGAGCTTTGTATATGGAACCAATAACACTATCAGAATAAGCTGCTTTTCCCCAGAAACGAGAGGCCTGAATCCAGCTCATATTTCGGGAGCTGCAGGAGCTGCACTATCTATCCCACGGTGCTGCTCAAAATGTTATTCCCCATTTCTCCCGGGTATATTACCTGTGGGTTTGGCTAAAGCTAAGTGCTAAGGGTTTCTGTAGCTCACCAAAAAACACATGGGGAAATATCTCATAGTCTGGCAAGTCCAGGCAGAATTTAACGATTCCAAGCAATGCTTTGGGGAAGTCAACACCCAAAGACCAAACAACGCGGCTCCTACTGTCAAGCACGGGGACGGATGGGGATGACTTGCACCAAAAGCTAAGATTTCCGGAAGGAGAAGCTGCTGCCCTTTGCAAAAAAACTAAATTCACAAAGAAATGGAACATCTGACATGACAATGTTAAATTATCCATAAAACACGTGAAAAGGAAGATCATTGTCCTGGAATGGCTCAGTCGGACCCCGGACCTCAGTCCAACAGAAAATGATTTAGTGATTTAAGAGTGATTTAAAAGGAGTTTTCTTCAAAAACAGGCCATTCCCCTACATGATGGAAGATAGTGTAAACCAGCAGATCCAGGTAGAAGATCCAAATGGATTTGGATGCTGCTGTCAAACTTAGTGAACTAAGAACCTAAGGCATGGGTGGAATTTTTGCTCCTCGCTAACTGGAATACAAGTAATGTCCTAATCTGAGAATTATTATTATGAATGTTTTTTTTTTGTTGCTAACCAGCTGGCTACTGCTCAGTTCCCTGTCATCCATCTGTCCATCCATCCAAACATCCTTTACTCTTCCAATCACTTATCAAATTCGGGGTCCCAGTGGGCCTGGAGCTGATCCCAGGCAACATAAGATACTAGGCTGGGGACACCCCAGACAATGTGCCAAAATTCCATCACATGGCACACCTACACAATCACACACTACAGGCAATTAAAAACAGAAACTTTCTAGAAATTATAGAGCTTCGGCCAGCTCTGTGAAAGTGCAGCCTTGTGTGACTTAAGCTGAATAAACAGACACACCTTTGGGTCAATAAAGTTTTGGCTTGGAGCTCCCACAGGAAAAAACACGGACTAGTGCATTATGGGTAAAAATATCCAATCTAGGATAAATGCTTCTAGTTAGGGGGAAAAACCAGAAAGAATGGCTGAGGCTCCAAGCTGACGGAGCAGCACAAACCCTCGGATCTAATGGAGCCTGATGATATGAATGAGTGTTAGCAGCAAGCAGATGTTATCTACGTCGTCTATTCAGCCTAATTGACTTCTTAACCCTTCAGCTTTAATGAAGTAAAGCTTCACGGTATCACTAGATGTGCCAAATATCTCAGCTCGGTATACCGGGCGTAGTGATGCGCATTTAGCTATCAATGCTGAATACTAATAAAAGTGACGGTTATATGACTATAACACAAGTATTCAACCTGATCCAGTGGGTAGGGACCCCACAGCCACAGGAAACCCACTGGTGTTCCCAGGACACCATCCTGGGGTGGGTGGGCCCCCCCTTGTGTGAGAGCTTTTAGGACTCCCTCGGTGGGCAGCTGACAAGTGGCAATCCATTAGGGAGACACCACCCACATGTAGCCGAGTCACTGGAAAAACCTCAAAAACTCTGCCATAGTCCTAAATTTGGTGTCCTAGTCAGGAAGTTTTAGTTTGTCATTTAAATATATTTAACAGGGGTGGAGTGAGTCAGAGACAAAGAACAGAAAGAAAAACAACGTCAATCAAGGGTCATAGAAGTGTGCACTAAGCACTCAGGCATTCTTCATGGACGGTCATGCAGCACCCCAGGGGAGGGCCAGGGTGGGGGCTCCCTCCGTTTTTACCTGCATTAGGTTACAGCTGGTTTATAACCAGCTCGGTAAGCACACTTATCCCTGAATTCTAAATATAGGTTTCCGCATAGAGGAGAGAAAACTGGAAGATGACAGCGAAAGACTAGGCGTATCAAAACATGGGTGGGGAGAGAATGTGACTGCCAGAGGGGAGGATGTGATGACTGTCTGAAAAAGTGAAGGGGGGAAAAGTAAGAATAGGAAGAGGGAGTGAGGGACAGATGGGGGCAAAGGTCACAGGGCCGTGTGCTCCAGCTTGGGGAATCGCTGACGTCGGCAAACTGCCAGTGTGATGGCTTTGGGGGTGATCCTTTGGGGGTAGCGATGCAGCCTAAGCTATTTTTAAACAAAAAAGAAAAAAGATAAAGAATGCCTGAACATCATACTTCGGCTTATATTCTTTACTGCACGGTCGTCTGAGCGCAGGGACGTGCGTCTTGACGTTGGGGGGGGGGGGCACGGTGAGCATTAATGATGAGCATTCTGTTCTTAGGAGCTGGAGCTGAAGCCCTCCCCTTTAATTCCACCTTAATTCCCTTTAATGACTCGCAGGCTGGAAAACATGGACAGCAGGAAGTGTGAGGATGCCTCAGGCTTAGAGTAAGCAATTTCTGCTGGGCCTAATGGAGCCTCGGGCCTGTTTAAAATATGGCAAAGTCAGAAAAAAAAACATAGCAGCCTACATTAATATCAAGACCTTCTCCAAGGTATACCAATGCAATTTGGTATGGGGGGGCTCATAGGAGCCTGGGACAAAAAACTACAATAATTCATCTTCATTTTGCGGTTCAATGGTAACAATTTCTGTTTGTAAATAATACTCCCCAGTGAGAGTGTGTTATATAAGAAATACATACATAAATAAATAATAGAGACCAGGTCTATCCCTGCTCTAACTGCTTTACAAGAATGTCACAGCTGATCTGGATCTCAGCCCCTCGATCCAGCATAAATTACAGCGAACCACAGTGAGAGTGAGATTAAAGGGACAGTCACAGGTAAGTGGAAGGGATCAGGCGATGCTCAATACGCCCAAGCTGATAGCAGATCTTCCGACTGCAGTAAAGAGCAGCACTGCACACGAGTGACTCACCAGCTGCTCCCCAGATGTGCGAGCAGGCTTACATAAGCACCGGCCTTTCCATCTTCCAGACGGGGGTGACATGACAGCTGGTCAGGGACGATGGATATTCGGCACGTAGCCGGGGGCACTGCCCTCCCCCCTGGACGTCCCTGCTACGCTTTGTCCACAACCGCCTGCCTGTTGTCTGCGGAAACAGTAACCTGGAGCTTGCCGCCAGCAGGGACATGCAGATGCACACTCATCCCCTGAACTCACACGTGCCACGCTACAACAATCGCTCGCTGAGAGAGGAGGAAGAGCAAGACAGTGCGGGCCACATCATCATGTCTCTCTTTAACGTGGGCAATAATGTTTAAGAAATACATACCATATACTTGTAGAAAAAGAAGCAATTACCATAGAGAACTGTTTATCATAAAAGTACAAACAAAAGGAACTGACTTCAACTGCATTATAATAAAATCAAAGTGTTAAATAAAGCACCCACTATCTGGGGGAGTAAATGGCAATGCTAATTATTAGTGGTACATCTTTTGACACAAACAGAATACTGACAGAATAATATATCAAAATACGTATCATGGTCCTCCTGGCTGTCAAACACACCTGCAGTCGGTATTACCCAGCATGCCAGCATCTTCTGCCCCTAACCAACCGCGACAGAGCAGCGGATGCTGCGGTTTACGTCTCAGTTAGTGGGTGCGCCTTTATGAGCCCACCGCAGCAAACCGCCAGTAACCCCAGGGCACACGCTGCATTACGCGACCAGCCTCCGCAGTGAGGCTCCGCGTTATTGCAAATTTATTTGTATAAGCGGTTATTGAACATGGGAAAGACGAACTCCCCAAACATCACCATAAAGTTCACACCGGAATACTGCTGGATAAGGGGCATTGTGTGTCTAGATTATGAAGTTGTTGATAGAGATGTCATTGTACTACATGGTCTTTCTGTACACAGTACATGCAGGCATATGAATCAAATATACTTCTGTGTTAGATTTAGATGTATATATATATATATATATATCAATGATGTATCGCTGTCGTATTCTATACTGTATGCATAATAGTTCCTGAGTGGAAAATGTGCATTTGAGGTCGTATGTTTTCAGTGCCTGACACTGGAGAAACAGATTAATCGACATTTCAGATTATTTCTCTCTACACTTACCATCACCAGAGGCTTTAGTTAAAATTGGCAAGATGGCATCCAGCCCCACAGAAGCCAGTCTGATATTGGGTGGAGTTGGATTCATTGAAAGCACCATGCAGACCAGGTGCTATTTATTTACCTCAGTGCAGAATTCAGTATTTCACTGCTAAGGTGATATTTACCCCTGCAAGGTAACACTGACAAAGGGGGGGCGCCGTGCGTCCCGTGGATCCTGCACCAATAAGGGAGGGGCCAAAGGCACACCGGAGCAAATCAGAAAAGCCCAAAGGTCACACGCCCTCCTTGTACAACGATTAAAGGGAAGCACACCTGTTGTTAACACATGCACACTTGACTCGCAACAATAATTTGAACATTAGTGAAATAATTAAATAAGGGAAATATGCAAATGCGCCTTTTAGGCAAAGTAGCGACTTTAGTGACGGAGCCAGGCGAGGCTGATGGGGACGTCGCACTTATGGGAGGAGTCACACCACTGAGCCATCGTGCTGCCAAAGACCCCGCCCCCATGCAGCTTAATCCCAGCAGCTCCTTCAGATGCATACCTCATGATACCAGGGGACCACCCCCATCAGCCTTTGTTGAGACGTGAAACTAAGGTCCTGACTCTCTGAGGTCATAAAAAATTCTTGGGCACCTTTCGAAAGAATAGGGGTGGTGCCCCGATGCCCTGGCTAAAATCGCCCACTACTGCCCTATCAAATCTGTCCTCCTAATCATCCCCTATATCTAACTGGTGACTTCTGCACCTTAGCTACTGTGTGGTGAGCGTATTGGTGCAGAACGGCTGCCGTTGCATCATCCGGGTCAGTGCTACACAGTGGTGGCTGAAGTGGCTCCCATTGCCTCTATGAAGTGCTTTGGGTGTCTCGAAAAGCACTATATAAATGCAACTTTCATTCATTCATTCATATGCAAGCCCCCCTCCCCCAGTCCCTCTGATCCACACACCGTAGGCTACTGTTTTTAATGGAGATTTACAACCACTGACAAAACAGCTTGTTTCAGTCATCAATCAACTGTATTGCATGTATGTTTGAGATAGGTGTGTAAGAATATGAGTGTGTGTGCGCATGTGTGTGTGTGTGGCGGGGGGGATAATTACCAGACTTCTCTGGTCATGATCAGGCTGGTAGGAGGGGTCACACCACCGCTGAGATGAAGCTGGCCTGGGGGGTGAAGTGTTCAAAGGGGTGGAGGTTGGATGCACACAGACAGGCTGGGAGGACAGTCCCTCCCTCCTTCTGGTCTGTAAATAAATTCACTCCTAACGGCACACAACCAGGAAAACATTACAGAGAAAAAGACAACAGCTCTCCCCTCACTGGACACATCAATACACACCGTGCTCTGGACACTGAACAGCTTCGTAATGAAATTGACTGGGTTAATGGCCCGTTTAATGCTTCTGGGTTTATAATAAGCAAGGTGCGCTACACTCAATAGCTACCGAGCAGCCCAAAACTACAAAAGAGATTTGTATTTCATTATTCGGAGGAATGTACATTTTTCCGAGTGATTATACCAAGCAAGCGTTTGTTTCCTCACCGTGGAGCTGCTCATGTAGGCGAGTACAGATCGGAGATATGCGCACTCCGAGCCCCTGTTAAATACCATCATACATAACGGTGCATAAAAATGAACCCTGCATGTGTGACATCGGCAAAAAACAAGTGTTTGGTATTGAGGGAGACAAATATACAAGAGGCCCGGCAGAGTCATCGGGCGATGGCGTCAGGGATAAATCAGCTTGTTTTAAAGATATTCAGCAGTGCAGATCCCGCCCTCGGTAGATGGACTCCTGCCTGCCTCCTAAACACCAGTTACTGAACTGGGGATGGTTCCAAAGCGAGGCGGGGTACCCTGATAAGCGGCACCGGGAAAGAGAGTCAACGGGACGACTTACAGCATGGGCTCCACACACATGAGCGGGCAATGGTGACCGGCGCTGCCCAAAGCGCTATGGGGGTTTCTATCGACATCCGCGGGCACTGAGCCCGTCCCGGGAACGCGCGAGGCACCGTTAGCCCGCCTACAATAAGTTTATTCTTCGGGGCGAAATCCGACTGGGAACCGAAAGCGTGCTACTCCTGGAAAGAGCAGGATGAGAAAATGTCAGCTCGAATCCCGCCGGGTTAAACTCATAAAACGCACAAAGAAAGACATAAATGGATGATACATAAAGGGAAAACTCAAAACGTGATTACGTAACTAAATCAAGACTAATGCATCTTCATTTAAGCAGAATAAAGTACTAGTTTAATGAGAATGAATGGTGCAGCATTTATGGTTCGCCATCAGTCCTTCTGACACGGTTATTAATTCATTTCCTTAGGAGGAGCATTTTCCCCCAAAGCACGAACGGCTGATCCGCACATCGGACAGCAGCAGCCTGCGATGCGCTGCGCGTCCCGTCCCCCCCACCCCGAGCCGTCCAGCACCCGCCATCGTCCCCCTCCGACCGCTCCTTCTCGCCCATGAAAGACAAACTATACGGGCGCATCTGAGCCAGTCCCGGGGAAAGACAAAGGGCCGGGAGAGTGGGGCTTAGCCCGGACCAATCCGTGCCTGCATGCGTCTGTCTTTTTTTCAACTGGGGGCTCCATCGCACGGCGCGCTCACTGTAATGTCTTAGTTTGCTGGGCGACTGGAGCGACGCTTAGGATGCAGGAGCGGAGCGGCTCCGGAGGAATGACTCACCGGGGATATTACGCTTTTTACCGGCGCGGCTCTGACTGCGCGCTCGGGGGGGACAAGCGGCGCTCCGCGCATTAACGCGGCGTCCCGGCGCTCCGTGCATTAACGCGGCGTGGAGACTCCGCCGGGGGGGCAGCGGGAGGGGGTGCGCCGGCGCGCACTGCTCTCTGCCCACATCCGATCCCAGCCGCGCTTCCCGGCCACCCGATCGCTGTCACCGCAGACCCCCATTCCCCTCTCACTGTCTCATTGCGGAGGGGAGGCTGACAGCGGCGGAATGGCTCTGTCAGCGGCCATCCGGAGCGCAGCGAACGCAGCAGCCCCCCGCCAAAGGCTGCCGGAGACCCCCGCTGGAATCTGACTCTCCCTCCTCCTTGGATTTTTTCTTCTTTCCTAAAGGGCGCCGGCGGATTGGGAGGCATCATCCCGCCCCGGTCGGCGGCGTGTCTGGGGCGCAGGGGTAGGGAGATGGGAAGTGCGGCGAGGAGCGGCACGCACGGCGTCGGCAGCGTTTAGCGGGGGGTTGCGATCGAAGCGGACCTGAGATATGGGGGAATATGCCCAGTGAGAAGAGGAGAACCCCCGGAGCCTCGGTACTCTGAGCAGGGCTGATGTTCCTTCGCCAAGGTAAACTTTTGCCATTTAATTATGCTTTATAATGCAGTGTGCAGGTGAGTCGATTCTATTGTCGGTGTTTAGGACACCGCTGAATAGGTGGTGGTGGGGTGGG
>JAODKM010000025.1:13264672-13278123 GCA_026780845.1 Petrocephalus sullivani
CATCCCTGTTACTCGGCCGGGGGGGGCCGGGCCGCCCCCCCATTTTTGTATTTGGGGTTGGGGGTTTGGGGCCTCCATACTGCCAGGGCAAACCGCCCCCCCCCCCCCCCCCGCCCAGGCAACAGTGAGCTGACGAGACTGGTGTGTGGGGGGTGTAAATGTAACTGGGTATAGACCTTTGTTATAAATAATGAGAGAAAACTCAGCATTGTCACTTAAAATGGAGTGACATCTTGGGGCACATCGATCGTCTAAGAGAGTGCATGAAAAGCCTGTAATAGGTCCTAACTGTCCAATCGGAGGACATGAGTTATACTGCTGAGAAAGTCGGATGACAGGTCTAACCGCCCAATCAGAGAACAGGTGTTATACTGCTGAGAAAGTCAAACAGCAGGCCTAACCATTCAATCAGGGGACAGGAGTTATACTGTTAAGAGAGCCAGACACAGGAACTAACTGTCCAATTAGGGGACATGGGATATACTGCTGAGAGGGGCAGATGCAGGTCCTAACTGTCCAATCGGGAGACAGCAGTTACATGGTCCATTCTGTCACTGATTCTCAGCCATTTAATGGCATGAAACTCAAGTGAGTGACTGGGCTGCACTTAGCTTACAGCCCCGAGCTACGTGGCTCTTTGGATTTGACGAAGAGGCAGTAGAAAGCATCTGTTTACCTCAAAGTTTCTAATTATAGTTTAAAAGATTTCCTGAGAGCCATTGTTTGGCCATGGAGAGTGAGGCTTTTAAGACTACATCCCGGCTTTGTCTGAAGTGAGCATTTCCCGCATATGGCTAGCAATGTGCTCTAGAGCACCCCCTACCTGTGGACAGCCCCCCCTCAGACATACTCACACAATGCGCCTGAAGATCCTGTTTCTCCGTAGGATGCTGATTCCTGGAAAAAACGCTGTGGAACAAAACCAGCCGTAGCCAACCACTTGGCGTAGGAAATGCCATTTTATCGCATTTGTTACCCAGGTCAGCCTCAGAATGGCCCCACATAGGAAAGAGACTTATGGATTTTCCTAATACTAATCACCAGTCAAGTTGTGCCCAAGAATTACCATTGGCAGGATGTCATTTTGGGTGTTTCTGTGGGTCCGGATGAACCCTGGAAGACAGCATGGTAATGAAGCAGACCTTCTCCAAGAGAAACAGAGGGTCTTTATTCTGCCCTGATCCAAAGCACTGCCATCGTCTTCCCCTTTGATTTCAATATCCAAGCACCATTAGATAGACCCTGAGTATCTTCCCTGATGCGAACACCAAAGAGCCATCGATCACGCCTCATCACCATTCCCTTTTCCCACAGTCTTATTTTTATAGTCTGAGTCTTTTCACATAAACCGAGAGATGTAAAGATCGCAGAGGCTGGTATTTGCCTCTACATCTGCCGAGATTAATTCTGAAGGCTGGGTATTTGTGTCTTTGCCTGTGTGCAGGTGTATCTGCCTCTCAGGAGAGCTCATGGCTGGATAGACACTGGCCACGACCCTCCTTTGTGAGTGAGATGTGTCTCGGCTTCTTAGAGGGGTGTAATGAGAGCAGCGGGTCACATGGTACTTTAGGTGGGCCCAGTGGGGAGCCCTGCTGTTGTACTCTTACATTTGAATCATCCAGTAAAACCTCCAGTTAAATGCATGTTTCTGCCCCTCCTGTCTCCTTTCAAACCCACACCCCTGGTGCATGATGTAAGATTGGGTGTAGCTGACACATTATAAAGATTGATAGCGACATTTTGGTTGTGATAGAAGTCTAAAAGATTCATGAGCAGTGCGTGTTTAAAAATAAAAATAAGCTAGACAAACAAAAGAGTAAGGACTCAATTACAAAGCAGTCTATGCCTGAGAGAGTTTTGTTCCAAAGTGCTCTACATAGGTGCGCCCCAAATCACCGGCCAAAATCTCACAGAGCTGTTCTCTAACAAAATGGCCGCCCTCAGCTCACTGCCACACGCTGCCATCAGCGCAGGTGTGCTGAAGTGGCAGCAGCGGGCGGAATGTTGGCACGAGTGACTCCGATTGTGCCTATCGAGGTGCACGCTCCTGGTCACGTTGATGGGTGGCCTTTGTGCCTCCTTTTAATGAAGGCAGATCGTGCTGAGGCCGTGTAATTTCAGGTTAGATAAATGGACACTCTGAGCCTGAGAACTTTGGGGACACATTACATCTGCGACTATTATCAGACACTCTAGTTTAATTACAGAGTCAGACACCGCACTTTTTTTTTACTTGCATTCACTAACAAAGAAAACACTGTTGGTACAAACTGCTATTTAAAGCTCTGAAAATGTATAATTAACTCTGAAGTAAAACAAATAGTGCAGGTGTCTTGTGTTTCGCTCTCCGTTCATTTGAATGGCTCCTTACAGTGAGTCACTAAAATGCTCTCGCATCAGGCGGCCTGCCGTCTCACCGCGTTTGCCTTCGTTAAGAGACGAGAGACGAGTTGCGGCTCAACCCTCCATTTATTCTGGAACGGCTGATAAGGACAGCACGTTCATTGAGGACATCCACGCAAGTAACATTCCCGAAAGTCTACAAGTACCTGGTTATGCCCATTTTCTGGTCACTTGTTAACAGCCTGCATGGGGGGGGGATTTTTTGCCATATTGTGTCCCTATATGATTCGCATCAAATGTTTATAATTAGTTCTATTTCAGTACTGATGTTGGCTAGATGGGAAAAATGGTTTAAAATACCTACAAGGTGTTAAGTTTTTTTTTTAGCCTGAATTCAAGCACGTTATCACCCTGTTGTTTCCTTGCGCGTTTTCCCGTTGAGTGTTCTGAGCATACCCAGCTGTCTTCATCAGAAAACAAACACAAACAGTTTATCCATCCCGGATTTTACGCATGGCCGATCTCCACATATTCAGTAAAATCTAACGCTGCTGCTCGTGAGCCTTCTGACACATGAAATATCTAAAATAGCCGTAATACATGGTAAAACAACCCGGGCGTATGCACCTATCCGCTTTCCAATAAACATCTCAGAGTTATACTCCCGAGAAGACTCATTTTCACATGTCTGTCATGTGGATTTACTGAAAAGGCTACACAGAAGGTCTAATAAATCCAGGCCGTACTGCACCAACATCCGCATTGTATCTGCACAGTCTGGGCCACTGTAAACATATCATGTAGTCGAGTTCGCATGTAGCCTTTACGACAGCGTCGTTTTAGGGGGATGACGAATATCTTGGCTGGGACTCATAAGTAATGGCAAAGCCGATGCCTTTAATGTCGTAAATTTAAGAGCGGCTGCTCTGACACACGGGAAAAATAGGGAGAGCAAGCGTGATGCTCAGACAAACATGTTTAATATTCCAACGAAGCCCTTGTATTAAAGCACACGGCCATCTAGTGTACAAGCCATTATGATCTCATCTTTCACTGGGCCTTTATGTTACACATCACATAAACAGCAGCGTAGCCCGGAAACGAGGAACAAAGAACAAAAATCAATGGTGAAGAATTACGAGAAGGTAATGGAAGTCCACTCCGCATCCCTGTGGCCGGTGGCCATTCCACCACGTGACTTTGAACGCGCCTACAGACATCAGAGGCTCGTTTTAGAATCGAGTCGGGGAGCCTGTCATGCGGGCTCTGGATTCACTGACTTCTAAGAGGTGAACATCTTTACGTTGTCTTATATAAAACCAGAACTGAAGAGACTCCATTAAATTGGACTAGATGGACGGGAGACAAGCCTTAGCTAGTGGAAAACATCTCAGAAGACATTGCATAAATATGTTCTAGTATTAGGGAGCTTTGTCCACGCTCCTTGCAGATGTCGATGGAGATGTCACGCTCAATGTCAAGCAGTAGGCAGCGTTGCGGTTACATTTCTGTATTCATTTCCGTTGATTCTTATGGCAGTCACCTTAAGCAGGTGTGGATCCTCGGTAATTAGCAGCAGTGGGCTAACTCGGCTTGCACAGCGTGCGTAGTGGAGACCTGGCTGAGGAGAGAGGATGCCGGAGGAGCTTGCCTCCATGTCTTCTGCGGTTTCATTTGATCTGAAATTCCCTGACTTGCGGGTCTGAAAGTTTGTATTGCTTGAGATGATCCAGACACCATGGAAGGTGCACAAGACAATGAGAGTCTTGTTACATCTTATCTAGGATTTTTCCTAATTGTATTTTTGTCTTATCACTGAACTCCCCAGTAAGCTCATATTGTTGTTTTCTGAATTGAAATTTAAGATGAGGACGACATTTTACCCATCTAAATGTCAACCCAATTCAAAAACACACCGCCCAGGACAGAAACTTTTTCACTGTTGATTGCTGATAAGGTGTAAATGCCATGCAGGGGAGTCATGTTTATTATACCTACATACATGTGTAGGGTAATTGTATTCCATGTTAGGATTAACACCAGGATACATGCATGCAAAAGTACAGATATGGATGGAATGACGGAAAGAGTTGGGCTAAGTAGGGAGTTACTGTCATGGGATGTGTCTTACAAAGGAGATTTCTCATGCATTACGCTGTTGATTGCTTATCTCACATGACTGCATTTTTATTTAGTAATTGAGGTCTGACTCGGCCTGTTGTGATGGTAAATAAAGAAGAATAAACAACCATCTGGTCCTCTGCACCATTTCTACCACGCTAAGCTGCCATAGAGGTCTTTTGTTCAGAAGCACAAGATGACTTGATGAATCTGGGCACATTCCAGTTAAATGGAATGAAAGGGGAGAGGCCAGTCATGGCTTAAAAGGTATCAGTCAAAGCAGCTGGCAGAAATCATCTTAGGAACCATGCAGGAATGAATGACCCAATGTAATTCGGGCTAGAATGACCAGACCTACTTCCTCATCCACCTCAGGCCCAACCCAGCAGCTGGACACTCCAGCAATTTTCGCCACAGTATCAAAACATTGAGCAGAAACTGTGCAGAAGCCGTGAAGTATCAGCAATCAGAGGGCAATGCCCTTCTCTGTGACAGGAATGTTGACGTTCAAGGAACCGATATATGTCTAAGAAATGGGGGAACTATTGGGGGAGTTTCCTTTTCAGAAACGGAGACATGCAGTCTGTAGATGCAGGCAGCTTGCGTGTGGTGGGAAGGGATACAGTGTCCATATCAGGAAGCAGTGGGCAGGCAGATACTATGATGTGGAGCCGAGGCAATCAGGCATGACTCTCAGTGACCGACAGGCTGGACTCAAATTAGATGCACAGACAGGCTGTCAGAAGGCCTGCCAGCCAGCTGAGACTGAACCTTAAATCAGGAAAGCTCAACGTCAGAATTCCTGCAAGTGCTGCTGTTGTCATATGGTTTTTTCTGGTACACAGTCATTTCTCTTGCTTGTTAATTTCTGACAGATTTTTAAGATGAGACCTTTTTTTAGGAAGGAGCCATATTTTCAGTATATTGTTGTACTCTATCTCCATTTTGATCCTGTTGGACCAGAGAATACAGTCTTCTACAAGGAAAGGAATTTCACAACTGAAGAAAACACAGAGGCACACATGCTAATTAACGTATAGTTAAATAAGAGATTACTTGGTGGTGTTACAGAACTGACCACAACTGCCAAATGATTATGCACAGTTTTGCATTGTCAACTAAACAAAACAGCCTTCACAAAACGTGACCTTCCTCTTTATCTTGTCTTGCAGGTATCTGAACCTGACTTACAATGGAAAACCTGCTGGTCTATCTGTTGGTTATCAGCATGGCAGTCAAAGCCCAGATTTGTCCGAAGCGTTGCGTCTGTCAGATATTGTCCCCCAACCTTGCGACCCTCTGTGCCAAAAAAGGGCTACTCTTCGTCCCCCCAAACATCGACCGGCACACTGTGGAGCTACGGCTGGCCGATAACTTTGTCACTAGTGTGAAGCGGAAGGACTTTGCCAACATGACGAGGCTCGTGGACCTCACTCTGTCCAGGAACACCATAAACTTCATTACGCCTCATGCTTTTACAGACCTGGAGAACCTGCGCGCCTTGCACCTCAACAGCAACCGTCTGACACGGATATCCAACGACACCTTCAGCGGCATGTCCAAGCTGCATCACCTGATTCTGAACAACAACCAGCTTACCCACATCCACCTGGGGGCCTTCAACGACCTGCTGGCTCTAGAGGAGCTGGACTTGTCCTACAACAACCTGGAAACGGTACCTTGGGAGGCCATTCAGAAGATGATCAGCTTGCATACGCTCAGTTTGGACCACAATATGATTGAGTTCATTCCCGAGGGTACCTTTTCCCTCCTGCAGAAGCTCAACCGTCTGGATGTGACCTCCAACAAACTCCAAAAGCTGCCACCAGACCCGCTCTTCCAGAGAGCTCAGGTTCTGGCCACTGCAGGGGTTATCAGTCCTTCCTCCTTCGCGTTGAGCTTTGGGGGAAACCCCCTGCACTGCAACTGTGAGCTGCTCTGGCTGCGGCGACTCAGCCGTGACGACGACCTGGAGACCTGCGCCACGCCCTCCCATTTATCCGGACGCTACTTCTGGTCCATCCCAGAAGAGGAGTTCCTCTGCGAACCGCCCCTCATCACCAGGCATTCCCACGAGATGCGGGTCCTCGAGGGCCAGCGAATCACCCTACGCTGCAAGGCCCGGGGTGACCCCGAGCCTGTCATCCACTGGATCTCACCAGAGGGAAAGTTGGTGTCCAACTCGTCACGGACTGTGGTGTACTCCAATGGCACATTGGACATCCTGATCAGCACGGTCAAGGATTCAGGCTCGTTCTCCTGCATCTCCTCCAACCCCGCTGGCGAAGCGCACCAGACCGTGGACCTTATCATTATCAAGCTGCCTCACATCACCAACAGCACCAACAACATCCAGGAGCCTGACCCTGGCTCCTCTGACATCTCCACCTCTACCAAAGGGGGCGCCAATGGCAGCAACCACACAGCTGAGACCAAGACCAGTCCGGATAAGCGGGTCGTGATAGCAGAGGTGACGGCCTCAACGGCCCTTGTCAAGTTCAACTTCCAGAGGAATATTCCCGGTATCCGGATGTTCCAGATCCAGTACAACGGTACCTATGATGACTCTCTCGTTTACAGGTAAGCAACCTTACAAATTTCTCATCAAATTCTTAAATGATTTTCTTCTTAAAAGTTTCTTCTGGCAGAAGCACTAAATCAAGGGTGGGATGTACTTTCCTGCTCTTACTGTATCTCCAGTTAATCGCCCATCAGGTAAACAGGATACTTTCTCTTAGAAATGCTGCACACCACGCTGTACTGCACACAGGGAAAGCTTACTAGCACTAAAAACACATTTGAATTAGCGTAACACCACAAAGTGACACTAATGTCCATCTGCAAGCAGTCAGCTGTGCACATTTTACGCTGCTGGAGCAGTAGTGAATGGAATCAAGCCAAAAATAAAATCACTGAATCCATGGTGTTACAAGATATTTTGAAATGCCCCTTAATCCATCAGGCCTACCTGGTGCAAACAAATGGCTCAAAACATAATCCTGAGTCCAATTCATTTTTATCATCTTATTTTGCTATACAAGGCTTATCCTGCTCCAATCAGGTGAGAACGATACCAGCTAGCAAAAATGAAACAATCCAATGGGCACAGCACAATAAAACCTGCTAACTACCAGTAACTAGCCCGTAGGGGGAGCTGATACAGTAGCCTGTCGAGGTGAATGTTTGGTTTACCAACGGTGGAATAAGCTAGCTGTGACCGGCAGGCCAGGCAGAGGAGACATTCATAGTAACACCTCCTTTAAATGTTGTTCTGCCTGTCGCTGGAGGCTGACCCCTTTACAAAAGGATGTCACAGCAAGCGGAACAAACTGGATAGCCATGGGGACATCACAGAGAAGGGGAAGGTGCATCTCAATAAATATACAGTCCTGAGAAGCAGGCACAATATTCACACAGTTATCCTCATTTTTTAACCCGTACATTATCAAAGGGATAGTCACCAGTCTGCATATTCACACAAGTATGGAAATGAGGTATTATTAAAAACAATACAAATGAGGAAACAGGGTCCAACAGTCCCTGCAGGATTTGGACCAGTGACTTTGCCATCACAGGCACAGCATAACAACTTGCTGAGCTGCACACCACCCCCAATCTTTTGGCAGTACCGGGTCCTAGGCAGCCCCGGGTCCTGGGCAGTCCCTCGTCCTGGGCAGTACCGGGTCCTAGGCAGTCCCTCGTCCTGGGCAGTCCTGGGTTCTGGGCAGTACCGGGTCCTAGGCAGCCCCGGTTCCTGGGCAGTCCCGGGTCCTAGGCAATCCCAGGTCCTTGGCAGTACCGGGTCCTAGGCAGTCCCGGTTCCTGGGCATTCCCGGGTCCTAGGCAATCCCAGGTCCAGGGCAGTACCGGGTCCTGGGCAGTCCCGGGTCCTAGACAATCCCAGGTCCTGGGCAGTACCGGGTCCTAGGCAGTCCCGGTTCCTGGGCATTCCCGGGTCCTAGGCAATCCCAGGTCCTGGGCAGTCCCGGGTCCTGGGCAGTCCCGGGTCCTGGGCAGGCATGCACAGCAAGGGCTGCCTGTTTTTTTGGCCTGTTAAAAGTTTGCATGAATTAGGATGGCAGTAAGAACAATCATCTTTTTCTCAAAGAACCTGAATCTTATTTACCATCATCAGTTATTAACAGAAAATGGCCCCTTCTTCAGTACCGGCAATCAAACATTATTAAATCAAAGTTTTTTTTTTTAAAACAGATAGTCGGACAAGTGTGTAGCCCGCTGAAGGACACTTGGTAACAGCCTGTACCGGTTAAAATGCTAAGTGTTTATAAATAATGCACATGACAAATGACTCCCTTTGTCGATGTATCACAGTTCACGCAGCAGCGTCTGCCTGGGCGTGACAGGCTGGGTGGTTATTGTGACAGGATGAGCCCCTGGCCTTGGGCGGCTGGAAACCGCAGGGAAATGAAATCCATTTCTCAGGCTCTGATGAGAGAACGTCTGGTCTTAAAATGTGTCATAGTTCACCTTCCTCTCCTTACTAGAGAGAGAGATGTACTGGTGGGAGAAGTATTACTGTGCAGATGGGGGGGGGGGGGGCATCCACGGTGAGCAGAAAGTGCTTATAAGGCTAATAAATTATTATCACAAAAGAGGAAAAACCACGCAGATTAGCAAGCATGCCCACTGGGGGCAAAATGGGCTCCTCCCCCTTTTCATGTACTGTGCCTACAGAGTATTAGAAAGCAAAGAGGGCTATAACTCACAGAGCTTAAGAGGCCCCACACCTGACTTGCCAGCTGAGACACCTTGCGGTTTGGTGCTTGGTCTTGGCTGAATCTGGGTCATTGCCATATCATTTAGCCAGGTGTGAATCCACCGATAGACACCATCATTAGATGCCATAACCGGACTGTACGGGATGTGAGAAGCTGCTGGACGAGCTCAGATGAGAATGGAGTGCTATCCGATAGAAACATAACCTCACCGCGACGGAAAGTGAGCTTTCAGTAAACCAACGATTTCCCACCAGCAGGAGGTGGCTGAGGGGAGATACAGTGGTGCGGCAGGGGAGTCGGTGTCTGGGTCTCTGCTGACGCATTCTCTCTTATAAACCCCCAGCTGCATTTATGGTCCTTTCATGGCTTCTGCATGCAAGCTAGAGAGCTGCATGACATTTACTCTGCACTGAGCACAGATACCTTAATGGATGATCATCACCACTGCTCATTACAAGCCTTTAGTGACTGGGGTCAACCAGGTCATTTTATAAGTGGAACGATATTTTTCACATGTTTGAACAAAGCGCAACTGACCAACTGATAGAAAGAGCAAAATGAATGTATGAATCATGGGAAAGTGCCAATCTGTCAGTAACATGGCAATTCAGACATAAAACACATAACACATATATACAAGAGGCTGACACCATGAGATAATATTACAGATATAAAACACATGGAGAGGAGGTAAACACCATGTATGTACTATTGCACATATAACACACATGGAGAGGAGGTAAACACCATGTATGTACTATTGCACATATAACACACATGGAGAGGAGGAAAACACCATGTATGTACTATTGCACATATAACACACATGGAGAGGAGGAAAACACCATGTATGTACTATTGTACATATAACACATGGAGAGGAGGAAAACACCATGTATGTACTACTGCAAATATAACACACATGGAGAGGAGGAAAACACCATGTATGTACTATTGCACATATAACACATGGAGAGGAGGTTAAACGCCATGTATGTACTATTGCACATATAACACACATGGAGAGGAGGAAAACACCATGTATGTACTATTGCACATATAACACACATGGAGAGGAGGAAAACACCATGTATGTACTATTGTACATATAACACATGGAGAGGAGGAAAACACCATGTATGTACTACTGCACATATAACACATATGCACAGGAGGTAAACACCATGTATGTACTATTGAACATATAACACATATGTACAGGAGGTAAACACCATGTATGTACTATTAGACATGTAGCTCAAATGTAGGGTAGTTGAACTCTACATAACCAATTGGGCACAGCAGGACAATGTGCAGATCACAGCCCAGCAAAGTCACCCTCAGCTCCTCCTGCTTCTCTCTCGTCCTGAGGCTGTGCAGGAAAGCCATGCCCTGCTCTCATCTGCTCCCTTAAACACGATTCTTCATTGTGAAAACACACATAGTTTTCAGTTACAGGTTTTGAAACATTTTAATACTTGAATCATAAGAAAGGAGAATGTGGTGCCACAATTTAACGAACCTGGTAAAACAGACACATTAAACTGCAATTTGCCTCAATAAACCAGGTTTTAGGACCTGGTCTAGAAGGGCTCAGAGCAGATCTGTCACCGTCTGGTGCTGTGATTCCTCTCTTCCCGGTAGCAAGCAGTCCATAGCCTCCAATCCCCAATTCTCATTTGTAGCCCCCCATTTTAAATTCTGCACTCATTCTTTGGTCTGAAGTGCTACAGTCTCAAGTGCTACAGAACCAGTCTGGAAGCATGGAGCTCATGAAGGTGTCCTGAGAGACTGACGCCTCTCAGGCTCCTTCCGAAATGTGCCGGTCATTCTCCTCTTGCCAGGTGGGAGAGCGGGCAGGCGACAATGTGACGGGATGTGATAAGGGGAGCCGGCCGTGTCCCTCGAGAGCCAACCCGTGCCATAGGGGTTTCACAGGGCTGGGCCCCAGGCAGAGCTCCACCTCTGTCCACACAGATGGAGAAGCATCATAGTGACAGGTTTGCTAAGGTGCCAGTAATGTCCTTATGAGATCAGGTGATAAAACAGTTTCAACAGCTAAGCAGACACTACAAGTCGAACTGCTATTGGTTACAGAACACCACCGCTGTTAGCAAATCACATTCGGCTTTGTGGGGCACGGAAGAGGGATCTCGGGCTGCAAATCATGGATGGTAAACAGTGCCCCCTGTCTCTCATGCCCCTGCCGCTAACGACTCATAAAGACCTAAATGAGCTTCACCCTCTTTCTGCTTCCTTGCAGGATGATCCCTCCTACCAGCAAGAACTTCTTGGTGAACAACCTGGCAGCGGGCACCCAATATGACCTGTGCGTCCTGGCCATCTACGACGACGCGGTGACGTCACTGACGGCCACGCGGGTGGTGGGCTGCGTCCAGTTCACCACCGAGTCTGAGTACCTCCGCTGCCACTTCATGCAGTCGCAGTTCCTGGGCGGCACCATGATCATCATCATTGGCGGCATCATTGTGGCCTCCGTGCTAGTCTTCATCATTATCCTCATGATCCGCTACAAGGTGTGCAACAATGGCGAGGCGGCCAAGGGCGCCATGGTGACCAACGTGCACTCCCAGACCAACGGCTCCCAGGGATGCTCTGTCACGCCCTCCTCATCGAAGCAGGCCCTGGCCCACGTGGATGACGTGTGCCACAAGGGGGCGCCGGGGCCACCGGACACACTGACGCATTCATTTGAGACATCTCTGCCAGAAAGTGCAGCAGCCAGTCAAGGCAGGACACCCGGACTGTCGGTTTCCTCGAAGCCAAAGCGCCAAGCCGCAGCGGAGTCCCTGACCGACGCCGAGCTGCAGAACACAAACCGGAACAACTCCACGGCCTTGCAACAGCTGACGGCCCTGCCCGTGGCCTGCATCAAAGACACGCCGGTTTTCCGAAGGGCGCATCCCAAGGCCTCTCCCAAGTACCTGACTCTGCCAGCAGAGGGAGCCAGGGCCAAACGCAGATACTCCCTAAATGAGGACTTGTCCAAATATCACTGCTACATCGGCTCTCAGAAGTTGGGAAGCATGTGGTACAAGCGGAGTCTGTCCATGAATGGGATGCTGATTCCGCTGGAGGGGCAGGATAGCGGGAAGGGTTTTTCCAGCTCCGAGTGGATACTGGAAAGCACTGTGTGACTATTCACTGCCTCCATTGGATCTATCCTCCATTTTGTTTCCGTCCTGTCCCGGGGAGCCGCTGGGGAGTCGGGGACTGCCTCAGTGGGGGTCAGGATACCTTCAGCCTGTAGCGGGAAGCGGTCTCCCCGAGTAACAGCACGGGTGCCACACGGCATCGCCATCACTTCATAACAAAAAGCAAGCGAGAGAGGAAACGGACCCAGCCGCTTGGACTACAGGATGCTCATTGGGTCAGTTTGGTCAGTCTGGTGCCTTCCATTGGCTAAAAATTAGCCCGTGGAGACAAGCAGCCGGAAACACCGACGGCCAGCCCCTCCCCCGGGGGTGTGGGATCGGGCACAGTTTCACACAAAGCATTCTTACTGAGGAAATACCCTTTTCCTGCATATATACAGAGAAAGAATAAAAAAATTGGGGAAAAAAATTAAATAATACTTGTTACTGGACCTCGTATAAAATTGATATTTTTTAAAGGAAAATTCCAGCCTTCTTTTCAGTGACACTGGGTTTGCCTTTCTTTTAAGGCGTAAAAAAAAACTGTACAGAAAGACAACATCTGCTGTGTTGTTATGTTGTGTAAAATAAAACATGAAACACGAATACGGACATGCTGTAATGGTGGTAAATGTGCATGATCAGCCAGGCCAGTCCCTCTCCCGCCCCCAAACGCCAGCACCCATGTGTGGCCCCCCGCCGGTGAGTCAGACAGGTAAACAGAGCTGGCACAGTAACTAGCCCAGTATATTCTTTTCACCTCCAAAAGAAAGCTTCCCGGGGGTGCCGTGGGATTTGCACACGGGCTGCTCGAGTCCCGATGGTGGTCGCCTTGAATACGGGTCCTGAGTGTGTCTCTCGGATGTTTCTGGAGGCTTCATATATCTGTGCTTTGCTTAAAAACATCAGCTTTGTCGAGATAATGGCTTCCATTCAGTTCATCGTCACTATTTCAGGCTACTTATTTTTTTCAGAATGATTTAAATATTCTGACACGGTGACCGTTACTCGTCCGCCGCCATCTCATCACCATCTCTCGGCGCCACTTGCCGCCGCCCTCACCCATCAGCCACCCACAACTCCGTTCCCCCTC
>JAODKM010000025.1:13299533-13312352 GCA_026780845.1 Petrocephalus sullivani
GGCTAGAAAAGCAGCCAATGAGTGCTCAGCATGTATGTGGGGCCTCCTTCAGGACGGCTAGAAAAGCAGCCAATGAGTGCTCAGCATGTATGTGGGGCCTCCTTCAGGACGGCTAGAAAAGCAGCCAATGAGTGCTCAGCATGTATGTGGAGCCTCCTTCAGGACGGCTAGAAAAGCAGCCAATGAGTGCTCAGCATGTATGCGGGGCCTCCTTCAGGACAGCTAGAAAAGCAGCCAATGAGTGCTCAGCATGTATGTGGGGCCTCCTCATTAAACTCGCATTTATATAGGTAGGTGTGTGTGTCTCCAAACTTTTGACTGGTACTGTACATCTGGCTCAAGTAGTCTGAAGATTAGTCTACACCGGCATTTTGAACAGGTTTACAACTGCAGGAGAAATAAAACAAATTTATGACTATGTATCGTCCCATTCTCATTCACTGAATGGCATATACACTTAACATATCAACACACAGACACATAGCCATGTCTTTATTCGGCTTTAAATAGCCCTTCTGGCAGTTAGCCATGTGTTTCTATAGCTGTTTACTGGAACCTTCTGGAAAATCGTGCACTTACACTTGCTCATGCATCGGTATGGCCAACCCGCACGTCTGGAAGCCACCTGTGCTTTTGAGAAGAAAAAATAACATATCACTTCATCACTGATAAGTGTTTCCAAGGGTTATGGCTGCATGCGGCAACAGGATCAAGGAGAAGGGACAATGAAGGAGTCTTCGTGTGAAAGATGACATGCACTAGTGCAAGCGACATGTGTGCGGAGATGTGATGCCCACTAAGTAACTAATGGACATCACCAGAGCTAGAGATGTTTCCATTAAGTTAGGTCTCAGAAGGAGAGGCCAACATGGCCGCCTCGCCTGACCTGTCGGAGAACACGTGTCAGTAACTTAACTTCAGCCGCTGCCATTTATTATAATGAGACTATTATAGTTATTTTTACTCACTCAACACATAAAGTTAAAGACATAATTACAGATCTCCACAACAAGCTGTTAGTCACACTTTAATTACAGCAATGACCACTATAATAAGAGGACTGATGTCATTAATGTTCTGTATATAACACAGGGTGCACAGACTGTTCTGCTTATGAAAGGCATTTGCGGTTATTCTCCTGTGCTTCATTTACAGCCAGCTTTCTTACACCTCTCAACTCAAATACACAGTTTAAGACACCTTAGACTAACATTTCACTGAAATAACCGAAAAAGCAGGACACAGTCAGCACATCCAGTCTCCGGTGTCCTCCAGGAAGCACTAACACTTCTGCTTCTATCTGCTTGGCTGTGATGAGAGAGCCATGGTGTCCATGGCAACCTTGCAACAGGCAGAACTGGAAGCCGCTCTGTCCGCCCTTCCACAAAGTCTTTCCTGTCAGCTCTTCCCGAAAGCGAACTTCCTCTGAATTAAAGTGGCCTGCAAATGATCCTCTGCCCTGCCAGCCCTTCGCTTCATTCCAATCAGACCCGGATCAGGTTACCGCCTCCGTTAGCCGACCGAGGACATGTCTGTTTGTCAGGGAAGAGCTGATGTCTGGCGTCAGATTTAAGAGTGAAGGGAAAAGACGGACACTGGCAACTTCCTGCAACGTATCTGCTGATTTAACAGCTTTCAGGGACCGTATTCACCTTTCTTATTAAAGCAGGAGTAGCGTCCATCATATACGTGCATGACATCACCAAAACGCCATACCGCTGCCCCTCCCATGAGAAGCATAGCTGGCATTTGCATGAGCTTTAGGTACTGATGGCAGCTGGGTAAACAGCCAAGGATTCCATTAGGTTAGATTAGATAAACATCATTGATCCCAGGGGGAGATTCTCCTGCATGCAGCAGCAAGGTACGTAGAGCACAGACAAAACGAAGCAAAACACACAAGGGTCCAAGAATAGTACTCATAGTGAAAACAAGTAGATAGTAGTCAGAGTGCACACGGTATGCTAACAGAATCCTGAAAAACAAAATATAATGGAATATTAATGAAACATATGAATGAATGAACAACAAAACAACAACAAAAATAACATTATTAACAACAATTATACAATAACAACCATTATTTTTATTAATATTATTATTACAGGGAGTCACTATTCAGCTTATCTTACAATACCTTTACTTTCATATTTGCACTCATCCATATTTTACAGGGTTCACAAAGGGAATGACTCTGCACTGTACCCACTTTGGAGATGGACACAGAATGACAGCAGAGGGTTATAGGTTTGAGTCCCTGGGGTAGCCCTTGGCCAGAGCAGCTGTCTTCACTCGGCTGTTTTTGGGGGATGACCACAGCCGGTGCAGGCAAGCGTGACACCCGGCTGGGTGTTTAGTGACAGTTATTAGCGTTAAGGACTGCGCCATATCCGAAGGGTCGGTCCCCATCTGGAACCTGAGCTCCCCGCCGCAACAGGTCACGTGACCCGTGGCATCCTCACAACGCCTCCTGAATCTCCAATTGGCCCTAAAGCGAGGTCCCTCGGGGCTTATTATTCATTCCACCACTGCGTCTCACAGTCACTCCCCCCTGACATCAGATAAAACTGCTTAACGAGGCCAAAGAACAAGCAGCTTCACAAAGAGCAGGGGACAGCCACGAGACGCAGGCATGGGAGAGCCTGGGGCGGGAGGCAGGCTTAGCACATAGAGAGCACACTGGCTTTGAGATCCCGGCGCCTTTCGCCCGGATTTACTGCCAGGCAGTGGCTTTGCAGATATTCCCCTAAATCTGCCCCCTTGTTCCTTGACACGACTCCTTAGTCATGACATAACCCTCGGTGAGCCTGCCTGTCATCCGCATGGAGAACGGAAGCCTGCTATCGTACATGAATCCCAAATCCACTCGCAACGTTTCACCTCTCAGTAAAAGGGCAGGCAATGTAATTAATGGGGTAAAGGATAAGATCCATCCATTTCTATGCCTGCCCATCTTATGCAGGGGTCCAGAGCCTATCCTGGGAGCTCTGGGCATGAGGCAGGGGATAACCCAGGATGGGGCGCCAACCTATTGCACCTTTTTGGACTGTGGGGGCAAAAACAAGAGAACCCAGAGGAAACCACTTGATGATATAACTCCACTGATAAAGCCGGCACAGATACTGGAACCATGGTCCCAGAGGCTTGGGGCAACAGAGCTAAGCAGTGTGTCAGCTTGCCGGCCATAAAGAGAACACTACGATTACCTGATGTCAAAAGATACGTGTGACTGAGGTCCATAACATGGTCTGCTTTCATATTTTTAATACTCTTGGACTGCACACTGAAATTTTAAGGATTTTAAGGGGGTAGTTGATTTCATAACAGTGATGGGTTCAAATCAATATCAACCTGTCTTCTCTTTTTAAAAGCAAAGAGCAGTTTTGGGGTCTCCATACTTTAAAGTTGATATTTCTCTTTCTCAAAGGACCTTGGCTTGGGGTGAATGTGCCTAATGAGTAATTAATATCAAACCTGGTGGTAAAGGCAGGACAAAAAAGTGGCTGATACTTAATCATAGATTTAAGGTGCTGTGGGTTCAAGGCCCACACCGGCATCTGATTCAGCGTCAGAGAAGCACACCAAGCAGGTGACACTCACAGCCTTTGCCCGATAATTCTCACGTCAGCCCCAAACCCATCAGCCTCATGGGTGTCGCTGTACGCGATTGGCCCCGTCTGTATCGCTTTCCGCGGCATTGGCCGCAAAGGCGCAGCGCGCAAGTGCAGCACCGACGTGCCCCCCAGTCTCCGCATGACGGGGACACCAATCTAAAAATAGCTGCGAATGTACAGTGCATATGTTCCGGAAGCCACACCGTATAGGCTGTTTGGGAAAGAGATTTATTCGTGCTAAAAGGTAATTGTACTAAATGGATTTCCTGTATCATGATGCTACAGCAGGGCAAAAGTAATTTTCCCATCAACCAGCTCTCGACAGTTGAAGAATTAAGCTGCCATTCAAAATTAAAGCAGCCCCCGTTTGCAGGGTGGGGGGGAGGGCGGAGGGAGGAGGGGAGGCATGTGTAGATGAAGCTTATTTCCCCATGAGCCATTGGCGTCTGGACGCACACACTCTGCTTTTCACAACAAAACCAAGGAAGGAGGAACATGTCTCCATTGCAACCCCCCCACGGGGAGGTGGCTGCAGCCATGCGGAGCGCAGCCGTCTGCAGGCCGTGTAACTCGCGGCGGCTTGCTGCAAACCTGCAGCTGAATGATTACACAGCCCCTAATCCCCCAGCACTCATTATAGAGTCAGGGCACTGCCCCTCCCGCGCCAGGAGGATGGATTTAAGATCCAATAACTCACTGACAAACACCTGCAGTTGGCAGGAATTGAGGTCAGATCTGAGGAAAAACACCATATCTTAAGAGGAATAGGAAAACCTGCGGCGTGGCTGAGATGACAGATAAAGGGCTTTAAGCTCCATAATGAGGCGGCACACTATGCTAACCTGAAACGTACACTATGCTAACCTGAAACGCACACTATGCTAACCTGAAACGCACACTATGTTAACAAGAAACGCACGCTATGCTAACCTGAAACGCACGCTATGTTAACAAGAAACGTACACTATGCTAACCTGAAACGCACACTATGCTAACCTGAAACGCACACTATGCTAACCTGAAACGCACGCTATGCTAACCTGAAACGCACACTATGCTAACCTGAAACGCACACTATGCTAACCTGAAACGCACACTATGTTAACAAGAAACGCACGCTATGCTAACCTGAAACGCACGCTATGCTAACCTAAAAAGCATGCTATGCTATCCTGAAATGCATGCTATGCTAACCTGAAACGCACGGTATACTAACCTGAAAAGCAATCCACAGAATGCACCACAGCGCTCACGCCCCATTTTTAGTTATTTTTTAATTGTTTTTTACCCATTTCAGCAACCATTTTCAGAGACATGAGTTCTAGTCATCATCTGACTAGATGCTTTATCATCATCATGGCTCAAGCACTAGAAAAAGCTCTTTAAATTATGTGGTATGGTCAAACCATGTGACAGGAAACAGATGGAGAGATCAGGGCTGTTTGACTGATGTTCTGTCCCAGGGTGAATGTCTTCCAGAGTGGAGAGAAAAAGCTTTAGACAGCCTCAATACAAGCACTTATACTGTTACAGAGGCTCAGTACAAATGTACAAATGAGCCTTCATACTGTTACACGAGTGTTACCCAGCATAGAAATGAGCCTTCATACTGTCACACGAGTGTTACCATGAGTGTTACCCAGCATAGAAATGAGCCTTCATACTGTCACACGAGTGTTACCCAGCATAGAAATGAGCCTTCATACTGTTACACGAGTGTTACCCAGCATAGAAATGAGCCTTCATACTGTTACGCAAGTGTTACCCAGCATTGAAATGAGGCTTCATACCGTCACACGAGTGTTACCCAGCATAGAAATGAGCCTTCATACTGTTACGCAACTGTTACCCAGCATAAAATTGAGCCTTCATACTGTTACGCAACTGTTACCCAGCATAGAAATGAGCCTTCATACTGTTACGCAAGTGTTACCCAGCATAGAAATGAGCCTTCATACTGTCACACGAGTGTTACCCAGCATAGAAATGAGCCTTCATACTGTTACACGAGTGTTACCCAGCATAGAAATGAGCCTTCATACTGTTACGCAAGTGTTACCCAGCATAGAAATGAGCCTTCATACTGTTACAAGAATGTTACCCAGGCTTAATGTGTTTATACTACTAGACTAGCCTGACACAGCCTAAATGAGTGTTTATACTGTTATATGAGCATTACACAGTCTAAATATGAGGATTTATACAGTTACTTAAGCATTGCACAGCATACACAAGAGTCTCCCACAGAGATTAAAGTGATTATAAGATCTGTAAAGGGATTCATCCTGTTTTACAGGAATATTTTGGTGATGGTTACAGGACCGCATCCAGTCTGTATTTCCCCTCGGATGTGCTCTGTGCCTGAGTGAGGCCTAGTGCTCCAGTTGGTGTGCAGATACACAGCCAAACATGTGACTAATGAACCCATTTACTGATTCATCGCTGACTCAGTCTCGTCTGCCCTGCCACAGGGCACCCAGAACCATTTCCAGCTCGCTAGCCAAGACAAATCCCCTTCAATACAACAAAAAAAAGTTGTAATAAGTCAGATATTACTCTTAACTGACATAAAAGTCATGCTTAGAAAGACTTAGTCATCTGTCTTTGTAGCTAAAAGTGGGAAGTCTAAAAACGTGACAGTGTGTCTGAAAACTTAATAACCGGAGTCAACCATGTTATTTTTGGTTGTGATATTTTGCTTTGCTTCCAAAACAAACAGCAATTAAATGTCATGCAGAGATGGGACCAGTGTTTATCTTTGGGCTGCTACACAGAGGTTAATTGACTCGTGACATTTAAACGACTGAGTCACGTTTGTTCTCATTTAGAGTCCACCAACAGTTAGCAGCCACCAACCCGTCGCATGTGTGTCTGCCTGTGATGGATGCCCAGCAAATACCCCGTGTTAGTTAAGCTTCTGAGTGACAGTATTAACACCTCTCTTGTTAGAATTACACATCTAAACTCACAGGACACGTGTGGCTGCGAAACTGACCACAGTCATAAAGGCTAACCCTATTCCCAAGTGTGAATAGATTCAAACCACCACAGAGTACTGTAGCCAGAATGAAAACTTTATTCTGTTGGCGTAAGAGAAGCCACAGCAGTGCATTATGGGAATTGGGCGGAAGATGCTTAGAATGTCTATTTTTAATAAAGGGAGTAGAGCACAGTCCCAGCACTCCCATAATTGGGGGGTGGGTGGGGATCAGGAGAGTGTCTGTTTCAGTTTCAGTTCTGTTTATTGTCCATAACGCTGCTGGCACGTACCTACCCGGGTATCACCACCCTCTAGCCCAGGGGTCTCCAAGTCCGGAGAGCTACTGTAAATACCAGGAACAGGTGTGGCTCATCAGAAGTCAGGTGGAATAGAAAACCTACTAGACAGTAGCTCTCTAAGACCGGAGTTGGAGACCCCTGAGCTAGAGGGTTGGAGGAGTTGGAGACCCCTGCTCTAGACAGACAACAACACTTCTTAATGCATTTGCTGCTTCTGCTCACGGTAATGATGGACAGTTCCGGGAATCACAGCAAGCATCATTCGCCATGTGGCACGAGCCTCTTTAAAGCTGGGGGGTAGAAAGCTTTCAGTCACCCTCCCTTACCCCTCCTCCGGAAGGGCAATCGCTATCCTGCCCACAGAACTTATCAGTCATCCGCGTCGCTGTCAGAGAAAACAAACCCCTACAGGGACGTTCCAATACGAGTAAGTGCTTCTCAGAAAAAAACGCACGCTGCCTATCTGTCCACCGACCCCCCCGTCCGTATCTTGCCCCATGAAGCTCACCAGGTAATGGAAGCTGACTTACAGACCACAAGGCTCTGATTTCAGCCTGTAAGGTCTTGCTCAATGATAACTTTGCTTTAAAATAACACATCCAGTTGTACTGTGGAAAAGAGTAAAACTCACCTTATGGCTTAGGAAAGACACGCATGGCATGAGGGGCCATACCAAAAGAATTTTAGATGAAACAGTCTCTTAACGTGCTCGCGTTACGTTAAAACCGGCATCCTGAATACGGCTATTAAATATTTCATCAGCCCCGAATGAACATTCAGTCCTCGGATAAAATTACAACAAAACGAACTTTGGTAAAAGATTCGGTGGGAAATTGAGGTCTGTGGTCCCTGCGGGCTTCCCTTCCGTGCCCATCAGTAACAGTCACACAGAATTTCTGAATTATTTACGCCGTACAGTGAGACTATTTTTCTAATATCTCGTGCTAAATAATGTATGGGGTTCCTCTCAGCCGTGTCCCAGACCCCCCGCTCTCTGCGCGACCTTCCGACTTGTGCATAGATTTTCCAGGCCCAGCCATTTCGGGCCTGCTCCGTGCGACGCACCAGCATGGGCCATCGTGTCACCTCTGCAACCTCCCCTTTCCAACAGACAGCAGAAGCTTCAGTTCCTGCTGGTCTCTCCAACCACAGGATCTATTTCCTGCACTCTCAAAGATGACGCCAGCTTCTTTGTTCATGTTCTGCTCCTCGTCCCTCATCCTCAGCAGCGAGGAAGCTTTTCACAGCTCAGAAAAGGCAGAGTTCTTTTAGGTTACCGCTGGGTTCGAATTGAACAGTCTCAGAAGGCCACACCCAGGAGGGCTCATAACCTGGTTAGCTTGTCACAGCTAGTTACTGATATCTGAGATTTATACAAAACTCAGTCGGTCGACCCACAGGGAATGGGCTGGTGAGCCTTTCGTTGATTTGATTTAAAGCAACTCTCAGCCTTGCGGAAACTGTAAATATGGATGTCTCCATGTGGATATCAAATGCAATGAGATTTGAAATTCATATCTTAATAACAAATTCTACATAAACAAAGCAAGAGGACCCTAAGGGCAGTCAACTGTATCAGTCTGTGAAACAGCTCTGATTCAACAACCACTGTCAAGTATTTGTCATTCCCTCCTTGTTTGTGCTTAATGCTGACACTCTTCAACATTGCTTCTATATACTTGCGGTCAAACACGAAAGGCAGCACCAGTTACTTTGGACAAGGGGCAAGGCCTTGGCACTGTGGTCCAATCAGAAGCCAAGCATGGACCAGTTGTGTGAGTCCGTCCTGAGACTCAAGTGTCAATATGTTTGCCTCTCTGGTCCTCCTGACAACTGCAGATTCACTGAGGTGTTCATAAAAAGCCCACTGAGCTGCTCTCTTTCAGGCTTGTTCACTTACAAAATTCAAATTCTATCCCTCTCGGCCCAGTGCCCCGACACCAGATGCTTTGGGTTTGTGGGCCAACCATAAAGCCCGTGGGTTGAGTACCTGCTTCCCAGATGACTGCTTATGGGCTGCGTACTCATTATAGCATCATTTATGGATAACGCTGCAGTGACCAGCGTGGGTCGAAGCAGATTCACACATTCAGTGGAGGCTGTCTGAGTCTACGGGCATAGAAACGTCCCCTTGAGGTGAAACCCAGAGGTGGTCATATTCCTACAGTCTCTAAGAACCAGAAGGGACTGGAGACGCAGAGCTAAAGTGCAGGTATGTGTAGGGGATAAAAGGACAGGTTGTACTCGATATTACCTCCACGTCACTGACCTTTTGATGTTCCACACCTTCGCTGGAGGCTGGGGAATCAGACGCATGTCCAGCAAATGAGGAGAGAAGATGGGCGGCGCTTGCCAGGCAAACCGCAGCATTCAATATGTCACTTTACGAGACCGAAGCAAATGAACAAAGTGGGGAAACAGGACGGTGACACACTTGTCACTCACTAGGCATCTGGACAGACAGATGTTCCATATAATGCTTCAAAATATTGTTAATCAGAGCTAATCATCTACGACGCATCTCCACCATGGAGCTAAACTGATTAGCTGCTACACACACCCTACCCAGCATCCCCTGCTGCCAACGCCACTTTGTCATGGCGTAATGGTAATCGCAGTTTTACTTACTCAAAAATGTTCCAAGGGCAGAAAGAGAGATGATTCGTTCAAAGAGATAACCAATCAGATTGCAGAGGAGGCAGGTCCAAGCAACTAGAGGAGATGGGACCAAGACACCTGATTGGCTGGTCTGACATCTGACACCAGAACTGATTGGTATTCTCCCTGAGCCAATCATTTCTCGCTCTACCTGCAGAAATTTTTGTGTAAGTAAAACTCCCATGAGCTAAAGGGAAGTGTGACATGGCAGTCTATCCCAGGCCAAGAGAGATGAGGAGAGGAGGGCAGTGCGAGGATAACCAGGAACCTGTTAGCGTGAGACGCATGTGAGCGGAGCTGTAGGTAAACGCCAGAGAAGGAGATAATGTACTCCTCCATTCGGGGAGCCATTCGGGAATCCAGCTTCCCATTGCTACACAGTTTTGGGCATTTAGCGCGTAATATCAGCCACTTTGTCAGAGTCAAATGACGCATATCGAATTCACAGAAGAATATCATGGTGGATAAAAGCTTAATCCGCAGGCGCACGTGTTCGGCTGACGGTTAGCTCCCGCTCATGCCGGTAATTAATGTCAGGACCAGAAGTGCCAATTAAAATGGAAATTTTCATCTGAAGCATGTCGGCAGGTTCTCCAAACCCTGGGGGGGGGGGCGGGGTCATGGTGAATTGTGTTTGGGAAAGAGAGGGCGTTATGAGTTCGAGACAAAGACAGAGTACCTGCCTGCCAGCTACCCAGGGGGACCAGGGGACTGGCCTGCCTAGGGTGACGATCGATTATTGAAAACTGCTCACACCGGCTCCCCCTGCTGACTGGCTGATGTCATTACATGAGTGTGAGGACCCTAAGGAACATCTCTAAGGCCTAGCCCTCAATTACCTGCCCATTGACCTCTGACCCTATGCCAGGCAGGTGAGATGGGACCACAGCAGAGAGGAGGACTGATTTCACAGCAGAGTGATCCAGAACTAATGACCCATTAAACCTCTGACAGTAAATTAGCTATAGATAATAAATGTGATTCTAATAAAATAAGATAATAAAATAATAAAATAAGAGCAGTGGGCGGTGATCTCTGACACGGGTTCCAAAGGCCGCCGGTGGCGTCATGGTTACCACTGCAGTTTGTATTACTCCTCGCGCGATTTTCAGCAAAGTGTGCACTATGTCTGCGGTCCCCGCGTGGGCGGGAGGCGATGGTGTGGCCGGGATGCGCAGCAGCAAGGGCGCTTACGGCAGCTGCACATCAGTGGTACACCCCACGGCAGTGAGGGAGAGAACCAAAAGCAAGTCGGCATGGAAACGATGGCACCCGAGGAATGAAGAGAGAGTTCATTACAGCACAGCCCTCGCACCTCGGATAAAAGGCCTCGGACCTCATCAAAGCTGTGCGGAGCCAGGTGGGCTTTAGCCAGTAAAACATCCCTGCAGGGCAGACGTGGGGGTACGGTCACCAGGGGGCACCTCAGAGCTCTGCCATTGACTCTTCTGTGCTCCCAGCCTTCCTTCCAGGCACCAGCCTGGACGCCTCCAAGTGCTCCCAGGACCCCGCCGCATGACTGCTCACACTAATGCTGAAGTGGGCTGTTTTCTGCTACACGCAGAGGGCCGACTAAGCAACTGCCTATTTATTACTTCTGCTCTCCTAAGGGTGGTGATCCATTCCTGTTAAAAACAATGAACACAGACCACATATTTTTAACAACAATCAAGTATAATAAACTTTAAAATCATTGTGAAAACGCAACCCAAATGTCTCAAAAACGTAAAATGAGAGAAAGCCCTCAAACAGGTCATGGTTTGCAGCAAGGCTTCATTTAGGTCAACTAAAGGGTGTCCTACATCCTTCCGGCCACTTGTGGCTCCAGGACACGCCTAAGTGCCAGGGGGGCAACAGATAAAGATGCAGTGAGCAGATCTGATGTACGGATGCTGGGACTGTGGCAGGAGGAGGCAGGGAATGAGTACAGAAGACAAGCTTAAAAAGCATGACTGCATCTATGTGGTATATAGTAGCCCCCACGCCCCACACACGCACATACAAACAAACAAACACACACCATTTATCATGCATCTGAAGTGTTCCTCTGGATCGCAGGGTACAAGACTGGGGCTGGCTGCCAGGGCAGTGTCCCGAAGGCAAGGCAGCACGGTCAGGACAGTATGATACCCGGTTCCGGGCACCCAGCCCATCTTAAAATAATGTACCCCCTTAATGGGGTTATTAACACAGAATGGGGGCTTTCTGTGAAGAACCGAGGAGCGGGGTCTCGGTGGGATGTCACAGGCACAGTGCTCGTGTCCTCTCTCACACACACACACACACAAGCACACAGCTTCCCGAGATCACAGATCAGCAGCAGAAGCTTCGTCCCTGCAGCCTGGGTCTGGCTAGGAGTGCCCCCGTACGTGGCAGCCGGAGGTGAGCCGCGAGCTGGCATGTCAGTGAACCGCCTTGGGGCGTCCCTGCTTCACATTGGTTTGAATCTCCATCAGTTAGCTGCTCCTTCTGAAACCTGCAGGAACCTTAGAGCAAAATGGAGACACGCTCCCTGGCGGCCCGCGTTCTTCCCGGCCTTAATTTGAGCCCGTTCCACAGTGTTGTAGCAGTTCAAGCCCATGCTGTCCTACCAGAGAAAGTGAAAGCTCGCCAGCTAACCCAGGGGTGGGCAATCTTATCTACAATAGGCCGGTGTGTATGCAGGTTTTCAAACTCAGGTGTGCCGACCCTTTAGTCCTCTAATTAGTAACCTAATTAGGGAGTTGCAGAGAAAACCCGCACACACAGCAGCCCTTTCTGGATAATATTGCCCACCCCTAAGCTAACCAGTGTTGTATGTCAGGAGATTCATTCTAAAAACTCACCCCCATCGAGGTGCCTATTTAACCAGCGTCTGGCCACTGCGGATTACCGGGTTTTAGCAGGTGCTCGTGATTTTATTATGTGCTCTCATAAACTGCATAAAGCGTACATAACAAGGTGAGGGTAGCAGTATATTTCCTCTAATGAGGTGTTAATTGATGGGATTGGTTCTGAATAAGCAGTGCCTGCTGCTGCCAGGCCAGGTTCAGCTCCAGCAGATATTACCCAGAATGCCCCAGCTGGCCCTGGCTCGGGCTCATCTTTGTTTCATAACAACATTTCGTGGCCGGAAATCTCTCAGAGGAGGATGCGGCTGATTGGAAGCGGGGGGGGGGGGGGGGGGGGCAGAGGGGAACCAACCCGCCGGAGAGGGCGGGCAGCGGCGGGAACTAAGAAAGGGGGGGGGAGGGAAAAAGAAGGAGGGGAGGGGGGGCGAACAAAAAAA
>JAODKM010000025.1:13313344-13330091 GCA_026780845.1 Petrocephalus sullivani
AAGGGGGGTGGGGGTGGGGGTGGGGGTGTGTGTGGGGGGGGTGGTGGGGGGGGGGGGGCCAAATGGAAATTAACTGGCTGTCAAAGGGTGGCATCGGCGGCATATTAGAATGTGGAGGGGATGGAAAATATGACAGGAAATGAGGTTCTCCAGAAACAAGAGCAGAAACACAGGAAAACAGGAAATGAGGTGCGCAAATACCCAGGCGAATGAGGAGTGTGACATCGTGCACGAAGGGGGGCCTTTTCAAAACACCCTCCCTCCCCCCGAAACACACCTGTGGATTGATCCTGCAACATCACGAGTCAGACAACATCTGCAGCTGCCCGCTCTGCATCTGCTGCGATGGCGACACGTAACCATGCCAACTAGTACATGCTAACCGCAGTGGGGGGTGCATTTAGAGCTGAGAAAGGGCCAAAGGCTGCTTTACACCTCACCCACCCCCATCACTGACTTCCTGCCACCACGAGGGAACAGAGGCTACAGCTGGGGGGGGCAAAAAGAGCAGCGCTGTCGCAGCACTCAGGGTCACAGGCTAATAGGCTAACAGGCTAACGCTCGTCTGGTACCTCGGCATACAGACAAAATGACAGGTTCGCCGTGAGAATAACACATTAATAAGGCCTATTAATGAAAATTAATTAACAAAAGTGGAGGGGGGGATGCTTTAACTTCCCGAGAGGATAAGGATAAAGCTTGAATTTATCAGACCACATCGAGCCCTTTTACTTAAAGCAGAGGCTTTAAAAACAGCACATCACCACATCAGTGGCTGCTGCCTCTTTGTGCTCCGAATGCATTCATGTTATTAAATGTCCTTGGTCATTGAAATAACTGTAAGATGCAGAGTGTAACATTTCAAAGGCACCTAGATAAGCTGATTGTAAAGGGAATGAAGCAGAGATCTTCAGAGTGAGGGCCCTTTGGTGTCTGGCAGGACACAGCTGTGTGACCGTGACAGGGTCACAGCAGCGACAGCGCTCCAGCTCCCCATTGAGCCCTCACTGCCCCTGAGATCCCCACCTTCAGGACCATGCAGGGACAGGAAGGCGCCAGCCATAACCATAGCACCTGCACCAAGCAGCTGATCAAAGCAGGGCGTATCGATCGTCACGCCTCATTTGCGGTAATGACTTTGTAAACGACCAGTGAGGAGCCTTTATTGTCAGCAGACCAAATAGAGATGTGCAGGAATGTGTAGCATGGCCTTTGCATCCTGATCACATGATCCCTTGAAGACACATACGGATGTGCTCACCTGGGATCGGCTGATCTAGCAGCATTCCTGACAGCTCTTCTCCCCATTGGATAGAAAACATTTTATTATTATGATATTTCTTTGGTTTAAAAAGACGCATATGGAATATTAATTTAAAAAGCCGACATGAAGCTAACTACCTCACTGAGGACTGTAAAGCTCTTCTACAAAGACAATCTACTCAGGGAACCACTGGAGACTAATGAGTTGTAAAGTATCTCCGCATTTTTAAAGTCCGCATTTTTGACCCCCCCCACCTACAAATGACTAGGTAGCACCAATCCAACGTTCCTGGCTTAACCCGCCTCCCTGATAACCACTGGTCCCGATCCGAAGAGGGGATTCTCAGACATGTTCTGGCCGACAGTGAGGCTTAATTAGATTAAGTCTACTCAATTATGTCAGTGTAATTAATCTCAGAGTGATTATAAATTGTGGAACACAGACATGCTCTTCGTAATCAGCTTCACTGTCACCAGCTTAAATCAGACGGCACAGGGTAGGGAGGTTCTCATTTCATCTGGAACCATAAATGTCATAAATTCAACAGTACGATCTGCAATGAGGCCTTCCGGAGACAGCAGCACATGGTCCCTACAGCTATCCTACTGGACTTAATGGTTTACTGGGAACATGCAGGCCAGCAATGGATCTGGACAAGTGTCTTGTTGTCCCTACAAATTCCCATAACAGGAATAATTGTTTCCAACACACGCCCAGAAGCTTAGAGCCATTCTGCCAGTCCCATTATGACTTTTGTCCCCGTCCTCATAAGTGATCCTAGGATGATGCCGATATCTCACAACTTAACAAGTGTGCACAGGTGCATCTGCGAAACTGCTGAATTAACAGGCAAACTTTAGATTAGGATGTTTTTTTTAAGCAGACAAAAGCAATCATGTTCTGCATGGGAGTAATCAACCACCATTCTGCAACCTGTTTGATTTCTCAAAAGAAAACCGAGAGTTTTGGACCAGCTAGAGGCAAACATCTCTGACTGACCTCCACAGAGCAGACAACCATTTTAATTTGTCATAATTGGCCATTTAGCCAATGATTCAACATTACTGGCAATATTTTGAAGAAAACTGCATAAGCTGGTCAGGTTTATGGAAACCGAAACAAGCACTTAAAATAACAAGCATTAACCCATGAAAGGAAAACCCTAACAACATTAGCAGCAGACTGGGCATCTCCATTACGCAGGATTACAATTGGAAGAGGAGGGTGCCCAAAGCCCTGAAAACATCAGGTGACCTTGTCCGGCTTTGAGTGACATGCCTCTCATCCAATAGCAACCTCAGTAATCCATATAAGGACACATACTGATGCACATTGGCTGAATTTGCAGACAGCATACGGTTTCCTAACTGCCCTTGAGGGATACGTCTCCCACACATATGGTAACCAATTAAATGGCAGCATAACCTTTGAATGCAGGATCACAAAGGATCAATTCAGGTCATCTCCTGCCAGTCAGTGTCAGGTCATTAAAGATGTTTCAAGTCAATGCCAAGCCTCTCCAGTCAGTCTCTGGTTGTAATGTTGCTCTCTGGGTTCTTTTGCAGAATGTGAGTGAAAAATATAACGATGAGCCAGTATCTTGCTCATGGGAGACACATAACGAGGAAATGCTTCTTCCTGCCAGGGTCAGAGCTGTTGGGTTACAGGGCTGATTCCCGGGAGCATGATTCCACAGCCAGGTCCCTGCTCCTGTATGACTGAGCCTCAGTACCCCAAGGCAAGTCGGCCGCTAACCGGGACTCACCGCTTCTAGAATAAGCACCGTTACGTGGCCGTTCTGACAAGTTAACTTTAGCTAGGTTTGCTAATGCTTCTGAATGTCAACAGAGCAGTTTTTTTTATTAAAAACAACAAATAATGCTTGGTCAAATATTAAAATTTTTTACACACCTTTTTTTTTTTTTAACCAGAGAAGAGAAACCAGGACCATGTGATTGGCTAACTGGGCTGACCTCATGCTGACATCATGGCATGTGGATGGGGTTTTGGAAGGAGCAGCTGGCAATGACATATCGCCAAGCTGCTAATGTCACGTGACTCGCTGATATAGGAATGCGGGGGTCAGATACCGGTGGATGCTCCCCCCCCCCCCTTTGGGAATAGCTGGATCTCAGGATTAATGGCTCCCGCTGCCCGTGTCCATGCTGACTCGCACCTACACAAATCACACCGAAAGCCACACCACCTCCCCTCCGGATAAACATGCTACATAGAGCTTCGACAAGGACGCACTTTCAATTACTCCACATGAGGCCATAGCTCATGGAGATGTTAATCAGCCGAAGTCGCCGGGACTTCAAATCACCTGCTGGAGTGGATCATTATGGCTGATGTGCGAGTGACTTTCCGAGACACGCGGGCTCTTAGTCAGGGAGGTCGCTACCTTAACCTCAGCATGTGAGTAAGCAGGAGCCCTTTTCCGTTATGCACTGTGGTATAGTCATGGCTGGGGTCACAGGATTCGAAAAACCCATTGTGGCCTAAGCATCACCCTAATGCAGGCCAGACCAATCAGCTGGCCAAATTTTACAGGACCTGAGGCCCTGCACAGACAAAAAGGAGACGAAAAAATTGTGAATCTCCTGTAGCTCACGCAAACATGCAGACTCGAGCATTTTTAACGGCAGATTGGGTTAAGAATGTTCCCTATGTCCTTCCCACTGCTAAAGCAGAACAGGCCCCCATTGATGTGCTACTCTCCTTCTGCACCCCTGGTGCTCAGACGCCGCCAGGAGCGCTCAGTCACTCAAACCGTGTTGTGCCAGCAGAAAACTGGGCCACTAGGGGAGCTCTAGCCCCTCAGCTAGGCCTGCGAGCTCACACAGAGGGAGGGGTGAGCGAGCCCAGGAGAGGGACCTGGGTAACAGGGGCCTGCTCGAGGTAGAGGCTATATCAAGATTCACAAAAGAACACGCCCGCTCCTCCCAGGGAAGAAAGCAAGAAAATCTAAATCAAGTTAATGGAGCTGCAGTGTGTGCAAGATGTCATCATGGCGGAGGCTTTATAGTGAATGTGCCGGTGCCCAACTCTCAGCAGTCCTGACTCTGGTATTTCTTTAAATAAACTTCGAGACGGCCAAATTACCCAGCATCCTGCAGGGCCTGTCCCTGACAGCAAGCAGTCACGACTCAGATGGCAGGGAAGCAAAAGAAAACAGTGCCATCTAACGATCCAGCAGGAGAGGCGACATGTGAGTGTGTTGGGAGCTTGTGGACACACACGTGGACACGGGCGGACGGGGAGGCGGGCTCTGTGTTGCCGGTCGCATGTCGAATGGAAGCGATCTGCTCAGAGGAATAGTAGACTGATACCTTGGAGAGTTGAGCAACACCCCTGGGACCCGAACGTCAGGTGGACAGGCTTTCAGCAGTAATCCTTGAAGATACGTTCAGAGCAGCCTGCATTTGTGACTGCAGCTTTTAAACAGGGCACACGCTCACGCAGTCTCACACAGTGATCGCGGCCACCTCAGATTACGCTACCTATCAAATTATGCTCTTGTTAGTAGAACGGCAGACACTGAATCATTCTTCCTCTCTCAATTAGCAATTAATACCTAGTGCAATTACAGTAAGAGTGTTATCAGGGCCACAGAATAGCAATAAAACTGCACTTTAGCGCTGCCCCCTAGTGGACCAAGCGCCCGTGGCAGGACGGGATGAAGGAAGGACCACAAATGGTCCCCTAACAGATGGCATATCTCTGTCTGTGAGACTGCAGAGTTTCAGGTCGGGAGTAATCTGTGCAGCGGCACCTATAGCCCGACTCCCGAGGAACAAATTAGCTGTGACGTACAATCAGGAAGCTTGAGCATCCAATTTCACCGCGATTCAGGCCTGGTGTGGCTCCTTAGCGGCTCGCCTCACTCTTAAATGGCACAAGTTATGGGCACATATTGTTATCCAGTCCAAGATGGAGGAAACGGGGAACGATCCCTCACACAGAGCTTACTGCTGTTGTTCGGGAGTGGCCCAGGACTGTTTCAAATAGCCCAGAGCCCTGAACACTTTAAACAAGGAGAAAATGTAATAATAATAATAATAATAATAATAATAATACAGTATGTATAATTTCCACAACTATTTCAAGTGGACACCGTGTTCATTCCTCTTGACGTGATGCTGAAATCGCGATGGAAACAGGCTGATGGAAACAGGCTGATGGAAACAGGCTGATGGAAACAGGCTGATAACCACATCCGGATGTGGCATATAGTGTCACTAACTGGCTGGATAAATATCTGATGGCTGATTGGGTTCACGACGTATTTAAAGACAGTTCACAGAAAGGCCCGGGCATGTGTTCCGGAACCCTGTGGTGCTGGGAAATCATCGGAAATGGCAGTGATTTCGGGGACGTTAAGGACCCCGCAGCGAACCCTGCTGTGCGGTATGCAGATCTCACTGCTGGGCCGAAAAACAGGTGCCTTTTTTTTTTTACAGCGTTTTGACATCTTCGGATATTCATGTTCACAAAAAAACACGTTAACACACATTAGTCCTAGACAGTGGAGAAATTGGCCAGGGACTAAGCAGGAAATGACAATACGCAGCGGGAGAGAATCCTGATCCCGAGGTGGATTCAGCACCGGCCAGGAGTCACACTGCTCTGCAGAACCACCGGGGTATTAAGGCACCGGTGGCCAGAAGGCGGAGAGAATGCAGAGAAAGAAGTGACCATTTCTCCAGGCTTCAGAGGAGATGATTTGGGAGTCGGTGTTAGGGTCCTAGTCAGAGATGAACATGGTATGAAGTCACACCTGCTTTTGGTTAGAAAGAGCCTGGAAAGGCCCAATATGCCTTCATGAGGAGAGACACCCTGCCTCACTGCATGGACTTCCAGATCCGTGATCTGCACCAAGCAGCCAATTAGGAGATCACACATCTCCTCTGTAGATGTAATCCATCGGATTAACACCTCCTATATGCTCAAGTCAGCAATGAACAGGAAATTTGAGGATACTGAATAATTGTTTCATTTGCAGCTTATCAAGCAAGTTTTTTTTATTATTAACATGCTTAACTATAGAAGATCTTGAGGACAGAGGTCTCACTAGTCCACACTGTTTCTTTAAAAAGGATTTGTTAGTGCAACTCCAAATCCCATCTCTAAGGAAACCCTATCCGAAAGTCAAGCAGAAATTTTATCTCTGATGTTTACCTCGTCCTTGTAAAAGGTGGGGGAGTTTAGGGGGGGGGGGGGGGTCTAGCTTCAGTCTGTTATGTCCAGACCCAACTCAGCCGTGGACATTCCAGATATGATAGGAAAAACCTACAAGGATATGAGTGCGTAGAGTGAACCCTTGTATCCCGTGCACAGTTTAAATTTCTATGAAGTATTATGAGAGAAAGGAGTGTTGGAGATCAAGGGGGTTCGAGCAGGTGGGATCCGACCAAGACACTGAAGGTTAAGGGTTTTTATACATTATCTTAGCAGTAACGGTGCTAACCTGCATGGACATTGTGGACACATTACGTGTGTGCTGGCCTTCTAACATCATCAGCACCTGGGGACATGAGAAAATCCAAAGCAGACGGGATATTTAACTGGAAGAGGCAAAGCTAACCCGCTAGCTTATTCTCTGAAACTAACTCAAGTCTTTAAAGGATGGAACCAAACTGACTAAAAGGGAGAATAACTGCAGCTATAAAAATACCACGTAATAACATTAATTATGGCAAGCAGTAATTGACAATAACGATATGAATGAGATTACAAAAAAGAAAACTGATCAAATCATTTGTTGCAAACAAAACACCCACCAGCTTTGAGACAGTGGGTTCATGTAAAAATGTAAAGCATGTAAATCTATATTGACCCCAGAACAATAAGCAATAAACGCCACCATGCTTTCTCATTGGCTGACAGATAGCCACTAATAGGCAAAGCCTGCTGCAGCTATTACTTCATTAACGCTTAATAACTTGATGAACTTAACATGCTGAGAATATTAATACTTGCAGAATTCATTTAATTTTCAATGTATAATGTCTAATTTGTCTAAGTCGTTCTATATTTAATGTGTGAGATGAGTGCCCACCCGCTGATCCCCTAGGGCCTGCTGGGAGAAAGGCCCTGCCGGCCCTGTGCTCTGCTCTCCCGCCAGCCGCGAATGACATTCCGTGTGAGGGTGAGACAGCAGCAGGGATCACAGATACTCTGTATGAGGGTGAGACAGCGACGGGCGCACAGACACTCCGTATGAGGGTGAGATAGCAGCAGGCTCACAGACACTCTGTATGAGGGTGAGACGGCGACGGGCTCACAGACACTCCGTGTGAGGGTGAGACAGCAGCAGGCTCACAGACACTCCGTATGAGGGTGAGACAGCGACGGATGCACAGACACTCTGTATGAGGGTGAGACCGCGACGGGCTCACAGACACTCCGTGTGAGGGTGAGACAGCAGCAGGCTCACAGACACTCCGTATGAGGGTGAGACAGCGACGGATGCACAGACACTCTGTATGAGGGTGAGATGGCAATGGGCTCACAGACACTCTGTACGAGGGTGAGACGGCGACGGGCTCACAGACACTCCGTATGAGGGTGAGACAACAGCAGGCTCACAGACACTCTGTATGAGGGTGAGACAGCGACGGATGCACAGACACTCTGTATGAGGGTGAGACGGCAACGGGCTCACAGACACTCTGTACGAGGGTGAGACGGCGACGGGCTCACAGACACTCTGTATGAGGGTGAGACAGCAGCAGGCTCACAGACACTCTGTACGAAGGTGAGATGCATACACCCTCCATGAAGCATGCACATTGACACAGGAGAGCCATTCGTGGACTCTTGGGCTCTTGATTCGATTCAAAACCGATTCTTGATTCAAAACGTCCATTATTTTTTTATTTTCCATCAGTCTGATAGGAAATACAGCCCTGACATAATAGTTAAAGTCGCATACAAAAATATAAACTGTTTGCAAATATAAACTGCAAACCTTCAATTTAAATTAAACAACTTAAATTAACACATTACTATCTGAGCAGAAACCGGTATTGCGCCATCTATAGGACTAGCAGACTCCTATCCGGAAAACTGGTTAAACTCATGCCATTACAAAATGGGAAATATGATCAGATTTTGGGTCCTGTATGAATTGATTTTGAATTGGTAGAGATAGAATCGCGATTCTTTTGTAAATCAATTTTTTTGCATGCCCCTACTCCCTATAATCCCAACATCAGCATCCTATTCAGAACCCAGCGTTTGCTGGGACAAGCTTCAGGCCCTGCCCTAACCATCACTGGAAAGGATAAATGGGTACATGGGGAGTTCATTAAAACAAACATAAATCACAGATAAAAAGGTGTATAGTATTAGGAGGTTTGGCCCTTAACTGAGTGTCTAGTTAACTGAAGGGTATTGGTCATGGGCATCAGATTGATATATGGGTATAACAGCGGAGTATCCAAGTATCTGTGATAAATGGCATTTTAATAATGAACAGCTGCATCTCCCTCACACGCCTACCTCTCGCCGGAGGGCTGAGCCGCCATCTTCAGACAAGAATGATGACTCAGCACCCCCCCCCCCAGACAGTGAACACTGAGTCGCAGACTAAGCTGCTGCTTTTGGGCCCTTGACATCCGATCGGTCCGGACTTCTTACGAGGCACCGGTGTCAGTTGGGTGGCTCGGGTGAGTTTGCCTTGCACTGTTAGCGAAAATCACACTCCGTGAGGAGACTTTCTGGAAGCTGTCAAAGAAGGAAAAAGCTCAGTGAAATGACAAAACGCCGAGAGTATTAGGGCAAATAAACAATGAAAAAACTCTTACGAAAAGCGTTCAGCTGAGCGTCGTGTACTAAAACCTCTCCAGGAGTTTAATACTTGGGAATTAGTCAAGCCCCCAAACTATTAGCATCTAGTGAAGGAACTTTTTTAATTAAACTCTTAACGTCTGGACAGAATACATCTCCTTTCCTGTGTGAGACGTGGTTTAGAGGAATATTAACCACTGTGTCCCACCCAGAAGAGGAACAGCCAGGACACAGACTGTGGGAAACATCTCTGGAAGGACAGAACATCAAGACGAGGATCAGACTCAGAGTCAAGCTCTAGTGGCATAACTGAGGGAGACTGGCCACCAAAACACAGCTCAAAATGTTCACACCTGGATTTATTATATTTAGCAGATGCTTTCATCCAAAGTAACATCCAAGGCAAGATTAGAGAATAGGGTCAGCTAGTCTGTAGCAATTGGAGGGTAAGCTCCTTGCTCAAGGGCTCGATGGTGAAATCATTCTGCCGACACTGGGATTTGAACCAGCATCCTTTTGATAACCAGCAGCTAACATCCTGAGCTGCATAGCGACCTTGGCGTACACTGAGGTGGCGGGCAAATGGCATAACCTTATATGATGTCCACAGTGGGGCCTGGAGACTTTGGAAGGTTCAGAGGTTCGGAACGCCCAAGAAGAACAGGCCAACCTGCGCTTAAGGAGCCTCTGCACTACTCAAAACCGGCACATTAATTCTGTGGTGACAAACAACGGTGAACACGCACGCACACACACACACACACACACACACACACTCAATTGGGGAGGATGAATTGATTTAATTCCACAGACAGCCGGGGAAAGGCTAATACAAATTAGAGAAGATAAATCATGAAATGAAAATCTATTAGATGCTGCTTCAGTTTGGGGTGGGGTGGGGGGGCGAGGCTGCCAGCTATGCAGAGCTATATCAGAGGTGCAATTAAATCAGTGTTTGGTCATATATCAGCAGGTGCTGACTCCAGCCACCTAATGAACGGGGACCTCAGCATCCGGGCCGGTGAAACTGAATCCTGGGCCAGTGGTATGGTGAGCAGAGCAGCGTGCTTAGGGAACGACGAGGCGGGGTTCAGGGGAGGCAGCCAGGGCCGAGAGCCCCTGCGAAAACCCCTCCGCCCAGCGAAGCAACCCACTGCCGACTTGCTCCCCGCTCCCCAAGCTGCGCCTGAGAGGAGCCTCACAGACGGCCTTCACTCCTCTCACACGTACTCGTTAAACCCGTGCGAGCGCCATGCTCGCTTAATTAGGCAGCCACGGGGTCCATCTATCCCCCGCTTTCAACCGAGCGGGAAGAAGCGCGCAGCACGCCACATGGCGATTCCTGGGCTCCCAGCTCGGAGAAAAATCCAACACCACGCTTTTTCTAATTTTTAAATTTACTTCAGGAACATTTCAGGCCCCATCCTGCACCACACCTTCCTGTAACAAGCCGGGCCGACACTCCCCTCTAACAGTTGTTGGGCAGGGTAATTGGATCTCAGGTGAGATTATCTGCAAACGGATCCTGAAAGTAAGAACTGTGCTCACATGTTCCCTGCATGATTCTGACGCAGTAACAGTAGGTGGTTCTGGAGCTGCTGTGACCACACGGTTGGGCCGGACCCTCGCCACAGAACCTGCCCACTTTTCGGGGAAGAGATCAAGCCCCCCGCCTGCAGCTTGTGTCTCTGTCCTTCCCCCATCTGACGTGCCTGAAGCCCCCCCGCGCCCCTGACTGCGACTTCCTGTCCACTTGACCTTTCCTCCGGTGTCCCGGGCAGGTGTGCTGCAGCTGCGTTAGAGGAGTGGTCTGGCTGCGCAGCCCTTATCTCCTCCCCACATGTGCTATTACGCTTCTGTGGGGCTGTTTACCTCAAACACACCTCTTAATGCTCATTGTTACCTGCTAATCCCATACCCCGTCCTCATTCCGCCGAGGGGGGGCGGGGTAAGTCTGGCATCCCTGGGACTTAGCGCACGCTCCAGCGTTAATCCCATCATGTTGACAGGGGCTTAGCGCAGAACTCCAGCCGAAGCAGCTGTGCGTGCACGTGCACCCCCCCCCCGCGTGTTTGCCTGGAGTTCAGTGTATGTCGGAGTTGTGGGAAAGCGTGTTGGTCAATCCTGGATCATCACGCACGGGTAAAGAAACTCAGGAGGTTTCGTCCGGAGGGTGGTAAGACTCCATTACCTGCTGTCTGGGTGACCTTTACCTATCGCCATGTGAATCCCACATCGCCTGCCTTCGTGTCAGACACACAGGCCCAGGGGCTTGGGCTCAGGCATCAGTGCGGCATGTGCAAGTCCCTCCCCATTCCAGCCATATTTGCATATAACAAAAGCTGCCGACATTGGCTACTGGGGGACATTACCCATGGGGGGGGTGCCGTATCTCCACCTGTAAACCTGCTGGTCTGGGGCCTCACAAAGGCCAAACCGGAGCTTCCACAGGAACTCCTCTCTGGCCCCTCCGGCTAGCATGTGGCAAAACTCAGCTAAAGACAGGATCCTGTACAGAGCGACGTCCTGTGATCCAAAGTCAGGGTGCAATTTGGCATCTCGGGAGCATGGATACAGGATCACTGCATGTTATTTGACATCAGGCATGGTGTAGGTCAGTGTCTCCCAACCCAGTCCTCGGGGAACACCGGACAGTCCACGTTTTTGCTCCCTCCCAGCTCCCAGCCAATCAGAAACAAAGAATACCTGGTACAGGTGCGCTTGTAGCTGAGAGGACGCAAAAACATGGACTGTCCGATGTTCCCCAAGGACTGAGTTGGGAAACACTGGGGTAGGTTACGCTTAATACCAATTAAAACTGAATTAAATGGATCAGCAGGGCACAAACAAGACTGCAGGTCTGAGCAGTGGGTAGGGTCTGGTCTAACTGTGTAAGCTCCACCTTACACGTCTGACAGACGAGACTGAGCCAAAATGGACAAGGGATAGGATGGAAGAGAATGAAGTGGACAATCTCAAGGATAGCTAGTCCTGGAAGCTCTCAGAATTCCCACCTTAATCCACCAATACCCAGTCATCGCACCTACGCAAAGACACAAACACAGGACTGCTGGCCGACTCTCTCCAATGTTTACTTATACCCGCAACCTGACATTTCCCGAAGTCACCCGCTGGCGTGCCAGGATCTCTGGACGCCCCCCCCCCCCGAATGCAATCAGAACCGGAAATGAGCTGGGGAGGGGGCTTGAAGAGGGACGGGTCACTCTGCTGGGACAGTTGACCACAGATGAATTATGGGTCACAGGCTGAAAGGCTGAGCACACCTCGTGACAGACAGGAAGCTGCTGCGAGTGGCACCTTAAAGAACAAGGACATCCAGCTCTTTGCATCTCCAGGTGACACAGGCAGCTGACTAATGGAACAAGGAGTGTGTCTCTGTCTGTGGCGAGTGTGAATAGCAGAGCCGGGGGGGGAGGGGTGGCTTTAAAGGCATTGGTTATGTATTATTATTGTTGCTGATCAGGATAACCAAGCTGGTCATCTCTTCCACCCAGACAATGAAGCCTGGTCTGCTTACCATTCTGCCCCAGAAAGGAACATCTGCCCCTAGTGTGAGTCTGCAAGGGGGGTAAATCTTCAGCACCAGCCTCCAGTCAGCAGTACTGGTAAGAAGACATGGGAAATATGCCCTTATTAAGCAGAGTGTATAATGTAGAGGGCTATAATGCACAGATTTATTACTGTTTATGTATTTCATAGCCATAAACCGGAGTCCTGGCTCTGTGTTTGAGTGCCGCTTGTTCAAACACCGAGCATATCTCAAAAACAGCACAATCATGTATATAATTCACATCAGGAGTGCTTGTGCATTGCATTTTCAATGCGTCACGTCATAATTTAAAAAAATAAAGTCTATGTGCTGGATGATTGGAGCATAAATTGGGTTTTATGTGTAATCACATTTATATCCTAATTGTTTACCGCCATGACGCAGAGTCACATAAATCTTCCCCATCTCCAGGCCCCGGGTTCATGATGAGTCAAAGGTGTCATTTCGGGGGCAGTTAAGGTACAAGACCTGTGTGCATCGAATCGATCTGAGCAAAGGCTCCCTGTGGAATGATGGCCTTTGAGTGCCGGAGCAGCGCCAGCCCAGCCTGACAGGAGGGGTTTGCTCCATGGGCCATGTGCGCTTGTCGTTGGGGTTCCTGCAATAATCAACATTAGGGCCACAGAACACAATCAGAGGCCTTTCTGCTGCATGCCCCCCCACCTTCCAGCCTCCCCACACGTGACTGGCAGCTGTATGCTGGACAATCACAGACACACACTACCCCTGAAAGTCAGATTCAGTCCTCAAACCAAGCCCCGCCTACAAACCCCTGTCTCATTCACCTCTTACTATTCTGTCCCCCACCACAGTGCCAGTCAACCCATTAGGTGATATAGGCAGCCACAAAGGGCGCCATCTTCTGAGAGCGGCTTGCCTAGGGCGCCATCTTCTGAGAGCGGCTTGCCTAGGGCGCCATCTTCTGAGAGCGGCTTGCCTAGGGGGCCATCTTCTGAGTGCGGCTTGCCTAGGGCGCCATCTTCTGAGTGCGGCTTGCCTAGGGCGCCATCTTCTGAGTGCGGCTTGCCTAGGGCGCCATATTCTGAGTGCGGCTTGCCTAGGGCTTGACTCCCTCTCAGAGCTTGCAGGTAGCATGAGGGGACAAGACATACATACAGACAGGAGGGCCACACTAACGCGGGAGGGTATGCCCACGCGCCCACAGGAGCCGAGCCGACTCGCTGCTCAGCATCTGTGTTGCCATGGCAACAGGACCACTGTATGCCAGCAGCACCACCAGGATCCAGGTCACCTTCGCCCGTCGGAACACCTTTGTGTCGGTCCTGGGAGCAGAGGGCAGATCGGGGTCCAGCAGGATGGCCCTACAACACCACCAGCCGACCTGTGTTTCAGGAGGTGAGGAGGCCAGCTGGCTCGATTTCTGCTCACTTAGAGGGCACATTAAAATGATGAAAAGGCTCCAATCGAGAGCAATCCCCTGAGAAATCGACCTGGATGAGTCCTCCGGAGAACGCTGCGCCATAAACACAATTGCTCGCTACAATAAATAAATCATGGTGTTCGGGAGGAAGCCTGCCAAGGATGGAGCGAATGGTCCAGAGGGACATCAGGAAGTGGAGTCTGTGAATGCATGTGGGGACCATCTCTGGCCTCACTGTGGCCCTCACTCTCAGCTTTCCAGACACATTGAAGGTGCAAAAATCACAGCGCGCATCTCTGTTTGTCGTAAATCACAGGGAGATGGAGATGCGGCTGGAAGGATATGGAGATGCAGCTGGAAGGAGATGCAACCACAGGGAGATGTGACTGGAAGGAGATGGAGATGCGACCACAAGGAGATGTGGCTGGAAGGAGATGGAGATGTGACCACAGGGAGATGCGGCTGGAAGGAGATGGAGATGTGACCACAGGGAGATGCGGCTGGAAGGAGATGGAGATGTGGCTGGAAGGAGATGGAGATGTGGCTGGAAGGTGATGGAGATGCGACCACAGGGAGAAGACAATGCAGCTGCAGGGAGATGGAGATGCAGCTGTAGGGAGACTTAGACGCAGCAACCGGTTTCACCAGCTCTTCATGTTCCACCTCCTCTAATGTGGCCAAGATATTTGTAGGGTTTTTGGAGGCTCCGTGTGGCAGGGTGCCCCTCCCCAGGACTACTCTGCCCTTCACTGGCTTACACTTCATTCTCCTGCTAAGGCAGAGCCCGGGGGACATTGCGATCCCTGAGTCATCACATCAAGCCTCATTTGATGCTCACCAACGCAGAAGTAATAAGCGCTGGGTGTCAGAGTCTGAGGGTCCCGAGGGCGACGCCGGTCACACTCTGGTCACGGGTCAGACGTGGCCAGCTGACTGCAGAGATTTTCCCAGGGATTCCCAAGCTTCCAAAATTCAAGACAGGAACCGGGTCTGTGTGCCTGTATGCACATGTTGGCGAGGCAGCAGGGGAAGACAGAAGGAATTTTCTGCCAGACAAAAATGGTTTTCTATGCAAATGAATCCCAAAATCAGCAGAGCAGAAGGGATGGCACCTTTTACGTAGAGGCTGGAGCCTACAGAAGCAAACCGGCAGACGTCAGATGCGACCACCAGCCTCCTTAAACACGGCAGATCACCACGTCTAGATGGGAGACAGATCTGGGTGAGAGTCAAAAAGGCAGATTGGGGGGAAAAAAATCACATTTTCGGGCAAAAGGAAAACATTTCTTCACTTCCTTTTTGTGCAGACCTACGGTCTGCGATGGTCTGTGATTGATAGGATCCCACTTATTCGCTGCAGTTGAGGCATCGGATGGAGGAGGTCCAACATGAAAGTGGTTTTTAAAGCGTGTAGCTGAGGATTTCAGGAGTGCGTCTGAATGCGCTACATATCACAAGTTTAGTGGGAGCAGGATCCAGACGGCGGGCGTCGGCAACACCAGACGTGACGAAGGCCTGAACACGGCATGGCCTTTCCCAGACAAAAGGAACCAGTGAAGCAGGGGCGTACGCCTCTGATGGATTATAGCAAAAGCTGGACAAAATATTTCACACTGCTGCTGCTTGACACCACAGGGCGGGTTGGTGACACGACCTCGAGACTTTCTGGATTTATGAAGGCGAACAAAGAAAACGTGTCTGGATGAAGAAAGAGCAGCCGGGCTCAGAGACACCATGCAGACTGCTGGCCGTGAGCGCGGGTGCCCACATCACTACTTCCTGTATTCCATCCCAGCATTCTCCTTGAGCTACACCAGCCTGAGACTCCGCCCCAATGTCATTATTCGAATTATATCTGATTAACTCCACCACGACAACACACACATGGAGAAATGTGTATGGAGCATGGATCAAAATATTTATTTCATGTTCATATGAAAGCAGATATTTCTTGATGCTACAAAAGGATGATGTACAACATCAAAAAGTAGCTTGAAAAATTAAACTGAAGTTAAATTACACTGAAGCGAGAGCACATGCAATAACACTTAATAGGCGATGCCTTGGGCACGCGGCGATCTCTTTGTTTTTAAGAACACGATCCGAACAATAATTCCCTGGCTACCCCATTCGGCTATTTCCACAGAAAATGAGATCATCACTCAGAATAACAGCAGTAAAAGTAGTATTGAATCTAGAACTGAATGAAACTGAACAGAAACAATCACAAAAATTACGTGACGCTTGAAATTTTAAGCTGAATATTATGTTTTTAAAACATAAAAGGAAGTGAAAATGAACCCCCCCACCCAAAAAAAAGAACTATAGCCAGATAGAACTTACTTTTTGTCCCAAAGGACTTTATTGGGAAAGGTAAGTAGGTACATTCTGGCAAAAAGTCAGCTACTGGTACGCTGACAATTCACTCATTTAAAAATTTATTATGTACAAATTTCACAGAACATGAATTTCAAGAACATTTTTCACAACAGCCAGGACAACCTAAATGTACATATACATATAACAGCAGCAGCATAATCAGGTTATTTTACACTTATAAATGCACTGACTTTTCAAGGGGCAGGTGCTTGAATTGGAGGGGGGGGGGGGCGTACCTGACCGGTTTTTGGGGGAGGGGGGGTTTTGTGTGAGCGATGGTTTTGGGAAAGAGGGACTTAGAACCCGAAGGGGGCCCCCTCCCTCCTCCCCACCTGCGTGCCCGACAGACACACAGCCG
>JAODKM010000025.1:13337260-13354030 GCA_026780845.1 Petrocephalus sullivani
GAGACAGAGACACAAGCCGAAAACTTTTCTACACATATAAGCACAAAGGGGGGGGGGGGGGGGGGGGGGGGGGGGGGGGGGGGGGGGGGGGGGTGGTGGTTCTGCACCATTGCCGCCATAATAAAAGTCAATGCCGGAGAAATTCTGCATTACTAATTCTTCACATTCAATTTCACGGGAGGTTCCGTGCCGTGCCGGTGCGCTCTACAGGGAATCGCGGTGCCTGCTGGGAACCTCCGCTGTGCACGCTACCACCGTGCGCCATGGTCTTGGGTTAACACCTGTGTTTGTTTGTCAGAGAGCTGACACCATGTGCCACCCTACGCCCCAGGAGGTTACCAGGGAAAACGGCAACAGCTGGGGGACACGGCGGGACACGAGCCGCCTGACAGCAAGGACGCCAAAGCACACAGCAGACAGCCCACCCCATAGGGTAAGCCACTCCGCAGCCCCGCCCACTGCCTGCCCACAGCCCCGCCCACTGCCCATCCATAGCCCCGCCCACAGCCTCCCATCGGAATTCACAGGGGTCAGCCGTACTGTGGTAAGACAGAACCCGGTCACAAGCGGCGCGAATGCCCTCTCACACAGGAGGATCAAAGCTGCCAGAGCTTCAGAACTGACATGTCACCCAGCAGGCGGCCTGGTACCGACAGAGTGAAATGTGATAAAAGCAGGATTTACAGTCTGAACCAGAGGTCTGAAGTGGACAATCCAGCACTCTAACCTGCAGGAATGTGTCCTGGGAGCCGCACCTCCACATGACAGAGCTGAATGAAGGCCAGGAAATAAGCACCAAACCAGAGGAGCATAAACAATCATCCTACTTTTCCACAAATGCATTAAATGTTTATCTACTCCTATCTTCCCCTTCCCTGCCATACACACTAAAGTTTTCCCTCCAAATTGGAAAAGGCAGCCGTCTGAGCCAGTCTGGGGGTCCCTGGCAGGTTCTGCGGCAGCAGTAACTGGAATGTGTCAGGTGGCACCAGCGCGAGGCGAGCTGTGATGATCTGCTGATCGGTTTGTGACAGCTGTCTCGTCACCAGCCAGGCAGGCCCGGGGACAGACACGACGCAGTCCCACCTGGTGGTACCGAGCACCCACCTGGTGCTCAGCGATGCTCTCCACGTGCACACTTGCACGCCGTGATGCTGCACGTTCAGTGACTGAGAACGAGTCAGGAAAATAAAAGCAGGCAGTTATGTGAGAGGATGCTGATCGATGCTTTTTCTAATTCCCCCAGCCCGCTGATGTGCTGCTTTGGCATTCGTTCACCATGCATGAAGAGGCTTTTCGGCGAGCAGCTCGGACTCGGCCTTCCACATTAACATTTCTGATAGGAACAGTGTGGGCCCCTAAATAGATCCAGGCCGCCCACTCCCTCATACCATCCTCCGTTGGGTTCCTCACTGCCGTAAACAATGGCGAGCACCGGCCACCTGGTTTAGGGATGAGCTGGACGGCACCTCACAGCGTCCAAGGACCCCGACTGTTGCTAATTCGCTCATGGCACAACGCAGACACCTCTAGAGGAGGCCGATTGCTGTGCTCAGGGTGTCAGGCTGATTTCTGGGTGCCAGTTGACTAGGTGGTGACCCACGTGGTGATGAGAGCTTTAATTCCTGGTTTTAATAAGAGCCACCCTGCCATGGACAGAAGGCCTTGCATAAGGCGTCAAATGAACAGAAGGTGAAGGCCTTAAGTCAGTGGCACTTAGATAACCTCCACCAGGGCAGGGCAGGGCAGCAAGAGGCTAAAAGTGTAAAAGTTACCTGATCTGAGTGTCAGGTCTCTGTTCTGATGGCCTCCATCTGCCTGAGCATCCCTGGTTCCCATATGGCCCACAGGCGGTCCAGGCCTCTTTACATACCAGTTTTTTCGTGATCCAGCTGCCCAGAAACCTACTTTAGAAGAACGTGACAGGGCATGGGTTTCCATCTAACGGCGGGTGAAAATGACAGGGATCAGAACCTGCCTCGATTGCAGACACCAATCGATCTCTCAGTCAGTCTGAGGCTGTCGCCTGGGGCGGGATGGTTACAGATTAATTTCACATGCTCACCTGTGTGACAGACCCATCCCGCCTGGGCCTCTCCACAAAGCACTTAATTGATGGCTAATTTCATGGGAACGGGCTGTTCCCGGGGTGCAGCACTGCCACACATGACGACTTCATTAAAATCAAATCAGTGGCTCAGGGACTGACAGGCTTCATGGAGTTTTAATTAAAAGCGGCTGGCATTGTCAGGAGTCTCCGTCCATCCCGGCACTCTGCACCTCGACGACTGCCTTTAGTATAGCAATCATCACCTGGGAAAGCTCAGCACAGGCAGCACACACACACACACACACACACACACACACACACACACACACACAGACCCACCCACCTCCTGCAGCAAACATTCAGCTTTGCAAAGAGAGCACCCAGCTTCTTCCTGCCTGGAAAGCTATCGACGCATGCTTGGCATGCTGGGAAAGCAATGGCCTTTTGGGGGTGTGCCCTCAGAGAAGCAGGCCGTGCAGCATGTAGCCACGCCTCCCCCGAGCTTGGTTTGAGAAAAGCTGAACAAGCTTCTTTGTTGTTTAGAACTGAAATCAGGAACCACCAGCGTGACACTTTCTGGGTGGTGATCAGCCCTGGAGTTCCAGCCGTCTCCGCTCCTGAAAACCTCATTTCTAAAGCAATACATCGTTATCCTATTCATATGTTGTTCCCTCAGACCTTCATCAGATGTGTCCCATGACCTTCTGCACTATGCCTCCTGCAGAGGTGGGTTGAAACAAAATCTTTGTCTGGATTGTTACTCTTTGGACCTGGATCACCCACCTCTGGCCTCCTGGAGGTTGACAGCCCCTCTGAGTGAAATACTTCACAGAACCATCAAGGATCCGGAGATCAACTACATGTTCTATTTCCTCAACCATTAGGCACCGTAGAGGACCATCAGACGTATGTTGGAGGCTCTATGCATCACCTCCTATCTGCTCTCCAGCTGAGGTCACGGTGACTGCTGATTAGACAATTACCACGACGTACAAACATGCAATTACTGCCTACAGCTTCTCTCACTGACCCCTTTCATTTCCAGACCTGCTGATTTGCCACCTCCTCTAAAAACAAATGAGCTGCATTCCTTGCTGTTGTTTCCCCTGACTTACTCTGTCCAGCAGTGTGGAAAATGTCCCAATACAAAAAAGTGATGGAGAAATTGCAACGCCCCCTGCTGGCGGGGTGAGTAAGCACCCCCAACCTTGAGACGGGCCTTCTGTTTAATGGAAGCCTAAAGTGTCGCTGCAGGGTTTGTGAGCTGTGGTGGATTTTAAACATCCAATAACTGCTGCCACTCAAACGGACACAGGCACCTTCTTTTCCTTCCCTGCAGGTGAGGGTGACGGCCGCAGATCTGTCTCGCAGGATACAAATGCACACAGGAGTAAACCACAGTCTCTGGAAAAGTGGGACAATTCACCGGAAGGCCTGAGTGACTCGGGGGGGCGCTGTGACGTCCTAAGCATCTCGAGCTCAAAAGTGCCTCTGCATGTAAAACAAAGCTTCTATATTCAGGGACCAGTGGGTTTTATTGATTTCTCTTTGTTGTTCTGCATGGAAAAACACATCTCCAGCCCCCCCCTCCCCCCACACCCCCTACTCATATCAGAATATAACAGGGTTTTATATTTAACAGGAAATGTCTGCTGGGGCCTGGAATCGATATGAACTCCAGGCTCAATGAGCCAATCCTGGCCGATACACGACGGGCCCTTTGCCGGCTCACTGGCACAGTACCGGGAAGCCCGTTAACGATTCCTTCGACAACCTTCTGTTCTGACGGTCAACAAAAACGATCGCAAGCTTCTCAAAGTCAAGGCACGGGGGGCTGTGGGAACCGGTCCGATTTCCTTTGGAAAGGGGAAGAGATGCCCGTCTGATACCCAGAGGAATGGTGAGCCGGAGCCGGATACCCATCCAACAAGATTCTATCTGATAAGCGCCCCCCACTTTCATCTGTACCACCCCCAAGGTGCTGGTCACATTCCCCTTTACGGAAAAACAGACGGGCAGGAGACCAACTTAACTTCTAAGAAGGTCCGGAACGTACCACTTACACAAAGCGGCAGTGTATAAAAGAATGTGAACAAACCACAGCCCTGAATCATGTGGGACCCAGAGCAACAGCAGAGGTCTGCACAACTAACGTCACCCACCTGCTGCTCCAAATCAAAATGAACAAAAAAGGCATCCGTCCAGCAGCGGCGTTGGAAACGAGATGCTAATTTCACATTTAGAAATAAAAGAAAGGGACAGAATGGGAATGACGGGTGCCGGGTAATTATACGTACTGAAGTGGTGAAATGGCCCTCGCTACACTGCCAGGGCAGACAAAAGAGCGGAATCAGTGCCCAACAGCAGGGGGCGCCTCCCATCGCCAGCAAATCAGCATTGAGTGGACGCGGTACATTCTTCAGACCGGCCCCCTTGTTTTCAAACTGTCCCTGAGATGGGGGCTCATAATGAGGCCCGTGCGAGCAGAATCTGCTTAGTTTCGAACCTGCAGCCGGGCCACCTCAGGTGACGCTTGGGGAGCGGCTTGCTCCTGCATTCCCCCCATTTAGAGCTCTTGTTTAGAGACACCGCCCCCCTATTTTGTTTAGTCGAACAAAGTCTTTGTGTACAAAAGCAACAATTCACTGCCATTGATCAAAGGCTCATTATCAAAGACTCACAAAAGCAGGCCGCAATTGTGAGACTCATTACGGCCTCATCTGCTGCTCCCGCTTTCAGAGGAGCGGCTCCGTGCTCCAGAAATCAATTGCTCTCTGTGCGGCTCGTCCAGGAGCCTTGCGGGGACGTTAAAGGCACATCGCCGGAGGGGGGGCCTCAGTGTGGTCAGGAGGCGGGTGTTTCGGATCACGGCACGGGGTTTGCACCTGCCAATCGAGGTGTGGAGGGAGCTGGAGAGCTAGATTCCCAACCATTCAGATCTCATCCATCATGATAAGCCCGCCGTGTAAGAAACCGGTGAAAGACCACAGAGAACGAGGATCATGGAGGACTTCATCAGCCCTGGAACACACACACACACATGTTTGTACTCATATCTTTGTGGGGACCATCTATTCATTTCTAAGGTCGTAACCCTAATCCCAGCTATGACAACCTTCACCCCTGCTCAGTCCCAGCCTTTGCCAAAGGTAACAGAATAAAGACCTTTTTTCTTCTCTGGATTTTTCTTTATAAAACCGTGACCACACAAGGTCCAAATATGAGGTTTTGATCACACTGTGGGGATATTTGTACAATACAAACAATACAAAAAATAATATACATGTGACCACACATACACAACTCCCCCACCTCCAAACACATTTATGTATTGACCAAGAAAACACTCTGCAGAGTGTCAGACCTGCAGGAATAACAAAACCTCCTCCTGCACATTGTGTAAGGGCCTCTCTCAGCACCGCGTGAAAGGCGTGCACAAGCAGGACTCAGCAGCACGCCGGAGCCAATGACAGGCCGGCAGGTCAGCAAACGGGGCTACCGAGTCATTAAAACTCACCGCTCGATCGTCAAACAGCCAGCGCCATTCTGCCTGGGCCCGGTTCACAGGAAAAGCACCCAAATCTCATCACTGATACATCACTCCCGACACACCCCATGTATTTTCATGAGGCAAGGGGCATTCAGCTTACATAGCCAAGCTGCATTTGGTGATTTAAGGCATTCTCACCTTTGCTGAAGCGAAACCATTACGGGTTAGTTGCTCATTGTTTAAATATCACCAGGAGGTTTGCAGAAAGGGTTTGGAGCTCCTGTTAAACAGAGACGGTATACTGCCCCACAAAGGCAGAACACAGTAACTACGACACTGAGACTAAAAATGGACTTATTCAAATCCAAACATAGTTGATCTCAGATATTTCGCCACAAGATAAATATGAGCCTAAGAGATCCAGCTTTGGTCATAACTCAATTATAATAAAGTATGCAGTAATGGCACTTTGGCTTTGAACAGCAGTACAGGATGCTAATCGCATGCAGGCACCCAGGGGGTCAGGAGGCACGGCGATACCATCTAGTGGCTCACTTTAAAACCCCTTTGGAGTTAATCCACAACCACGTGTCCTTCACTCCCATCCGCGAGTGGCACCAGCACTTATCGCCAGCCTCTTGGTCATTACCTGCTGTCTGCGAGGCTCTCCATGTCTCACTGGTTCTCAGCCTCGTGTGACCTCGGCTGGATCAGCAGCAACCCCACAGGGGGACGCTCTGCTAGCCCGCACGCTCCCCTGCACCGTTTCGGGCCTCCAGCACTGGCCCCTCCGACGGACACTCGCATTCAAATGGCAGCTTTGAAGCATTCGTTCAGCACCAACCCATAATAAGGGACGCCGGAAAACCAAATTCCGAAGAGCACCGTCTGGTCGGCAGGATGGGTTGGCACTGGGTCATCCTGCAACTTAAAACAGGGATCCCGGGTTATTCCTGGGAGGCCTGGTGAGAAAATCAGGGGCTCGGAAATGCTTCAGTAAGAGGTGAGTAAGGAGAAGCGAGGGCGGCGTGCGACTCAGTGGCTTAGGGTACTGGGCCTGTAATTAGGGCTGCCATAAAGTGGGGGGAAAGTTAGAGCGATTCCAAGGGCCCCTAAGTGACTGTGGCCCTAAAAAATATGAAGCATAATCTGATTGATCTGGGTTTGGGGCCCAATATAATATGGTGTCATGGGGCCCAAAATCTTTAGTGGCACCCCCGCCTGTAATCAGAAAGTGGCCGATTCAAACTCCCGAGTCAGAGTAAAGTGATTTTTACCATTGGGCCCTTAGGTGAGGCCTTAACCCCCCTCTCCTTTGGTTTGAGCATCTGACCTTGCATTCCCCCCAAAGACATTTACACTTTGAATTTGGATAATGACTAGGGTACAGGTTACTAACAACGCCTGTCCACTATGAATCTGCCAGGAAGTCAGACGGCTGTATTCCATGATCCATGCATATCCATCAGCTGGAAAGAGAGGACATCCAGGTTTCTCTTCGCCTTTATGATCAGTACCGCACCTTCCACATCGCGAGCCGCCGGCCTCTCTCTCACTCCGTGACCCATTACGGGGCGGCACATGAAGTCCGGGAGCCGCTTCCAGCACGCTCCGCTCAGCCTGGGGCCAGGACGGGGGCGGCGATGCCAGATCCAGCACCCACACTGCGCCTCGCCGTAGTGTTCGGGCCACTCGAGCAGAGAGGAACGACGAGGCTGAACATCATAGGAACGTACAGTGTGAATTATTCATGTCCCAGACGGCCGGCGGGCTCCGGCGCGAGGAAGGCGTTCCAGATGCAGCGCGAAGCGCCCACCCCCTCTTAAGGGAGCAACACACACAGCGGCAGCCAGAGACATGGCGTACGAGATTCACAGATGGTGGTAACGAAAGCAGGAATCAGGAGCAGCCCATCACGGCCCTGAGCTGTGGCACCGTAACCTGAGTGCCCCGTTGGTTGATGCCCAGCCGCGGTCAGCCCCAAATGCGGTGGGCTCCCATGCCGCGGTGGGCTCCAAAGCCGCGGTCAGCCCCAAACATGGTGGGGTCCCAAGCCGCGGTCAGCCCCAACGCGGTCAGCCTCAAACATGGTGGGCTCCCATGCCGCGGTGGGCTCCAAAGCCGCGGTCAGCCCCAAACATGGTGGGGTCCCAAGCCGCGGTCAGCCCCAAACGTGGTGGGCTCCCAAGCTGTGGTCAGCCCCAAACAGCGGTCAGCCCCAAACATGGTGGGCTCCCATGCTGCGGTCAACCCCAAGCCACGGTCAGCCCCAAACAGGGTGGGCTCACAAGCCACGGTCAGCACATCCCACTCGGTTTGGAAACTCCATTTTTATTATCGGAGTTGCAGAGGTAGAGAGTTTAGGCCCAGAAAGTACAGATCCAGACCGAGGTCTTGTTCCAACCGGCCAGCTGAGCATAATGTGACTGTGACTCTTTATACTCAACTAATTTTTGAAACAAAACCTTCTGGATTTTTACTTTCTGGACCTGAATTTTCCACCCCTGTCAAAGGGAGTAATGAACATGGGAAAACCCAATTAGCCTATATCTCCGGATATTAATCCCCAGAGTCTCCTTTCCCTACCAGCTGTTCGGGGGGGCAGGGCGGGGGGGTGGAACAGGCAGCAGCACACCGGGATACACATGACTGGGACTGCTTCAAGGTCACGCCATATAGAAGGCAAGTAATGGGAGGGAGATAATCGGACTAATCTAACAGGCAAACGACAGCAGGAACACAGTGATGTTTGGCACAAGCTTTGGCAGGCTAAGCACGGCACCATCAGCGCCCCCTGCTGCATCCAGCATCCTGGTGCGCAGCAGCATAATTATGGATCACTCTGGTGTCCCAGTTCATGTCACGCTCTCTCGTGTGTGGGTCCAGACCACCTGTGAGCTGTGCAGAACCTACCGGAAAGGCCAGAAGGCGCTGATGACGTGTTTAATGAAGGGTGCATGCCGGCAGGGGCCGGGACCCCTGCACACTCTGCACGTGACAAATGTTCCGGCGTTAGTCCTACACAGGCGGCAGCTAAAGGAGCGAGTGGACAAGCAGAGGATCATGGGAAGACACGCTGAGGATCATGGGAAGACACACGGAGGATCATGGGAAGACAAGTGGAGGATCATGGGAAGATAGATGACATCTGGCACACCGCAGGCCTTACAGACAGCACGGAGCAAGACGTCAGGCTGACCCCCCCCAACAGCTCACAGCAGCCCCAGAAAGGCAGGCAGGGCAGATAGCCAGTCTGGAGTGGGTGGTCACATTTGTACCACTCTGACTGCATCTCCTTCACAAACCCATGACCATAAAAGCATTTTTTTTCGTGTGACTGAGCCCCGCCCCCCCACCCCTACATTAACGGTTCCCCATGATAACATTGGGAAGGGGAGCTTATGTTGGATGCGGATTAACTTGCGGATTTCTGCGACTCAGAGTCATGCCTTAATCCTTTCCTGTACAGCAATTTCATAGACGATCTGAACAATGGCTTCGTTTAAAAAGTCTTGTCCTGACCTTGTTGCTAAACTGTTGCACAGCTAATAAAGGCTTTAATATACAAGGTGCACCTTCGTGCCAAACAGATTTATTCAGCAGCCAAGGGAAAAGCTTTCAGGTGCAGAGGGAGCTGCCAGTGAAGGTCTCTCGCCAGTGGCTGGAAGGCTGCAGGTCTGCAGCTAATCTGACCGTAAATGAACCTGGTCGGGCTGAGGGGGGGGTCCTATCTGCAGTGTCACCCCTCACCCAGGAAACGGGAACATGAACGCCATGTACGGTCTCTACAGACTGCGTTCCCCTGTTATTTTGAAGAAAAATGTCTCCAGTGTGCAGGTTCTACCTCGGCATCACGCAGAAGACATTTAACTCAAAATAACGACTCGGGCCTCCCCGACACGACCAAGAATGCTCACACAAACGCGACCGCCACGCTCACCGCACTTCATTCCTGTCCTCCTCTGCACAAGCAGTGCACCAGTGGCTGGGGGGGATGGGGCCAGCTGCCACCTCCTACTGGCCATGGAGTGACATCGGCCAGCTTCTGAGGCCTGACAACACACAGCCTGCAGATTTGAGGCCATTTTAATTCTCTGTAGTCTAATTACAGCTTCCCAAATTTACCGTAGCCATAAAAGCGCTTCCTTTATCCTACAGGTTCTCAACACCCTTTCCAAACATCGTTTTTCTCCCCCCTCTCGTCCGAAACGTCCTTTATGCACAAGCTTATCGGCTCAGCAGGCTGCAGATGACACAGCGTGTCACAAACGACGGTGGGAGACAGCGACGGGGACATAAAGCATATTGACTGGGACATAAATTGACGTATCGGCGTCTGTTGGCCGCGCGTCGGAGATAAACAGGAAAGGCCACAGCTGCCTTCAAAAGAGACTCGGGCCTCGGGCTCTGAATCGCCACGGAAAACAAAAGCAGAAACGATTACAGGCCAGATTTAATTAGCTAGCAGTGGGTTTTCAAACAGAGGGAGCTCGGGCAGACATCACCACACATTCAATAGCACCACTCAAGCTCTGCAGACCAGTCAGATCCACAGGCAAAATCCAACCACAACATCACACATACTGAGAGACAGACCAGCCTATAAGTACTGGAAGGTTTAAGCAGCCCCTCCTCACCGTTACGCGCCTCAAGTATATCACTGTGGAGTGGCGGCCGGGGGCAGCCAGGGGGCTTACCCAGCTGGAATGCTGTGCCACATGATCTACTGGTTACCAGCATTACACCATTGGGCCCTTGAGTAACTACAAATTGCTCCAGGGACTGCTGTCTGATTCTGCGTTTACTTTGAATGAGTCTCTTATAAATAACATGTAATTGACGAGTCTGACCTTTGACAGAGAAAGCTATCAGCTGGTTCTACACACATTCAGGGAGAGGTTGGGGTATCACCACAGGTCCGTACAGATGTTACACCAGAAACCAGGTGGGTACAGGGAACCCAGAGCCAATCAAGCAAAGGACACCAGGCATTAGGCAAGTGGGAAGCATTTGCCTTAGGAGGCCTGCCCCCTTGGATGAGGAGTTTATATAAGGGTAGGATCACATGGGCACTGGCCCCAGCTGAAAGCTGATTGGCCCACTCCCCTGTCAACCAAACAATTCATTGGCTAATGACAAGGTTGCCCCCAATGTATGAATTATGCCCCCCACCATCACCTTAAAAACTCTTAGAATTTCCCCGATTGCAGAAGGGCTTGGCGGAGGTGCCCAGTGATCATCTTTGTTAAACATAGACTGGTCATTTGCATGGTTTATTTATATACTGTAAGGACGGCTGCCTTTCGCCGAGAGATCTGAGCAGATGGGCTCACGTCAGCGCGCTCTCCATCATGGCTTATAGCTCCTGGGGCCAGCAGTGAGTCAGCATTCAGTTCCCAACCCAGACGTCACTACACTGCAGAGCCGTCAACAGTGTCACAGAGAATCCATATGCTGACAGAGCTGTAAGATCCCAGGAATGGGGGGGGGGGCTCCTGTTGGCAGTATCCAGTGCAGATGCTCCAGGGCCAAACAGGGGTCCTTCAGACTGAAAGCACAGTGGGCTGGTAGGTGTATCAGCCCGGGGCATGTGCTTAAGCCTTAAAGTAAAAGCAAACAGCTTACTGCAATCAGCCAGAGGCATTTAGCTCCAAAGGACCGTATGGTGCTGATTTTATTTGGTCTAAACAATACATAAAACACAACGCGGGGTGTGAGGATACCCAGGTATTCCCATAATGCACTAGCAGGTATTGCCTCTACATGTGACCGCCTTCCTCTGTCCCTACAAAGTCCCGAGAAACCCGTGCTACACCAGTAACCTGTGTCCTATGTTCCCCATCACAGTCACCAGGGTTTTGGGTTCATGGTTCAGTGCAATTTTGGTACACTAGGGAAACAGAATTTGTTTTGAGATGTGTATTATTAAAACTGCAAACACAATTAGGAACAGTTGCAATCCAAATGCGTCTGTCAACGTGTCTGAATACCCTAAGAGACGCTCATTTGCACATTGTAAAAACAATTATGTAAAATAAATAACAAAACTACAATATCACAACAATCATAATGAATGAAATCCCATGTTCTCTACTCCTGAGTATGGTCGCATTTCAGCAGCGATAAACAGCCGTGTAGCCATAAGATTTTTTCAACTCAGTCTGAATTTCCTGGCAATAGCCCCTAAAATGCCCCAGGGAGACTAACTAGCACAGGCTGGTTCTGCCTTGCTACAGTCGTACACGATGTCGTCTGAAATGAGCATGTTGGATGTGTTTCCAGCAACATATTCGAGTTCAACAGAGGGTCTTGGTCGGTTTATTTATTTGGGGATTATGATTAAACAGCATTAGCCATAACCAACTAACAGCCATAACTGGCATAATTTTCCATGCTGAGCGTCTAGTTGTGAACTGAAGTTCCGCCTTTGTCAAGAAATGCATTCATTCATTTCACTGTAGATGGGTAAAAATGGGTAAAAAGTAAGTTCCCAAAAAAGTTCTGCAAAAGGACATCAGCAGAGGAATCGATAATTATAATAGATGCTGGAGAAGAAGCCACTGCGTTATCCTGTCATTCCTGCTGGGATTATTAAATGGAAAGCGTCCCCGTCCACCCGCCTTCTTTCCTCGGCCGCTGAAGGTGCCCCATGGAAGTAGGTCATGTACCCCAGCAGCAGGCCTCACCTGCATGCACCGCGGCCCTCAGAGCGCAAGACGGCCAAGCCAACAGCCATCGCGCAGTCCGTCAATACACTGGACCGTGACCGTGGTCTCACTGCGGTCAAAGAGGTGTCCGATTGTGTCATCTGACCCTTAAACTTTGGTGAAAATGATAATAAATACTGTACTGGGCTGCAGACTGGTGTCACACCTGTACCCCCCCCCCCCACCTACTGTGGTGACATCCCTGGGGGGCACAGACACATGGGGGTGGCTAGTTTTCGGGTTAAGGTGCGGTCTTGGTGTGTGTGTGTGCCCCTGGCCTTTTGGCCTCACCCTTCAGGGCCGCCTAAGAAGGCATAAGCGTGACTAGATTTAACTTTACTGACGGCGTGAAGGGTAAGCAGGGCCAGATTTACATGGCAGCCAGGCCTCTCTGCAGCATACGCATTAGGCATCACAATGCAGCTTTACCGCTCGCCATAAAATGCATCAAAATGTCAGGGAACGTCTCAGAAGTGGGATCGGCACGGACGCTAATCTTCACGTCGCGGGCGATAATTTCATATTTCAGCGAAAATGATAACAAATGACGTCTTATTCCTCGGAAGCACCTGTCGACAGGAGGCCCGCGCAGGTCCAGCCCGCGGAGCGAATCACAGCGGCCCGTGAAAGGGACTCTCCGCAGCTCACCCGGGTCTTTGCTAAATGAAGACTAATGGCGATATTGAGCCACTCCCCAGCAGTGGAGCGTTGAGGTAAGGGAGGAACAAATACATTTACTGTTCAATTTCCCGAACACGGCAGCGCGTACACGGCGACCGAGACCCGGGTCACTTCCTGTTTATTTAGCGGCTTCTCCGCTCCCCGGCCCGGTTTTATTTGGCCACGTCAGAGGGGAGGAAGCGCCTGGCAGCGGGGCAGGGCAGTTAGGAGGCCTACATCCCGCACTGGGGCGGAACAGCTTCAAGCTAAGCATTTAGGTTCTGGACAGTTCTGTGGGTATGGATACCATACGCAGCCTGATCAGCTCACTAATTACAGAGGCGTATACATCCTAAATAAGCTATTAATAAACAAGGACACCAAAGGGGTAGATGAACAGGCCAGGCAAACTGACGAGTTAATTCGCTGCGGTCAAAAATAATTTTTACTAGGCCCACAAGGACGTCATAGAGAAATCATGCAATCCCACAGGGTTTCCCATCTCCTCACACCATGCTGATGACCAGTGTTTGCTGCCTTAATACAGGGGCTGCTGGCGGTTCCTGCTTGAATCAGATGGCCCATCTCCCGCACACGGCCAGCGTGTCACACGGACGCGAGTGTGATTCATCGCTGCTCCACAATACAGAGGACAGGGGGAGGGGGGATGGCAAGTGTGGAGCGGGCTGGGCCTGAGCGACCTGCTCTAATTAGGCATCAAGGGAAGCCTGGCGATTAAAGACGTGCAGCGCGCCTGCTTTGTCTTCCTGTTGAGACACACTTCCTTCCACAATGATTCCCAGGTTTGTGCGACACCGGGACACTCCATCCCGTGTGATACACGCTGCATGGCCTTGCTTACAGTACCAATAAAAAATGGCGCATATAATACATAATGTTTTAATTAGGCTGTTTATCATACTCAGAGGCACTGGCCCACACTGTTATTCTCTGAGTTACCCCACGCCATGCCAACCACCGCCTGACCCCTGCCTGACCCTCACTCCATCCTCTGAGAAGATCAACACCGAGGCCTACACCTAAGCGTGGGCATGAAAGTGTCAGCCATATACTCCGGGACTAATAGATGGTGGACTTAGGCAAACCAAACCTGCTTTCCCAATCGCAACACCTCCCCTGCGTCCTAGCACCCTAGTCTCGCTCCAGCCCTTTGAAGACGTGATGCCACATTTCGATGGATTTTACTGAAAATCAATGAGAACACACTACTTAAGCTAATTAGGATATATTTACTTGGTGGTGGGGTAAAGAACAGCCGTGGGGGACCCCTGATAACCAGCACTGGTTAACTGCTTGAATAGAATATTTTGTTTGCCCGGTAATTAATGAGAAAACCTCCCACGTTACTGTCAGGCTTCTGGGAGCCCCCTGACGGACTGGGTTGCTCGCCGTCATCCAATCCCCATTAGGGGGGACAAAAACACTGAGAACAATATAAAATAACGAACACGGGGTGTTCAGAAGCCCCTCTTGTGAGCAGAATTATGTAACAGACCACATTGCAAAGGTCCATGGAGATTCAGATTAATTACATCCTGAACCCACTGATCCCCATTAGAGCAGGGGAGGGGCTGGGAACGAACCCTCGGAAATGCTGAGTCAAAGCCCCCACCAGAAACACCCCCCTCCGCAAAGCTGCCTCGCCTAAACCAGCACCTGTGCCGATTAAACCATGCAGACACAAAGTGCAGCATCACTGATCTGCAAGCTGCTACTAGTTGTTACAACATGCGCGTTTACTTAAAAATCAGTGGGAAACTAAATCTTGCCTCCTTTTGTTCTTGCTGTATAATTTCAAACGGTATAGAAACAATGCCTCTGCAGAAATTAGACCTCCAGGGAGCTGCTCTAGATCTAGATCTAGTTTGATATCGACCATGTTGGTGCATCTATCTAGCATTGTACAAAACGAAACCCTGATGAACCCACGAGGATCCCAGCCCCCCCCTGCCCCCCACCCCACTCCTGCCAGCTGCTTATTTTTAGGTAAGCAACCTAGGCCAATAGGAAGCCTCGTTCTAAATTACTAAATTAAAGACCTTGAAGCGAAATGGCCGAAGTGGCGATTTTCACACAAGGGACATTTCAGCAGCTAGAAATGGGTAGATTGTCAGCAATACAGCAGTGACAACACAACTGGGGGCTACGGTATATGTTAAATAGTTAGTCCCGCCTAACTAGGTGATTGCTTCCCAGGGCCTTTGCAGTGGCAAACTCATTCATGGGGGATAAAAAACAGCAAATTGCCCTGACTACAATCCTGCAATGAACAAAACAAACCCAGCCATCATGGCGCCCGAGGCTGGGTATTAATAATGTCCGATTCAACAAAAATACCTGCTTGTAATGGACCCAAATAGCGCCAGCAAGTCCTTGTATCACACATCTCCGAGGAGCGAGAACTGATTGCACTGCATATGCTATATTAAAGAGCGTTGTTAGGAAAGCCACATCGGGGAAAGCTTCCTCACTGCGTCCCCCTCACTCTGGCCATCTCATTTAGTCCCCATCGCTCTGTCCCCCTCACCCTGTCTCTCTCTCTGTACCCTCTCTTTGTACCCCTCGCTCTGTCCCCTTCGCTTTGCCCCCCTCTCTGTCGGCATCACTCTGTCCCCCTCGCTCTGTCCCCCTTTCTGTCCCCTTCACTCTGTCCCCCTCTCTCAGTCGCCGTTACTCCATCCCCCTCACTTTGTCGCCTTCATTCTGTCGCCCTCGCTCTGTCCTCATCTCTCTGTCCCCTTTGCTCTGTCCCCCTCACTCTGTCTCCCTCTCTCAGTCCCCCTCACTCTGTCCCCCACTCTGTCCCCCCCACTCTGTACCCCTCACTCTGTCCCCCTCGCTCCGTCCCCCGCTCTGTCGCCCTCGCTCTGTCTCCCGCTCTGTCCCCCTCGCTCTGTCCCCCGCTCTGTCCCCCTCGCTTTGTCCCCTACTCTGTCCTCCTCGCTCAGTCCAGCCAGCAGCATTCTCAGTCTCAGGCTCCTGTCTAACAAAGGCTGCTGTCCCACAACCTCGCCACCCAGTACAGACATGGGAGAAGATGCTTCCTGAGCCTGTCCCAGACCTTCCACACTCACTGCGTTGACGTGACTCCAACCCAATGGCTATTTACCAAAGGAATCGAGAAGCCATCTTTCGCTTTTAGTGATCTATGCTTCCACAGCTGAACTCCAGAGGCAATCCTCATTAATTATCTAGTAGGTGATACAAACCCACCCATCCTTTTTTCAGGAGCCTATCTCAGGGGCCACAGCGCATGAGGTGGGAGACAATCAGGGAGGGAACACCAGGAAGAGGCTAACGCAAAGACGGAAAGAACGATCACATGGCACGACTTGGGAGCCACCCAGAAGCTACATCAGGGGTTCTCCCACATCTGCAACAAATCAATGCCCCCCCCCCCACCCCACTACACAGGGCCCTGATTAAATTAAAGCTGCATAACTCCATAATCTGCCACAGCCGGGACAAGGAAACACGTCACGTTTAATTCCCCCATCGACTGGATCAAATGTTTGGCTCTTCAGGGAAATGCCGCAAACTAAGTGACGCCCCATCGATCGCTGGACGTTAATTGCCCTGTTTATCGCATCCCTGCAAGAAGACTGCAGACGAATTGTTGTTAGCAAGGGAGAGGGTCCACCGTATGCGGAGTCTCCCTGAGGATGGTCAAGTCCCCTATCAGCACTTTAGTTTGCATGGGGGTCACAGGTGGGGGGGGGGGGGGGTATCCCAGGGCCCTGCCACCAAGGAAAAAAAAAGGGCTAAAAGAAAACCCCCATGGGGCCCCCCTGTCCTCTGAGGGGGGCCAAATTTTCATTTTTTCAAAGCGCACCCCCCCCCCG
>JAODKM010000025.1:13354130-13381336 GCA_026780845.1 Petrocephalus sullivani
CCGCCCGCGGGGGGTGGCGAGCGAACAAAGCACAACCAATAGCTCTGCTGGACGTAGGAAAGGCCAGGGGGGGCGGGGGGGGGGGGGAGTATCACAGGGCTCTGCCACCAAGGAAAAGACAAGAGCTAATAGAACACCACCATGGGGCTCTCCTGTCATCTGAGAGAGGACACATTTTCATTTGTTCAAAGCGCAGACTCCCCCAGTGCCTCCAGTCCTCCGGCCTGACGGCTTTATACTAACTGATCCTGGATCAGCTGTAACGTTGGACGACTCCCTCGCCGGCCGCCGGGCTTCAGGCTCGACACTGACGCTCTGACATCATTATACTAACTGATCCCGGATCAGCTGTAACGATGGACGTCTCCCTCGCCGGCCGCCGGGCTTCAGGCTTGACACCGATGCTCTGACGACTTTATACTCACTGATCCCGGATCAGCTGCTTGGCCCAAAAGGTAGGATGGCTACCCTACAGACACAAATCTCACCAAGGCCCCACTCATTACAGGGGTCTTGTTCGTGGGGGTGGAGGGGAGGAGTTCTCCAAACTCCCACACAGGCTGAACTACAGCTGCAGTTTTGGGTGTTGGAGTTTCCATGGAAACACCCCTCCAAAGGGAACGAATTGGCCAGACATGCAGAGTTTTATATAAAAACGTTTTACAGACTTTGCTCTGGTGACAAAGGTCATTTCTCTAGTAAACTGAGGAGATCCTCTAACCTTAACCTAAACCCTAAACCCTAATCGCAAACTTGAAACCCTAAACCCTAATCCCAGATTTAAATCCCCAAACCCTAAACCATAATCCCAAACCCTGAATGCTGAACCCGAAACTTAAATCATGAACCAGAACCCCAAAACCTAAACCCTATACTCTGAACCCTCGCCCTGAACAGTGGCAAGGGCAAAGTGCTGCCATATCTGCATCTGGCTATAAATATACCAGCTATGAACACCAAGGAGAATCACAGCTCCAACTGTCAGCAAATCCAGCGAAACCTGAGAGCAGAGCAATGAACAGTCACCGGCTGCGGCAGGTACTGTGTGAGGTTAAAATTAACAAAGCACACTAAATCGTTCATAGCTGTAAACTTCTCTACCAGTTAAAGGTGAAGGGAGCAGCACCTGGATCCTTGAGCCTTGCACAGCAGCCTTGACACTCACACCTCCAACGGACTCAGAGAAGAGGCACACAGCGCCACCAGCTGGCAGAAAAGGGAATTGTGCAGTCTGACAGTGCCTCACGCAAGAAGGATTTTAATAATGCTGTCCAAAGATGCTTTTATATTGCTAATACATCACTACAGCAAATGTTTTCTTGTTACACCAAAGGGGTATTTCTGAATTTCTGAAAGAGTACAGTACAGTCCCACATTTGCAAAAGGATATCAAAAAATAGGCTGGAAATACCCCAGAGAAACACGCCATGTCTGCCTAGATACATTTAATGTGTAATCAGTATCCCTCTCCTCAGGAACAAAGGCTCTGATTATGCTGAGGAAATACCCCCCCACTCCCCAGCCCCCCTAACAGACTGGATGAAAGTTAATTTCAAATACATTCTCCTGACATTTGCCGTTATCAGTCACCATAAACCGGACAGCTTCCAGATCTTTCTGCACCTCTATAAGAAGGACCCACCAGATTTTCCACTTCAGTACAACTGCAACTCCTGTAAATCTCTGCAGTGGGACAGGAATAACACATTTTCCCCCTTACTTCTCAGCAGCCAACGCAGTGAGTTTCTTTTGTCGGACGGGTTGTACTTAAGGCTTACGCATGCCAGTCAGTTAACATGCTAACCCTACTGGTAAAGAGGATTATCGCCATACAGGAGGTCTCACAATTAAATCACTTACTGAACGTAATTAAGGAGTTTGATAAGAGGCCTTGACTCCTCATAAAAACTGGTTATCTATTTCAGCACAGAAGCAGACGCCATTTGTCCCTTAATGAGTGCTTCTCACATTCTTTTGAAGCTTGGAAGACGAGCAGAGAGTGCCAGGAGGGGCCTGGGCTGCCCAGTGACCTCGGCTTGGAAGACGAGCAGAGAGTGCCAGGAGGGGCCCGGGCTGCCCAGTGACCTCGGCTTGGAAGACGAGCAGAGAGTGCCAGGAGGGGCCCGGGCTGCCCAGTAACCTCAGCTTGGAAGACGAGCAGAGAGTGCCAGGAGGGGCCTGGGCTGCCCAGTAACCTCAGCTTGGAAGACGAGCAGAGAGTGCCAGGAGGGGCCTGGGCTGCCGAGTGATCTCGGCTTGGAAGACGAGCAGAGAGTGCCAGGAGGGGCCTGGGCTGCCCAGTAACCTCACACAACTGATTCCAGGCACCCCTCCATAAGCTACTCATCTCCTCCTGACTGGGCCAGTTCCTGCCAGGTGTACCAGTTCTGTTCAGACCCAGTGACTGTCTCCACCCCACTCCCACCCTACCTCATGGAGAACTTGTCCTCAGAGGAGGACCTTGAAATGAAGTTGTCTGCCCCCCCGTGGCCTCATTCCACTTACTGAAGATAACCTTCTCTGGAGAGATGTCCTTGACCACTTAAATCCATCTATTTTCAAAAGAAAAAAAGCACACATGCTGGCAGAGGTGAGGGCTGGGGCTAGATAAATATTTGAGCTGTTTTAATGTGTTTGACTTCTTACAAGCCTGATATTGCTTGTGTGTTTCTCACCTGCTGGTGATTTGCACGTTGACAGCGACCCCCCTCTCTCCGCATGAACACCGCGGCCAATCAGCCCGCCATCAGATGATTATCCCATTAACATGTTAAACATTTCAGTATTGACTGAGAGCCGTGACACTGCCTGAAACACCTCGCTCTGCAATTTCTCTCCTTTTTAATCTCCCTTTTTCATCTTAATTGACCGAGTTCTTTACACATGGCACCTTAGACAAAAACTGGACGGCTAGCTGGCGTCTTGCCGAGTTTTGACACGCATTTGGCCACAGCTACGCTGACAATGAGTGCCTCTGATGATTATCATCCCCATATGTTACACTTACTAATTTAAGCTCTCTCTGCATCACACCTCAGATGCCTGTCTTCACCAAACTGTTCCTCCAGGTCCAGGAGGAAGAGCCAGATGAGAGCCGGACAACACTACAGACCCCTTTTGGAGTGGTACTTTTCCAGAGTAAACCACTTTTTGAAACAGCAAGGTCAGACAGCCGCTGGAGCAATTGGGGGTTAAGGGACTTGCTGAGGAGTCCAACGATAACATCTGACCCTGGGATTTGAACCAATCACACCACAGTACTCTAACCCACTGAGCTACACACCGCCCCTATATAAATTTACGGTAGGCACAGATTCTACCTGGACCCATGTCTTTTCCCCAGCTTACCCATAGCCAGAGGGTAACAGAACGCAGGCCCGGCACTAAAAAGGCAGGTCACGCATCGTAAAAGGTAAACTGCGACCGCATTAAAAAGTGCAATAAAACCTCAGCGAGCTGTTTCTCCAAGGCGCATCCCTCTTATCTGACAACAGAATTAGCACGGCGACGAGCACATTAAAAGGCGTGCAGGTGCGCTCCCTAGATAATGTATGGTGCCCTTTAAGGAGTCGTTATCAAAAGGATATTACGCTCAGCGTTTAGCACGTCCATGGCCTTCCGTTCATCATCTGGGGATCACATTCTGATGGATGAATTAGTAACAAGTTCACATTCCACGTCTCGCCACCCTCCCCCTCCCCCCTAATCCCCCACCCACTGCCACCACCTTTGTTGATCTACAAAGTTTGTGCATGGAACAGACTTTCAGGCACGAACCTTAATTAGCGCCTCCGCAAACGATGACAGACCAGATGCCGCGCTTTCAGGGAAGACGCATGGCATGTGGATGGCCAGTCCGTCTCACGTCCCCCCTGCACCCCGCACGCACACACGTCACGCTGAGATGGGAGACCGTCGCGCCCACGCTCGACCTTCCACCTCATTCCTCCCGCTTTTAATATGCTGGCCTCGGAAGGTCGGGAGAAAAACTTAAAAATAAAATTATACCAACGACTGTAACACATGGGTAGGGCACGCAGTGAAAAACATAATCCACGGAGCAGCAAGCGTTCCGCAGAGCCAGTGCAAAACCCCCCCATGCATCCCGCCAAGGTCGCCGTCACATTGGCATGCACGGCTCCTTGCTCATATCGAAGCACGATGGAGGACGATCCCCTATCCATTCGCACCAAGTATCCCTAAGACGGGGCCGGATCCAAGCTTCTGGAACAAACCGTGGGTGACTCAGTGGTAAAATCCGGTTTTGACGGGCGTTAGCACAGGTGTGCTGCGAGCTGTGATAGAAGGTGTTGAGTGTCAGGCTCAGCCGGCTTAGGCTCGCTACAGGAGCCTGCCGCGGTGCCTTTTGTACCACACCAAATCCTCCACGACCAGGGACACTCTCCTGGCCCTCACCCAAACACCTTTTGTGAGGATGCAAAAGGCGTCGTATCTGCAGAGATGCACCGGGTCCCCAGAGCTCAGCACTAAGACGCTCGTTCTTCCCTCTCGCACCCTTGCAAACACCCTTTGCACTTCTAATGTGTCTCCAATCGGACATCGGGGACAGGTCTCTGTCACCAAGGGCATAAACACGCAGCGATGGGACAGCTATTCAAGGCTGGCCATCAAACCCACAGCTCTCAATCCATCTGGGCTATCTGAGGTCACGGTCCTGTAAATCTTAAGTTATGTGTCTTTGAAAGCATACAACATCATGTCATGTAACCTTGTTCATATCATTAATCAAAGAAGCACATGTAAGGCTTCCTTACTTGTCAAACAGGCCCAGACTAGATTAGGGTTAGCGCTTTGGGTCACTGTCCTGCTGATAGGTGACTTTTCATGGCACCTTTGAACCCTGCACAGATCGACACTGGCTTGCTTCCAGTATTGTTCCGCTGAATGGTCTTAGCGCTGAGGAGAAGGACAGCTCCCACAGAACATTGTCGTTATCTTCCTGACCGTTGGGAAGCATCTGTCGGGAAATGGACCTATGATGCAGGTCTTCCGGGAGGTGCACTGAGCAAAAGCTTAACAGCCTACCATACAAGTATTTTTTAGGTACTAGATTCTCATTTCATTCTCATCTTAGCCATTTAATTCCAACCCTGGTTAGGTTGTCCCTGGTCTCACACTGACATCCCTTGCCATTTCCCTCCAACCTAAACTAGCCATGTCTGATCAATGCCAGTAAACACTGTTCCCTCCATGTTCTGGAAAATGAAGCTTGGCTATACTCAGGGGGTCTTCAGAAGTCGTCCTCTTGAATCTGCTTTTCAAATTATTTATCATCAAGTAGACTTGTGAGCTTTGTAGCTTACATGGTTTTCAGATCCACAGCCTGGCCAGAAAGGATACGCAATGAGCTTCACCTTTGTTCTGGTATAATAAAACTGCATTTTAAAGCACCAGCATACATTTCTACAGGCCTGCCAACCTGCAGCGAGGCTTCCTAAGGTCATTTGCATCACCTAACTTAAGCTCTACTTCAGCAAACAAGTTTAAATATTACTGTAGTTATGATTTCATGCTTTTTTCACACATTTGAAGGAACGAGCAAAATAAACACACACAACCAAAACAGGGAAAGTCTAAGGGAGGAGTGACGTGGTGGACTTCAAGAGAGAAACAGGTTATCATTATGATAACCCATTTTTCTCTTGAAGTTCACCACGTCACCCGTCAGTTAGCAAATTGGTCCACGCCTGTGATGTCGCAGTCATGTGATTTACTGTCTCACCCCCAGCTTAAGTTAAAGTTAATCACTGAGAACTGAGGCAGACCAAGACCTCGCCTCCTGGTGGTCGGGGCATGTCATTGCATGATCATGTGATTTCATTGTTTGTGAAACACATTCTGCAGCTCAGAGCTGGCAGACACGCTCCACTTTTTGTCAGATCTACGTCGGGGCCAGGACATACAGATGCCGATGATCCCAAAGCTCAAACTGCATTGCTTAGGATTTAAATTCCTCCCACAGTGGGACTAGGGTGCTATGCTCTCCCACATGTGTCTCCCTTTCCGTAAAAGTGAGGGACAGCTACAAGCAGATGGAGCACCAAGGACCTGTGCGACAGATCATACGTGATGCAACCCACACATAACTAAACGCTCAAGAGCAGACGCGTGTCCGCAAAAAGCCGTGCTGATGATTTACAGCGACGCTGAAGGTCAAATCGATATTAAGGTCACCATCATGGCAAAAAGACATTACGGGCTACAGCAGAAGAGTAGTATTAGAAGGTAATGGCTCACAGCTCAAAACCAGGCTGTGGCCAACAGTAGAGTGTGTTCCTTTAGGGTAGAGGCAGTAAGCTGAAAGGAGGAAAGCAGGAGGCCTCTCAATCCTAATCAGAGATAGGAGGCCGCCCCCTATAGCAGGTAGCCAAGGTGCTCGCGCATGCATATTACAGTTCAGCCTCAGTGTAACCGTGATCATGCCCTTCATGTCCCTTAGTCAAACAGCAGGTGAGCGGCCAAGACCAGACAGGCTAAAAAGCCCAATGAAACACTGACACAAAGTGTCTGACCATCGCTGAGAGCCCATTAGCATCGTCCTGCTCTGGGCTGCCTCCGGGTCAGTACATTTGAGACGAATTTGACATTTCCCATGATCCTTTAACACCACAATTAGCATGAGTAGCCAGTGGAAGAGGAGAAAGCTCTATCTGAATGCCAGGAGCACAGGGGCTACTTTAAGGCTCGAAAATTCTCTTACCCTGACAATTTGAAATCTATTTGATCAAAGGACCATGAAGACAATAAAACAGCCCTCTCTTTTTTACGGTTTTATTCCCAGAGCACCCTCTGGAACTTGACCGATCCCATTGGCTCACGTGGTCAGCCCATCATCCATCGATCGGCCCAATTCGACGTCAGCCTTTCTGTTTCAGACCCAACGCAGACAGCATCAAGGACCCACAGAGGACTGTGAAAATGACACAGCGGCATCCCTTCAACACACACGCCTTCCTGCTTTCCACAAAGCGCGACAGCGGCTCCTGCTGGTCTGGGGAGTCACTGCCACAGCAAGGTGAGTGCGAGTCAGTTCATGATTTTTTAATGGGTGCATCTGCATCTCAGCTATATACTGGAGCTAGCGTTCATCTTTTAATTATAACCTCAACCAAAGAGGCCTCCAGCGGATCTCCATGCCTCTGTAGCTGACTTTGAGGTTCGGCAGGAGTTGAGAGTAGAAGATGAGGAGGAGCTTCCGGACATTGAGGCTGGACAGCCACGTGTGGTGTTCCTCAAAGTACCTGTCAGAGAAACTATAGGCAGAACTACTGAAAGGCTATGGGCGGTGGATGGCGTGCAGCGACTGACAATACAAGGTCCTTCCCAAAGTCACAGGATGGGGGACCGAAGTCTGCAAACTGAAACATAACTTGGGCCAATAATGGGTATAGAGGAATATAGGGTATAGGAGAACTCGGTGCTTGGAGAGAGTTACTCGAGCAGAGTGGCAAACACAGCTGCCGATGCGCGGCCAGTGCGAATGCATTACGAAGGAACGGCGAGCGTCTCAAAGGCCCCCGCTGTAATGCTCAGTAGAAGTGAGAGAGAAGGGGCCATGTGACCTTTCACGGCCACATTTAGTCCTTGAATTTACGCTCATTGTTTTCATAAGACCCTTAAACTGCACGATCAAACAAATACCCAAACAGGGAAAGTGCGCACGGCTTTTCAATTTCAAACAATTTTCAATTATTTTCTCTGAAATTAAATCAGCTGTTTTCGCAGGCCAGCCAAAACGGGGGCGCTTATGAAGCTCGTAATTTAATCATGTATTTTTAATCAGCCCAAACCACGATGCTGCACTCCACCGCATGACTGATCAGCCGGTGTTCGACACTCCGCTCAGACCGGGTTTCCGCTCCGCTCGTGGGTCGCGTCCGCGGCCCTAATTAAATGGTGGGAGTCCTGGCACGAGGGTCTCTCTGACCTTTCCGGGGGTCCTTTTTCCCAGGAAAGGAGGCCACCTGGGGCATGTGACACCAAAGCCCCACTTTCTGCAGAGAGCGGCTGCAGACCAAACATCAGGGAGGGGAAACAGATACTCTGAAGCGAGCGTTATTTTCGTTACAGAGCCACTGCCGAGGTCTCTGGCGGAGAGGTTGCCCTGGAGCCGGAACCCAAACTGTAAACCGTGCGACTCTCCTCTTTGGCTCAGTAACAAGTAGCCTTGGGCTAAGCGCCAAGCCCGCCCCTTCGGTCCGGGCGGGGCGGCCCATTTCTGACAGCCAGACCGCGTTACGCAGCTTTGTCTAAAACAGTGGGACAAAAATCAGCCTCGGCCACTCGGAACCGCGGATAACAATAGATTCCAACAACAGAAACTCAAGAGCCTGCAATTTGCATCAGCGAAGAATAAATAAAGTCCCCCTGTATATTCAGGGGCGCGTGACACCGTGGGACTGATTTAGTGTCTTTAGAATAAAGAAACACAGGGATGCTAGCACACTTACTGCCCCCTCCTCCTCTTCCAGAAAGCTGTAATTTAAGCTCTTTTTTGTTTTATTCACCATATCCGCATACAGATTACACCTGTCCGTTTCGAACTGGGACTTTCGAACTTCGAACGCCGGGCGCAGGTGCGGCTGCACTTATCAAGCTGAACACGTCACGTTAGCAGGTCCGTTAGCAGAGCTCTCCGCTCGTCTCCCGGTGTATCAGGCAGAGGGAGCCAATGAGAGCCGGACAGGGGGCGCTGCACTCCTCTACAGGAGCATGCGATGGTGAGGCAATGGCAAAGGGCCGGATGCAGGAGCCACTGATGAGGCCAAAGGGCGTGATTACATTAGACGGGGCAATCGGTCAACGTTGACCAGTCACATCTATAGACGAGACATGTTATTCACTGCAGCGTGTTAATTGGCTGCTCCATCTTAGTGATGCCCCCGGTTCATAGGCACTGCCCCGCCCACCTCGGTCCTGCATAGAGAGTGACCCGGGGCCCAGCATGCACGGTGCCATCTGTGCGGAGCGAATACAGTCCTCAGCTAGGTATCGGTACCACCTCCGGCCCCGGCGACAGATCTGGCAGCAGATGGGGGTTTGCGGAGCACAGCGGTACGCAGACGGAGGCTGTGGGCTGCCAGGCAGCAGTTTAGACACCCTGTGTAATTGGCTGTGGCTGGTTAAGCTCATCGATGATGCGCCCCCTACCTGTGGCACAGCTCCGCTTCTGGGCTAACACCCGCACAGCCGCGTGCGATTCGGCACGCTGGCCTCCCCACAGGGAGGGCCCGTGCTGATACGTACAGCCTCAAAGCTACGCACGGCTTTTTAAAAAGCAACTTGTTTGGGCGCCATGTGCACACAGACCACCCGTGAGCCCATGAGTAGATGCAGTAGTCTCCCTGAAGCATCCCATTTAAGTGGCCAGATTCCTTCTACAGGACATCCACAGATAGAAGATGACATGTGAGGGCGAGGGGGGGGCGGATTCACCGCTAAAGAGGTTTGTGGTTCATTAGACGGGATGGAAAAGGCCGGGTTGTAGCCCTGCGCGGCCCCTCCCACCCCCCACCCCGCCGTTGTAATTCCACAAAGCACTCGTGTTCCACTTTCCCTGCCGCTCAGATTCCAGCAGCTCCTCGCCTAAGATGCTGCTGTATCTTTCGACACTTTCCATTTTCACGCACAGCGAAACAGAGCGCCCCCCCCCACCTCCCCCCGCGCGCGCACTCGCTCGCACGCTCGCTGGATTGAGGCACGGGTAACGCTCCCCTCGCCTCCCAGATTAACATTTCACTCTTATCCATAACGCGGGTGGACACCCGCTGCAGACACAGTTTTCATCTCCTTTCCTGGCAAAGAAAAATAGCATCAGTATGCAGAAAGGAGCAGGAAACAGCGAAGGTGAATTGAAACTTCATTTTTTATTCATGTGAAGAGAGTCTGGGTGGAACGCGCCTCTGTTTCGGGATGTTGTTCTCCAAATAAACCCCGACGGGGGACGATACGGTGAAGCTCGCCAGGGAGCCACTCCGATCACCTCTGAGATCGTGTGGGTCTCATCTGCCAGTTCTGGGAATGGGGGAGGGGGGTGGGCAACAAGGTGGGGGGGCTTTTCTATGATTGTTTCACAAGTGCCCTGCCAGCCGGTGAAACAGGGATACCCCCTACCGTCCATTACCCAAAATGCTCAACGCAGGAGCAGGACTGTGTAAGAGATGCCAGGGGACCCTGCCCTCCCTCCAAGCCCAAACAAAGGGTGAATGGACACTAAGAGGCCTTTTTTTAATGTTCTGAGCCCCAGGGGCTGGATCTGGGTCAGCACCAGCAACTGCAAGAGGCCCACAAAAATCAGGCACAGCGGTGGCACTGCCCTTCTAGCCGGGACAGGTACTGCACCTTGGGAACCCTGTGGATAATCCAGCAGCTACTGCACCTTGGGAACCCTGTGGATAATCCAGCAGGTACTGCACCGTGGGAACCCTGTGGATAATCCAGTAGGTACTGCACTGTGGGAACCCTGTGGATAATCCATCAGATACTGCACCTTGGAAAACCTGTGGATAATCCAGCAGATACTGCACCGTGAGAACGCTGTGGATAATCCAGCAGGTACTGCACCGTGGGAACCCTGTGGATAATCCAGCAGGTACTGCACCTTGGGAAACCTGTGGATAATCCAACAGGTACTGCACCTTGGGAACCCTGTGGATAATCCAGCAGGTACTGCACCTTGGGAACCCTGTGGATAATCCAGCAGGTACTGCACTGTGGGAACCCTGTGGATAATTCAGCAGTGGTTCCTGCTGGAGCTACTGGATGCAAAACAGGGGCCCAATGAGCTGCTGTAAACCATTTATTGTTATTTACTATGAATCTTCCTGTAAGAGGAAGACAAAGGCGTGTGACCCCTTGAAGATTAAGCCAGAAGCAGCAACATGACCGTAAAACATTGCTACATAGCCCTATAGCCTAATAGATCAATTGTTTTTCTGTAAGTACTTCAAGGAAAAATGTAAAATCTCTGAACATCCATGTTCAACCAGATAAAAACTTAAGCAGAACATAAACAGGCAGAAATAATTTAGCTGATGACATTATAATATTCACTCAAAAGCCTTATAATACTTATTACGCAGCAATTAATCAAGTTTTGTATCAACCAGTGATTACAATCCATTACTGTGTTAAGCCAACAGGCAAAAGGGCTTGTCATTTTTATTTTTCAGAAAAATATAAACGTGTGTTGCTCACGATGTTGTAAAGCTGTCCTCCGCATCACCCCAAGTGAGTAAAGACACCTCGGCACTGACGTTCGGGAAACGGGACCTCCATCACATGCGGAAGCAAGCGCATGGAGGAGACAGGCGGAGTGTGAAACCAAGCGACGGCCGGGTACGGCGCAGGGGGCCGAGTGGCTCCGCTGGCCTGGCACGGGCTCACTTATTTAATAGCAGTAATGCAGCAGAGAAGGAAAAGCAGCCAGACATTAAAGAGGATGTCAGCAGGCAGGCGCGTGTACACTCCGTCACTGATCTAATTGTCAGGTTTATTTTCCCATCATTCCGAGCAGCGAGTCTGTCCTACGTCCTATTTGAACAGCTGCCCTTGTCATATCCAGTTTGCAAGACCAGCCCAGGAGGGCAGGAAACTTCATTTTGTTTCCGGCCTAATGGCAGGCTGGCTGCTTGGACCCTCTGCAGAGCCTGCTCTTAGCTAAAGGTAAGCAGAAAATATAACATTTTAACCCCCTAAACACAGGTGCTTGGCACCAGGACTGGATATACATTTTAAGGGGCCCTAGGCAAAGCTTTACTTGGGAGGCCCCTTACCAAGAAAACTGATAATCATTTCACTTCCTCTGCAACCCAGCTAATTCAGGGGCCCTAAGCAACTGCCTATTCTGCTACAGCTGGAGGCGGCCATGTTTCTGCCTGCACATACATATTTTAATTTGATGCATATGATCCAGCCCCACTTGGCACTAAAACTCCATCATGCTAGGGCTGGAGAGACAGAACCGCCTCCATCTCGCCCAGTGGTAAGTAACGGAAAGGCTTGGTCATCATCTGCAACTGCAGCCACATGCCAGGACCACCATACACATACCGAACCTCCAGAACCTTCTATCCAATACGGTGCACAATCATTTTTTGGAACGAGAAATTTCCACCTGTGAAGTCGCAGGCCAGGCGTGACGGGCCAGCTGTCAGGAGCGGCACCTGTGTACGTGAGGAGCCTCGCGATGCACAGTGTACCACAGGAGAGTCTCGGGGAGGCCTTCCATATTTCACCAGTTTTGTGAAAATCAGGCCCACTCTTTGTTTACATTGCTGCAAATTATCCATTTATCCCACTGGGTGTTCCTCCGTGGATTGTGGGGGAGGACACAAGTAGTGCAACATGTTTGGACAGGTTAATTACTGTGCTTATGGATCTACTGGAAGTTCTGCGTCCCGTGTGTGTGTGTGTGTGTGTGTGTGTGTGTGAGCAAGTGTTTGCCCTCTGCTATACCCCCCCAATCCCGCCGACAATGCCCCACCCAGCTTCTACGGACAGAAATAATCACCGTAATGCGACTGATAAAGTGCCACATGTTTTGGGGGGGGGGGGGGCAGAGGTGTCCGTGCAGGCTTGGCGAAGCAGCATTCCTACTTCCTACCCAGCACCCCCTGCCCACTGTGGGAGACCCCTTTGCGAGTCTGTCGAGCCAGCTGGTTGCCACACACCACCGGCCTGGTTCTCCAAGCTCTAGGGACCGGCACACTAACCTCCAATAAGGTCGCCCGGCGCAGCCAGACCTAACACACAGGTGGCAGAGATGCTCCCACAGCCGGGGGCATGGTGGTGGGGGTCACAAGCGGCCAGGCAGAGATGGTACCAAGCTCCAGATCCACCCATAAGCCCCCCCCCCCCCGCCCCGTGCCACTGTATCTAAATTCAGGGCCACACACAGCCAGCGGAAGCAGATCAATAAATCTCCGGGGGGTTTTAGAGGGAGGAAATCGGAGGCAGTGGCGGGCCATCAGCAGGGAGACCTCCATTATTCATCCCCCCTCCCCCCGCCACGCCACGCCTGACGGAGCCCAGGCCGCTCCCGCCCCATGGCCTTTATGAGAGCAGACGGCCGCAATCCTGCAGGGCCCTTCAATTATTCAAGTTGCCCATCCCAACACTAATATTACACTTCCAAAAAAAGCCCCGTCGCACCTGGAAATAGCCACGTTGCGCAGGAATCTGCACCTACAGTCTGCTCACCTGGGGGAGGAGGGGTGGGGGCTCAGCCGGTTTCCATGGATGCGTGAGGGAAAACGGCCCCTACAGAAATGCAGGACTCACAGGCCGGACCATGTGAAGCCGGCCCCTAGGGGGGGTTACAGTCCATAGACTGACCCAAGGGAGAGAGCAGGGAGGGGGTGAGGCTGTGGATGTTATGCTTTTAGCCGCAGCTTGGAGCGATTTGCCTGATGCAGTCGACCTCCAGCTGAGATTCCTCCCTGAGAAGCCTTTCTGAGCTATACTGTATTTATATTGTATTCCACTAGCAAAAGATTCCAGGTTACTGCTGGGTCTCGCATGTGTATTTCTGTCTGTCAGCCACAGCGGAGACATGTGGGTACTGCTTCTGAACACGAGACAGACCCCACAGTGACAAACAATGAGCCCCAGGACTGTGCACCCGGCTGAACGGCCACCCTGACAGGGGGACCTGTCAATCACCGAATGCCCATTACCAGCCGTGGACAGAAGTGGCTCTAATCACTTTGACCTCTCCGCGGCAGATCAGCACGCTGGCTAATTTGTTGGTCATCATCAGGGGGAACCGGCCACGTGGACAGTGCTGGTCGCTTCCAACAGGGGGCGCATGTGAGACCTGTCAGGACTGACCTCTGGTGTCCCAGAAGCTCACAGGTGCTTTCTGGAGCCACTTTTCTCCCCAAATCCATTTATTCGCTTCCACAGACGACGAGCCGGCTGCCGGATTGCACAGGATTTCTGCTTCCGGGACCAAGCTAAGAACTTCTACCCCTTGCCAGGGTGGCATTTAAAAACTGTCAGAGGGGGCTGCCACTCGGCTGACCTTCCCCAGTGTCCCCAGAGCAGATATCCTGCAGCAGATCCAGCACCCTTAGGGCTCCGGGCCACCATCAAACAGCCAGGCTGCACGGGGGAGCAGGGGGAGCAAACACACCTTCGACTCCTCTTATCACTGCCAGACAGGCCTGGGGAGAGGACAGCCTGCCCCCCCCCCCCCCACCTCCGTGTCTGGGGGGGGTCCGAAAGGCATGGACCTGAGCTCCAAAGCTGCCTTTCTTCTGCAGCCACATCTCTCCCTCATTATCCCTCATCGTTCTGCCGGGATGGAAACAGGGGATGCTAATTAGGGCCTGACGATACATCTCCTGCACGCAGCTCCGCGGATTTGCAGGGCCTGTCAGCAGGAATATTTCAGCCCGCCGCTGAAGCTCTCCCCCTGAACGCACTCTGCTCGGCCTGCGCTCACATGTCCTTCTCCACATTAACTTTTCAAAGCCGTTTCCCAGCATGCATCAGCATCTATGATAAAGCCCCAGGTAGAAATTAAACGTTCAAATGAGATTAAAACTACAGTGAAGAAGCTGAAATAACATTAACAGATGACCTCCCCCAGGTGTTTAATCCCAGTTTTTTCCCTAATTCCATTACTCTATAATGGGTGAATTATCTTTTTAATTTACTGTGTTTATCTCCAGATGTGTAAAAAGAATTAGGCTAAGAGAAAAGCTTGAATTAACCGTCCCTCTACACAGCGTTGACGGGGAAAACTGTGGGGGTCTCTGTGACCCCCTCCTGCAACATGGAACTAATCCTTTCTCACTACTGGCCCAGCAAGACGGTGCCGACAGAGAGGTGGGCAGTTTCAATGGGAACCATAAACCCAAATGTGGCAGCGGGGGGTTTACACGAGGTCAATAAATGGCAGGGGAGAGCCAAGGGCATGCTGGGAAAAAGCTGGATCCCATGGTGCTGTCTTTAGCAGCATCAGCTGGTCTCAGGCATCAACCCATTCTAATGACACCTGCAATCCAAACATCCTTAAATACTGGGGATATGCAAGCGGCTGGTGACTGTTTCAAAAACATTCAGGAAGAAGAACATGCTGGATTTATGGTCTGGGCTGAGAGAGGGTGTCTGTGTCTGAAGGAGAATCAATGCTGGTGAGCAGCCACTTGGGGGCGACGCAGGGTGAGTAAGTGCAGACTGGGCCCATCTAACTAGCATCCATCCCCAGCCAGAAAATACTGACTAAAGATGTGTTGGACATTCCATCATTAAAGGTCTTTAGACCAGTCAAGCCAGAGCAGCTCCCCGCTGCTCACCCAAGGATGTAACGGTCCACACTCTTTTGATCTAGTAACCCTTACACAAAGACTGGGCATGGCCTACACTTAAAAGCCATGTCCATCACAAGAACACTCTGAGCCATTGGTCTACAATCAGATGAGTGGCACTGCTGTAGCCCAATCTGAGCCCACCACTTTATTCATGAACTTTTTGGGTGGAGTCTAACAGTCAGCCAGAGCTCCTGCTTGGACCAAACTCTGGCTAACCCATCTGAAGGTTCCCAAAAAAAGGCCCAGAGACAGACTGAGATTAAACGCTTCATAAACTCCTCTAATCGCACACCGAGAGGCAGAATGTGGAGCTGTCTTCTGTCCAAGAACAATAATAACTATCCCTTCTATTAGTTGGGGCGGGTAGGGCTTTTAAAGAGGGAAGATGTGTAAAGGCACAAGGCCACAGTTACAATATGAAGCAGGTGGTCTACATTCTGATACTGTAAGCCAAGACTGAGGACCAAGAGTCAGCGTAAGGGCCAACTACAGCGGACTGGTGCGAGCCTTCTTCTAAGGACAGGAGTGGCTGTGGGTGAACAAGCAAGGGCGTCTCCAGTCGCCAAAGGGGTACATATTTTGAACAGGAGCGAGGATGTTTCCTAAAACAGCTTGATAAAAATGAATATGACAAGCTGTAAAATGTTAGTACATCTTTTTCTTAGGGCGATGGGAGAGCAGATGGCCCACAGAAATGGTTATGTTTGTTTGGTTATGATGGACAGTAAAACAGAAGCTCCCGCATGACGTGTGGGTTAAACCACCTCAAGTAAAAAACAGCCAATCTGGCATCTGACACAACTAGCCTGTCAGGTCCACAAAGAGGGAATTAATCACCCTGGCAGTGGGTGTGGAGCAGCTTGACCAGCCTAGAAGCTGAGTGCCACTCTGCTGGACCCCATCAAAACAGGGACGGACCAAGAGGAGCCGGATTCCCACAAACATCTTTGCACAAACGTGCATTTCCTGGCTGGCCACTTCAGTATCGGAACATGCAGAGCAATAGCTGAACATGCAGAGGTGTACATGAGCCCGGGAACATGGGCTGTACTTATGTAACCTCTGCTCTGGAGTGTTAATGACACCAGAGGTCTGCAGGTCCGTTACATTCCCGCCCTAACGTAATGAAAAAGAGTCAGATGCAGAATCCAACTCAGCCACCACAAACAGTGCCTCAGTGACACATGACCCGCACCTGGTTCAGTCGCCCACATGACCCGCACCTGGTTCAGTCGCCCACATGACCTGCACCTGTTTCAATCGCCCACATGACCCACCTGGTTCAGTCACCCACATGATCCGCACCTGATTCAGTCGCCCACATGACCCCCACCTGATTCAGTCGCCCACATGACCCCCACCTGGTTCAGTCGCCCACATGACCTGCACCTATTTCAGTCGCCCACATGACCCGCACCTATTTCAGTCACCCACATGATCCGCACCTGATTCAGTCGCCCACATGACCCGCAACTGGGTTCAGTCGCCCACATGACCCGCACCTGCTTCAGTCGCCCCTACTCACGTCATCGTTGTCTCAGATCAGCACATACCGGCATGGGGGGGTGCAGTAAAGGGGGCATCAGGTCTCATTAGCCATAGGCGACACGGTTATAGAGCCCCAATACTCAACAAGTCAACAGAACAATTTGCATCCAGCTTGTGCTTTCACTGCACGTCTGGACAGTCTGACAGCAGCCGGCTCTCCAGGACGGGTCAGGGGATTGGAGAGGAGGCTCCACCCACCTACAACAGTGAAATAAAGCCTCCATCAGCCGGCTCCCGCTGGCAGGTCCACGGCTTACATGGGACGCAGGAGGGGCCGCATCACTCCACTGCCCGCCACCTCTTCACGCTGTGAAAACGGTGAGCACGCAGTTTTCGGTCCCCCTGGATAATCTTTCTGAAGGCTATCTGGCTAGCGGCCGTCTCCACATCACACGGACCGCCACCTCTTCTCCTGATGCCCTGATCTCCTGCCACAGGCTGAACCCACTGCTTTAGCTGACCTCCAGCTAGGGAGCAGCAAACTGGCTCACGCTATTGCCGGGCGACACCAGAAAAGGCTTTCCTCTCAAAGCTCTATACGTGCTGGAGAAGGAACAGGTAAGGAACAGAGGAGAACCTAGGATGTACAAAGACAAGCCCTGCTTTGAGGGCAATGGTCACTCTGGATGTAGGTGCATGGTTTGTCCTGTCCATCGTACCATCCCTACAGGCTCATTGTAACACATACCCGGAGCCTGTGATTATTTATTGATCACTGTGAACAGCCAGTTCACACAGACCAACAGAGAGGAATTGGTACCAGTACAGGGGAGCTTGTGGGGGCTGACACAAGAGCCTGACAGCTCAGCCCAAGTCCCTCCCTCCATGTGCCTCATGCAACTCCAGGACCAACATGCCCAAGAGGCAGTATTCAGTTACTATAGCAACCATGTGCTCTAGAAGTGATATCAAGAGCTCAGGCTGATGGGGAAAATACTGGTATGGTGTGGGGAGACCAATCATATAATTAAAGAACCAGCTCTGCTACCCGGGGGTCATGGCACTAACCTGGCAAGACCCCCGCCAACCTCCCCCCTTTAGCTGTGTTAAAGGCGACCAAATGACCACAAACACGTCTGTGAGGAAGATGAGGAGGCAGAGTCAGGCAGAGTCAGGCAGAGTCACTTTTTCTTAGTGGCACATGAACATGGCTGACATTGTTAAACGTCAAAATAACAAAATCCTGGATGAACACAAACCTCGCCATGGAATGACAACCCCAACACGTCTCCCACGGCTCCTCATTGGCCGACAGCCGTAGCTTTCGGGTCCTCAGACACCGCATGCTGTGCCGGCTATGTTACTATGGTAACAGCCGGTGGTATACTATGGTAACAGCCAGCGGTACAAATGCAACATTCGCGATTCTAACAGACTGGAGGCAGACACTCCACGGGGCCACTAAGCGCTTGTTTTTAGTCATGTGACACTGCCTTTAGATTCCCGTTGGGAGCAGACTATCAGTACGGAGTCAGATCTGACTTAGAACCTTGAGTGATTTACCTTAATCCATTTAATTAGAATCACTCGTGACAGGTTTACTTTCTCGTCATTTCTGCACCGTTTCTAAATCCACACGTAGTGTGTAATTTCGCTCACAGTCATTATTTGGCGTCCTCTGTCGGCCTTCAGCCAGTATCTTTCCCATGTATCCAGAGCCCATACTGGTCTTGTTAGTATTCATTCGTTTAGACCCCAATTTTCAGACCCTGCTCACAGCACACTGTTTCCTGGACTGAAATGCTATTAAAACTCCCTGAATGCTGAATTTAACATTTATAGCACTATAAAAGGACGGTGAAAGCTGAATCTCAGCCAGCCAGCGTCCCTCCCGACTTCATTCCTGTTCGGAATCTATAAAAAGCTCTACAATCACTTGAAGCCCAATGAAATATAAAACCTCCCCCGACAAATGGAGCCAAAGCAATAGCTGCACCAACCTGGTGAGCAGAGTGATTTCTGTGTGGGAGGGGCTTCTGCCACAAGCCCCGCCCCCCACAAAGACACTATCACAGCTGCGACTTCATACCTCTACTATGTGACAGCTGAGGGCAGATTACTAACCATTAATCAGTAGAATGTGTGACAATACAGATTTCATAAGTATCAATTGTATTGTCAAAAACATCTGAATTTCCAGAAACTGACCAATGATTCACCTATTTGCATAACTTCAATTACTTTTAAAGGTAGATTAAACTGTTTGGGAGAAAAATTGTAAGTTACGTAAGATGGCATTATTGCACCAATGATGGAAGAGCAGCTGCAGAAAAGTGTCCGACAGCATCAGCTGTGGATGTTTAGATAGCTACCATGACAACCTGGTGGCAGAATCTCCAACACGCCCTACAAGTCCCGCTGAATAAATGCTGCCAAACTGCCATAATTAACAAGGCCGGCTTTGTGAACACTATCCATGACTGTAACCCCAGGAGAAAATTCTGGAAATGTAACAGTCCACTCAGCAGGATTATGGGGAAAAACTCTTTTGTCCTGATACAAAGCAGAACATTCAAATGGGTCTAATTACTAAATCTGACCAAAACAACCAATGATACCATCAAATCAACCACATTAGTCAGGCCATTCTTAATAGCCATTAAGCATAGTTGGCAGCATTAACTGTGAGGATCAAAGCAGTTATCATGTAAGGAAGGGCGTTACAAGCAAAACAGGAAGGGCGCTACAAATGAAAGAGGAAGGGCATTACAGGCGAAAGAGGAAGGGCGTTACAGGCGAAAGAGGAAGGGCATTGCAGGTGAATGCAGAAGGAAATTACAGGCAAAAAAGGAAAGAGGTTACAGGCGAAAGAGGAAGGGTGTTACAGGCAAAAGAGGAAGGGCATTACAGGCAAAAGAGGAAGGGCGTTACAGGCGAAAGAGGAAGGGTGTTACAGGCGAAAGAGGAAGGGCATTACAGGCAAAAGAGGAAGGGCATTACAGGCGAAAGAGGAAGGGCGTTACAGGCGAAAGAGGAAGGGCGTTACAGGCAAAAGAGGAAGGGCGTTACAGGCGAAAGAGGAAGGGCATTACAGGCGAAAGAGGAAGGGCATTACAGGCAAAAGAGGAAGGGCGTTACAGGCAAAATAGGAAGGGTGTTACAGGCGAAAGAGGAAGGGTGTTACAGGTAAAAGAGGAAGGGCATTGCAGGAGAAAGAGGAAGGGTGTTACAGGCGAAAGAGGAAGGGCGTTACAGGCAAAAGAGGAAGGGCGTTACAGGCAAAACAAAGTGTGGTACAATTAGAATATAATGAGAAAACAAACATACCTAAAGACAATTACCACTTACCAAGTCTGACACACGCAGTATTTGACCTCTGGCTAAAAGCACAACATGCCCTCGACCCCTCCCTATGCTGGGGGAGTCCACAGAAACAGCCCTCATCAGCACTTCTTTAACAAGGGCGCCTGCCTCCAGGATGAAACATTCCCATTAACAAGCGAGGGGTGGTCACAGGAGAATGAGCACTAGAGAGCAGATCCACCAGAGCCTGCGTGTGCGGAGGGGGGCTTTCCTGGGCAAGCAGGAAGGAAATAATATCACAGCCCACAGAGGCTAACTTCTTACTGCCTGCAAGCTATTTAAAGGGGGGCAGACGGGGTGAGGGGTTCCGAAGCAGGGTCCCAGCAGCAGTTATTCATTGGACAGTAAGTCATAACCTAAATTCACGATAAAGGTTGTGGACTGGGAGGATAGTGACATTGGTAACTGTAGGGGTGGGGGTGGGGGGCAGTGGCAATGGTTAAAACTGTTGACCAGCGCAGTAGGGTGGCGGTAATCTTGGTATTGAGGGGTGTGGAAGAGAAACAAAGGAGCCCTAGAAATGTACAGAAGACAGATGTCACTAAGGTCAGGAAGACATGCAGACCAGAAGTCAGCATGGTCAGGACCACGGACAGCACCAGGCATGTTCAGGGACACGGACAGTGTCCAGTGTGTTCAGGACCACGGACAGCATGCATGATGCCCATAGACCAGCACGCAGGACCACCTCCACCAGCAGCTTCAATCAGGCTGCCCTGTGACTCATCAGCTTAACACTTTACTGGTAACTAGGCCTGTGGAAACAGCTATCCTTTAACCACTACTGAGTGCCTGGGTTGCTAGAGACAAGCTCTGACCTCAAAAGTACTAGTGTCTAAAGCAGAGATGATGATAAAATAACAAGTAATTAAACCAGCTCCTTCAGCACACCTCTGCTTCTCTGAGGAAGAGCGGATTAACAGGCTTATGTTTCTTACAAATGACACATACAGATTAAACAGACTATTTCCTGTGCAAAGAGAACACGGATCTTACAAATGCCCCAGTGACCATTTCCTCTAAGCGATTAAATAAAAGGGGTGATAAAAAATATCTCACTGAAAACTTTCCTACCTAAAAGAAATATGGGAGCATTTCACCTGAATATGGCGTGATCGTTTCCTAAGCGATTAATGCTTCAGAGGGCGTGACCTGACCGATCATTTTCAAAGCCTGTCTGAACACCGCCCATCTGGCTAAAGGCTTAATGTAATTATGATAATAAATAAAATGGCTGTTCGCAACCTTTCCTCAGCCAGAAATGTCCCTTTATGGGTTTCCAATAATCAACACCACTAACGATGCGTTTGGGGTGGTGTTTAATAACGTCAGAGGTTTACCGTTAGCCTGTGAGACAGCAAGTCAATATAGGAGGTCAGGGGTCACCATAAAAATGCCCGTGTTAAATTACAGGAGGTTAACTTTGTAGGTGGAGAATGGGAGCAGGGGGAATCCAGCCAAGGAAGCCCCAGGTCTATTGTGAGGAACCGCTTTAGCTCCCATTCCGGGTCCATCTGGAAGGTTTGCCTGCTGTTTAAGAGAATCTCATCTTTCCATTGATACCAAGTACATCTGTATATTTGTGTTCATCAGGTTACTATCACACAGATCAGCTGGTGTTCCTTTGCATGATCACATAAACATTTTTCTTATCTTATCTGTTAGTTCTCTCCCACTTTCTCGCACTCTCTCCTTTGCAATGCTTGCATTATATTTTTATTGCACTTATATTGCACCATCTCAGCGTACTTATTGGCTTACTATAAGCACTTCTATTTGTATTTGTCATTTGTGCTTAGCACTAGTTGGAAGCACATGCAGAGTTCGATTTTCACATCTTAGTGGCACTGACTGCTCACTGTGCATATGACTAGCTCCTGAATCAGGTCTCTACAGTGCCAGTTCTTTGCGGGGTTTGTGCTCCATACGTGAGGCTAATCGTTGCCCCTCCTCTGCCTGTCATTAAGCTGATTAGCTTGAGCTCGCTCCCTACACGCCTGTGTATAAACAAAGGCTCCGCTCACACCGTGAAGCTAACAGCACTCTCTTCCGGCTCCTTCCTTCCTCTCTTCCGCCGGCACTCTGGAGGCATCTCTCATCACGTCCTGACCCTGGTTGGCATTTCGGAAGCATGTTATCTACTAATTTGGTGACTTCATCAGTAAGAGATATGCAGCCTTACAAAGCCATCGGTGTGGGCCTTGATCTCGCCCGTGCATTCCTCGCGGATGGCAGGGTGGGCCACGCTCAGGCCAGAAGCAGTGCGTTGACCCGGCTGACACTGGCGATATTGGGAGGGGGTTTAAATGTAACAGTGGGGTTAAATTCATCTTCGGGTTTAATTTGCTCCTATTAAAGCAGGTCCTTCAGCAGCAATCTTTCAGGGAAAATTAAGGCATTAATGAAGTATTATGTTCGCTCTGTGCTGCCTTCCTGCATCATGCTGGCTAATTGCTCTCTGTATTAAATGGTAATGGGGGCAGCAGCTGAGCCCAAGAAGCTAATCAGCCCCGGTTACGACAGTTCCCGTGACGACCGTCTCTCCCGGCGACCGCCTCTCACTGCGGACCCCGCCCGGACTCCCGTGCCGTCCATGGGAACGCCGCCGAGTTCCACCCGGGCTCTGTGGACATGTCATCGTCGTCCAGCCGGGTCTGAGATGTGACCTCTTATATTGTAGAACACACAACTATCCTCAATGTTTATTTTTAAACACGGATGTTTAAAACGCCACACCTGTCAAAGCAGGCATGTGAGTTAAGGTGGCAAACAAACACATATAAAGGCACTGTAGGAACATGCTGAGCTGATCTGAGGCACGGGCATCCTGCGGAGAGCCCTGCGAGGTCGAGAGGACGAGCTGCAGGAAAAATAAGTCATTCTCCAGCCAAAGTTCCAAGCTTAGAGTTTGAGTTGACTTGGGCATTACTGTTCCACACATACACACCGATCCGTAAGATCATTAACAGCGGCCCACAATAATAATAATAATATTATTATTATTATTATTATTATTATTAATAGCTTTATTTCAAAAGCACCTTTCGTGCATCATGTTTTCAGCTGCTTAGGAGAAGAAGCCTGGCGAATATCTAAGTTCCAAATGCATAAAGACAGAAAGCTGCTTCTCCACATCTCCTGTATTTTCCTTTTGGGATGTTTAGCAAGCAGGCACTCGACCATCTTACAGGCCTGTAACATATTCAGAACATATTCAGTCCGACACTGAAATATATGAAGGCGATTGTCCATTTAAGCTTTAAAAACGAATACGAGTATTTTAAAATCAATTCTAAAAGAAACAGGTAACCATTGTCGGCCTGCTAAAATAGAGGTAATACATTCAGTTTTTCTAGCGTGAGTAAGAAGTCGTGCTGCTGCGAGTTGTAATCTTTCTGCCTCTTAAAATGCCTCTGAAAGGTCCTCAGTCTGAAGCACTGTACCCAAGCCCTGGCCCAGCCCCAGTCCCCTATGACAGAGGTGCTGGAATCTGTCCCACTCAGACGCCTCATCAGCTGACAGACGCAGACACACCGCGCCCCACCCGGCCTGGCCCGGCGCTGCCACCTCTAAGCAAAGGTGACAACGTCGTCCCAAGATCAAAACACAGATCAGACGTGCTCACACCTCTGAGGTTTCAATATAGTACTTTTCCGGCTTCTGTGCGACACATGATGACTCACCCTCCCCGAGCACGGGAAGGTGTCAGCCTCGCCCCAAACAGCACGCCACTCCCGCCCGACTTAGTGTGCAGCCTTTCAAAGGAGCTGAGAATTACAGTCGCCTAATTTACATGCTAACCTCCTCCTCACCACTTTGCCACCAGATGTTTCCCTGTTGAAGGTGTTTATCAAGGGCTGGCATAGCAGAATGTGCCGGAATGTTCTCAGACAGACAGAGGCACGGTTACAAAGTAAAAATGTTTAACTTACCATAGCTGTGTTACAGGAAGGATCAGACAACATTATGGGGGCCCACACAAGGTCAATCAGTTGCAGCATCCGCTTGTGGAGGTGGCCAATCAGCAGTCTTGCCCGTTTCTGAAGAGGACCAATCAGGAGTCTTGCCTACTTGTGAAGAGGGCCATTCAGCAGAGTTGCCCACTTGTGAAGTTCAGCATCGGGTGAAATCGTTTAAAAATGGTCTCAGATAATCTTGTCTAAACCAGAATCAGGGATTTCATTAGTTATACTACTGTTTCAAATTTCACTTTCTCCCTTTAAAGATAACTGGTACTGGCTAATTGATATGTTTTTCTCATTTTAAACTCCCCATGTGAGTCAAAACATCCCTCATGACAAACAAGCAGGTCAGACACTACAACTCAATCACACAGCACCCGCACGCCCTCCGGGCAGACTCTCTGAAGGAGCCATCTGCAAAGCAATCACATCGACAGTCAGGAGACCACGTTCGAATACCGCGTGAGATTACTGCCACCACGGCCCCCCCGCGTGCCTATCGACTAAGCCCCAGGTCATTCGGAACCAGGGGGAACCGGGTCCCCAAAGTGCGTCTGGTGCCTTTCCATCTCAATGACTTGATATTGTTATTAATGCAGGAACATCTGAATATGTGTTTGCACATGGCGATAGAACCGACACGGCGATAGAACCGACAGGCGTCTGGGAACATTTGCTGTGAGTGTCAACGAGAGATTAAAGAAAGCTGATAAACTGCCCCCTTTTCACTCCTTTGTTTGAGATTAAAATAGTGCTGATAACTGTTACAGTTTTTCTTTAACATATATGCTCTTTTCCCAGCCACATTGTTAAATTATTACTTATATAAATAGTTCAATGCTCCATTTATGTTATATTATATTAATGTTATATTGCTGAGAATTCCAGGTACACATTATTAGATTGGAAGAAAAATTATTCTTCTCTTCCAGTTCAGCATGCTTGAGGACATGCAGACCCACATCTACACAAGACCCCCACCCAGTGCACTTGTCCAGAGTAGACCCAAGAAACCCTGCAAACACAGTGACCACCAGGGGGAGCCTATACTTTTGTTTGCCAAGTATAACTACAGATACATCGGAATTCTTTGATTTAAGGATCTCTCTTTTTGCTGCCTATGGCATACACATTCAAACATATACACCTAAGAGCCAAATCATTATGACCACCTGTTTACTATGCCGTTGGTCCTTGGTGTGCCACCAAAACAGCAGTGAACCCCTGAGGCATGGATTCTCTGAACGTGTCCTAGAGTATCTGGCACCAAGATGTCAGCAGTGGATCCTTTAAGTCCCTTAAGTTGTGGGGTAGAGCCGTGGATCAGATTTGCTGTTGCCGCACATCCCAAAGCTGCATGATAGAATGCTAGCCGGGTAACACCTTGAACTCTTGAACTCCTGGTCATGATCCGCAGGGTGTTCCTGAACAGTTTGTGCCGCGTGGCAAGATGCACTATCCCGTTGATCGTGGTCTGCAACGACGTAGCAATAGATGTCACACCTGATGGCATCCTCCCCACAGATGGCTGGAGTCAGGGTTTCCCAGCGAAATTGCCCAGAGTGTCACACTGCCTCCACCAGCTTGTCCCCATCCTATAATGCATCCTGGCACCATCTGTTCCCCAGGGAAACGGCCAGCCATCCTTATGATGTAAAGGGAAGCAGGAATCATCGGCCCAAGTGTCCTTCTTCCACTTGTCAAAGGTTCAGTCCTGCTGATCCCGTGTCCATTGCAAGATCTTTCGGCAGTGACAAGGAGTTATTATTGGGGTCCGAGCAAAGGGTTTCCCTTTGATCCAGTATCTGGTAGCACAGTAGATCTCGTCCAGCTCAGTCTCAGGACCGAGATTTTTTCAATCACAACCCAAAAAAAGCTGTCCACTGGCTGGGACATAGCGATGGTAAAAGTCCACGTTAAAAGTAATATTCTTAAAGCCACACTCTCCATGACCGATTAGTTGAGGAACACTGTAACAGCAGTTTTAGCTTTACTCAAGTACCCAACAGTGACATGATTACTCTGCCAGTCACGAGATGTGAACCAGCAACCTTCCCTGAAAATGATCCCTAACCCTTAGCACCACCTTTATCACATACACTGAGCAAATCAGGTGGGCACAAGTGGGCAGCCCCAGCACCACCACCCAAAAGGAGCCGCGGAGCCCGCCGCTCTGCCTCCCGCGGCGCTGGCAGACGGGACACGTGCCAGCTGCAGGATCAGAGAGCGCGCAGCGGCTAGTGGCCAAAGCTAGCAAAAGGAACAGCAGCAGCTGCTGGTTACAGGGACGCGCGGCCGAGACAGATGGAGCGTAATTGGCACATTAAGGGGCGCCGTAAAAGATCGCCGTTAATTATCTGACACAGTCCCCTCTCTAAGTCGCCCCGGGCAGCCGGCCGGCCGGCTCCGCCTCCCAATTATACGCCCCGGCGCTCGCAGGTATGAGCCCGTTTGCATCCAGGAGAGACTTTGAAGCCTGGCTCTCTCGCCTTGATCCCACGGAGCAGTGCTGAACCCTCTCATTTGGGGGGAGGGATAAATACTCCAAATTCACAGATTACAGGTCTGTTTACCGTGCCGGAATCTATAAATGGCTGCACCGAGGCTGAGTGAGAGCGTGGCTCTCCACGAGAAGTGGGGGCAATGGCCATGGCAGCATCACGCCCGCTTCGGGGGCTCTGTTATGGCGTGGGGTCGGCCAGGGTGACCGACCATGACACCAGGAGCTGCGGCGTCGCCCCCTCCAGTGAACTGGCTTCCAAGTTGGGGGGGGGGGGGGGGGTGGTTAACTCCCCCCCCAAACAAAGGAGTTCTGGAATTCCAACAGAGCAAGTGGTTTAGGGTTAAAAAGCACAGAGGTGAGGTGTGGGTGAGAGAGGGGCACTGGGGAATGGGGGCTCTCTGAAAATGCCAAACTGGAAGCGATCCAACCCACACCATTGCGGTGAAGTTAGCAGCAGCAGTAATGAGTCTTACAAGGACTCGATGAATAATGTAGCTTCCTGTTCACACAGAGGGAGCCTCCCCCGCCCCCGGCGGCCAGCCCGCCACCACG
>JAODKM010000025.1:13389520-13425279 GCA_026780845.1 Petrocephalus sullivani
GACACACCTTCTCTAAACACCCATCTGCCACTTTGAATTCCATCTCCAAACACGCCGGTTACAAGGTCTCCCTATAGCCCCCCCCCCCCCCTCCGCCACCACTACCTGACGAGACACAACTTGTGTGCTCAGAGAGGAGAGCTTCCTGCTGGTCCATGCACCCCACGAATGCCAATGAGTAATGCTCATCCCGTGGGGTTCATCGTTACATTCAGGGCACCTGAGTCTAACATACAATTTTGGTTTGAAATGCCCTTCAACACAAGTGATTATTTCAATTTATGCCATTTGATTAGGGTTTCGGCCCTCACACAGCACAGTGTGGGGGGGAAACAAGGTACATTAATTGCTAACAAACGAGAAGCGGCTTTTCGAATGAGCATCTTATGATTATACACGCAGACGTGATCTTCAGGAGCTGCCAACATAAAGGTCTACCATCTCCAGCTATGCAGAGGACTGCCCCATAAAACCTGACTCAGAGCCGCGATACCCCAATGATGAGGGCTGTTTGCACCCGCAGGGACGACGTCAGTAAGCGAGGAGACCGGAGACAGGTGGCGAGCTGACAGCTTTGTGGCACCGGTATCACACCTGCCCACACCTGGGCATCTGAGCTGGGCAGGAGAAGGGCAAGGTCTGGGACAGCTCCACAGCAGCTGGCCAGCACAGAGGAGCAAACATCTCTCTCCCCCTGGGGAGAGACCCATACAGGGGCCAACTACCAGCCCATCAGCTTCTGCTGGTACAGGCCTAGTAGTCCCTGCTTGACCCAGAACACTCCAGGCTGATGGCAGCACTTGAGATGCCCCCTTGTACCCCAGCTCTACTCTTCATTCAAAAGCTACTGACGAACTCACCCTCTGAGGGTGTCCTTGTAAGAGAGGCACAGAATTGCTTCTGCGACCACATGCTCAGTCCTGACTGATCCCAGGTCAATGTGAACGCCAATATTAACACCCAAACCAAAGCAGCACCGATGGCACAAGAGATCCCGTTCAGTCTTGAGAAAGGCCTATGAACAATATGTACAATATATCTGTGTCTCACGAGCTTCCTGATTGGCTTGTTCCAGGTCTACCACAGTGACCTATCATCAAATGTAAAGTCAAAGCATCTTTTACTGAGGCGAAATGTCATTGATCATAATGCAAATGAGAAAGTAATAAATATAATACTGACACATATACAACATAAACATGACATTTTAAAACATGGGCACAATGACACAGACAAGAAATACAGTTAACGACCTAATTGATGGGGGCAGACTATGTCAACATGAGCAGAATGTGCAATAAACAAGCGGGTGTAGTCATGTGACCCGTAGTCATGTGACCCTGTTTGCAGCACAAGTCCGTCATTTCGCTCTGCCTCAGGCCTTCATTTGTGCAAGGAATTTGGTACTATACTTTTTAAATGTATCATTAATGCTTACTGCTTAAAAAAGACATAAAAAAGCGTTCCCCACAAGACTCAGACAGAAGCTGATGAATGGTGCCGCATCTATTTACCTTAAGCCTGCAGATACTCCTAATCTCAAGGAAAAGTGCTTTTTAATGAAAAATAACTGCAGCTTCCCCTGGCCGCGGCAGGCAAACTCCCGCGCAACAGCGCTGGGGGGGGGGGGGGCAGGCATCCCAGAGCTCGTCCCGGGGCCTTTTATGCACTTCCTCACTTTTCCATGTCTCTGAAAGCAGCTTGCCACACAGTGGGCGTCGGGAGATAAAAATCACAGAGTACGGCAACTTCGCAGAGAGAGCGTCCTTTAAAATGTTACTTCAAAGCGTCTGCCACCTTTAAATGATAATTCATGCATTTCCTTTTTTATTTTTACATTTGTGGCATTGATTCTTACTAGGCAGATTTATCTGAAACAGAAGACAAACTCCCACTATCCATCTTCATAAGCACCCTCAGACATACTGACATACTGAAACCCTATGGAGCTGGTTTGGATGAGTTGGATGGAAGAGTAAGAGCAAAGCAGCCAACTTGAGCCCAGAACTTGTGGAAACTCCTTCAGGACTGCTGGAGAAGCATTCCAGGTGGCTACCTCTGGGAGCTGGTTATAAGCTGTCATCGGAGCAAAAGGGGGCTACTAGGAAGAGTCTAAAATCATAAATCATATATTTTGAGATGCTGAGCACTTCTCTTGGTCATTGCAATATATGATGTGTATGGAGGCCTTTTACTATGAGGTGAATAGCATGTCTGGTCACGGGCCGGGGGATCTGGGACCATCCGGTGCTCCCTCCGGAGCCACCGCCCCGCAAACGCTGCAGCCGGACACGTGCCAGGGGGAAAGGAGCCCCGGCTGGATGGCAACCGGCTGCCCGCGATTCCGTCCCCAGGCGGCTTGCCTGCGAGGATATTTAGACCAGGAATAGCCTGAAAAAGAGGGGAAGCAGGCAAGTCAGAGCTAACTTTGTCGATTGTTCTTCGCCTAAACAGGAAGCCCACGAGGCGGCTCCAGCGAGGATCACTGAGCGGACATGCGCCGCTTCTTTGCGGGGTCGCCGAGCGGCCAGCCCCGCCCCTTGCCGATAGCTGCCGGGAAAGAGAGACGCCGCCAAGGTCCCTACGCCCGCGCCCCCTGGCAGCATACCTGCTTTAGTTCTGCCATGCTCACTTTTCCGGTTGTTTTCTTTGGCAGAGATCCTGCCTTCACTTCTCCCTGCCTGGCTGTGGCTGCACAGCTAATATAGAACTCTGTGCTGTGCATCTGTGCATCCTGCAATTGCTGTCTCCAGTCCCTGGAGTGACTGGGACTGTATATCTAGAGATTAGTTATGACACAGGGGCCCCAGGAAGGGGTTCATTCTTGTGTCCTGTTAATCATGCTATGGCAGTTCCATTATCCATTAGCATTTACCAGCACAACATATAGTCTGCCAGACAGCTTCAGTGGTGCCTCAGTGAGCACACATCTGTCAGTCTGTGTGACATAGGCTGCACCCTCCAACTGCTGGTAGCCAATTACAAGCTTCCTTTTTGCCACTGGGCAAGCCCAGCTCTGCTCTGCGGAGTGGTAAGGTTTCTGTTTGAGATGTACAGCGTTTCAGAAAGCCATTAACCTCAGCACCCCTACAAATACAGAGATGCTGTTCCGCCCTGCTCAGCGAGCAGCGGGACAGCCCAGGTCTAGACGAGCATTTGAGCTGTGCATTGTGGATACAGATTGCTGGCAAGGAGGTTCCCGGACTCCAGCAAGAAACCCAAGCCCTACAATGACCCCCCCCCCCCCCATAAATCAGGAACAACTTCCACCCGTAGCCATATTTGATTTTTAACATCTCTGTCTGGGGTCAGGACCCAACGTGCTGGCCAGGCACATGCACCCCAGCATGTGTATTCTCGCTAATATAAGACACCCAAAATGTTTACAGCAGCCTTATGCATTAAATTACATTTCCATTCACACAAACTGTGTGAAAGCCAACGTGCTTATAAAATCAGCAACTCGCAATATGACAGAAATACTGTCCATCCATCCAGCCATCTATCAGGCAAGCTCTTACCACAACCACTGAAATATTATTGACTTGTAATGTTTTAATTATATGTTCACCCATTTGACCAGATCCAAATGCATGAAGGAGAGGGGCACCACTGGCATCACAGAAAGCCTTGTGGGCCACATGGCATGGCTAGCATCAGGTTCCGTTCTAATAGCAAGGTGCTACATTTCACTTTTATTCAATTTTCATCTTGATCTGTAATTGCGTTGCTATTAATACTGGCTGACATAACGTGATGACTAACAACTGGCAGTGCCAATACCGTAAGTCACATGCACTAAACAGTCTTCACATGTCATTCCGTTATCTTTTATTGGATGCTCTAAGCAAGGGGCCAACATGATCTTCCACAGCAGCTCATGACTGAAAGCATGTAGAACATGGTTTCAAACGCTCATTTAGCTAGCTTCCCAGTGTTTCCCAGCCAAATCCTTTGAGACCCACATACTGTCCACATTTTTGCCTCTTCCCAGCTCCCCGAACCAAAGACGTGGACTATCTGCAGGTCCCCGAGGGCCGGACTGGGGAACACTGGGGCTGGCTCCCTGCGCACCCAACAAAGCCCGCTAGGAAAAGTACTAACCTTTATGCTACAGGTACAGGAAGATGTCTGCAATGTATCCACAGCACTACCGTTGTTATATGTAATAAACTTACAACAATGTTACTTACAAAGAAAAAATATATTTATTACTTGTTTAATTGAATTATTGATCGTGTCGTGAACTGGTCCATGTAAAATCTGGGGGGGCTAGGCCCTGGGGGACACACAGGACGAGATGACAGCCCACCACGGTGACAGATATCCCACACACAGATTCAGTCACACCAATTTGCCCGAGCCACATGCCTTTTGGGTCGTGGAAGGGAGCCCACACAAAACTATACATTCCTGAGGCAGCTTTCGAACCCACATCTTACATGAATGAGTCTGCAGTGCGGTTACTCAAAGCTTTTAAGTAATACTCATCGGATTTGTACAGCCCTCCAATGCATAAGCACTAAGGAGAATGGATGAACAAGTATTCTCCATTTCATTTCCAATGATTCATAAACATTATTACATTACTCATACTTCCTGCCTGGAACTCCCATCAGCACAGTCTGGCAGAAAAACCAATATTTGCCGCGTCTTGACTGTGTTCTGAGGTGAATTGCTTTATTCTAAATAACACACATTTAATCTACATTTCAACAAAACCGTATGTATCACCATGAATGGAATAGTGTTCTCCAGTACAATGCCCTCTGACGCAAGCTCTTATGATGTCAAATCACTAGCTTAAAGTCAATGGAAAACCATGAAAGCACCATTGTTTGGTCTTTCGTCAGGTGACATGAAAATAACACGCGTATCTCTGTCACACAAAGCGCGGCACCCACTTATGGCAAGAACATCTCCTGCACACTCCTCTGCACCAGAATTATTCACACGATCCATTAAGTTGCATTTAGTGCCCCGAAAAGAACTTCTCTGATAAATCAGATGGCTTCCTAGACATTTCTAGATCCTGGCACTGAATCAGTGGCATAGCCAGGACACCATCCTTGGGAGGGTGTCGGGTATGTTGGGCTGCCCCGAGAGCTCTTGGAGGGTCTCCTGCTGAGCAATTGTTTAGCGGGGGTTCGATGTGTTGGGTGGGAAGACGATAAATTTGGGTGAATACTGTCACAGCCATGCTCCTGCAGAGAATTTTCACTTTTCGGGGCAAATGGGTAAGAGGTTCCATTTCATTTCAGCATGTCCAATCGAGATGAACATGCTCAGGCTCACTATCTCCTGCACCCTCATCTCCAGGGCATGCCAGGCAGCGTGCAGGAGGACTTCATCCCAAGCTCCCTGAATACTGCAACACCCACAGCCCTTGTTCCACACTATTTAAACGACATTGCATCCTTAATGACATCGAGTCATTAAGGAAGCAGACTCATAATCAAACGGGGTGGCAGGGGTCACTGGAACTGGCCCCAAGTGACCCCTACAGCACAACAGGAAAAATTAAGAACAACCCAATACATCGATTTCCGTTAGGAGTCATTTTCAGGGCACTTGGCATCTGCAGGATCTTTCCCTCCTGATTATGTGGCCGGGCAGTGCAATCAGATAGCCCGAAGCCGAACATCTCTAAAAATACAGGAAGCCAATCAGAGGATAGAGTCACGGATGCTAATGTGTGTTTAGAAAAAACCGTGCATGAATGAGGACCCATTTGTGTTGCTCCTCTCATCCCGGTCTTATTCCGCCGATAGTCTCTGACACCATGTCTCCTTTTCATGGAGGAGGATCCGATCTGACCAAATAGACTTTCATTAGAAGCCTTAAGCCACCGATGGAATGATGGGAACAAAGAAGCGGGAGACAGACTTACAGGATGAGGGTCCGCGCTGGTTCAGGCTTGTAAAGGACAGTTTGAGCCATGGGCCGGCCCAGGCTCCAAAGACATCGATGAAGCCATGAATGATGGGGTGTTAAGAAATCTTCATACCTACATTTGGAAAGTTTAATCCCAATCTGCCACGCCTGTGCTAAGGGCCTGATAGCTGGACATCAGCTAGCATCCAAAACCCAGAGGAAGCTTCAGTTCCCTAAGTACAAAGACATCCAAAGTGGTAGGGGGGGTCGTAGAGGAATACTTATGTACACCGATGTCTCCTTGGAGAAACCATGCTCTTAAACTGACAACCTGACAGCAGGGCCCCTTAAACCTGGGGCTGAAAGTAGGGGGAATGGGGGGGGCACTGTGTATAACTGTCATGGAAAGGCGCTCTCATGGTGAGATTTCACGAGTAGAGTTTTGAAAAAACAATAATTATAGAATAATACTGACAGACTGGTTCAAAGTCGAGATAAACCCTCAGCGAGAGGTGGATGGGACAGAGACCTGACAGAAAGACTTGTGCTCCTCAGGGAGGCAGTGAAGATCCACCCACTCCAGAGACCCCTTTAGCAAGATAGTACGTAGGGAATGTCTACCTACTTCACCAACAAGAGATACAGAAACTAATTTCCAGTCTTCCAGTTTGATGTATCATACATTATCAGCCCAGAAGATATATTCTGGAGGAATATTTCTTTTTTAAAACAACCTCATTATTTCCGCTGGCAAGGAACCACATGTAAGTCAAAGGCGGTCTGTTACAATGCATTTTTAATTATTGAGTACTATTGTGTTAATAGTAATAGGATAGGGAATAGACAGGAGTGAGATTAGCAGAGGTTTCCAGTAGATGTGAACTCAAAGGAACTCAGAGGATTTCAGTTACTCAGTATCATGCAGAAGAAACTCAGGTTCAGCCTGGATCCAGGAGGGAATTGAATCAACCCCTCAGCTCAGGCTGGAGAGGTATCCTGCGTTCCATTGCACCAGAGACATCGAGCTTCGGAGTCTGGATGAGCGAAGGTCTGTCCAGTAGATCTCAAGTATCCAGGGCCAGCTTTTCAGGGGCCCAAGGCAAAGCTTTACTTGGGAGGCCCCTTTACCAAGAAAACTGATGATCAATTCTCTTCCTCCCCAACCCAGGCAATCCAGAGGCCCCAAGCAACTGCCTATTCTGCTACAGCTAGAGGCGGCCATGTTTCTGCCTGCAAATAAACATTTTTATTTGATGTATATGGTTATTTTTTTCCATCATTTATAATTTAGTGCAGATATTCTTATTTATAAAATTACATATTTAAATAATGAGAAAAAATATATATTTTTTTATTTTATGACTCGGCCCATCTGTGCCGATCAGGCCCCAGGCAGATGCCTGGTTTGCCCATGCCTTACTGGTCCTGCAGGTATCTCCATAATTGCTCCAAGAGCACTGCTGATCTTCTGTGCTGATTTTGGTACACGCCAGACCCACATGTTCACGTTAACTATGACTGAGATACCAGCAACCTCTTGGCTACACCAACAACGTCAGCAGACTGGCTGGGGGGAGCTGGGGGGGGGGGGGGTCCTGAGCTGCTTGTTTGTCCTCAGCCACCACAGAAGATGGGGAACACCAGAAGGACCAAAATGACAACTTCCTCCAGGGAGCTGAGCTGCGAGATCCTGCAGATGGGCATTTGGCTGGAGAGCAGCCGCACTGCCGCCTTTGCTTCTGACGCTTTCCGGACCAAAGGTGCCGGACGTGTCGGCCAACATACCTCAAAATAAATGTCAAGGAAACTCACTGATTTCCCCGCTGCCTGTGTCCCTCTCTGTTTACAAGGTTTATTATGTCGCCTTGATGAATGTGCCCGCCGCTCGCTGGCAGGCTCAGCACCTCCCCCACCGCACATCTGTATGCATCGCCGTGGCGACAGAACGTTCCGTCCCAGATTCCTCGCAAGCCGGCTACACAGGTGCGGCGGTTTCCACAGCATTCCACAGAGACCAGCAGATCATCAGCACTGGGAAAAAAAAAACGTAATAAAAACGGAATGGTATTTCTGCCTCTCCACTGGGGCCTGAGGGTCGCTTTGCACCCCAAACGCTTCGCTGTTTGCAGTGATCATACACAGACTGGTACCCAGCCTCCAGAACGAGAAACTGGGTTTTATATGCGTGGATGCTTATCACGGCCTTGTGGCGTCGCACTTACACAGACAGCCGCAAACGACGTCCGCAGAGGGCACCGCTCTGATATCTACGCATTATTCTTTAGAAGTGGGAACTTCAAGCAGCCTTAATGAGCAAGGAAGGTCTGTGCTTCAGGTTCAGAGTGGAAAACGGGGAGATGAGATCCCCATCAGTGCAACAGCACCTTCCCAAGCCCATTACCAATACGCTGGGGGGCCGCCGTGGAGGACATGGACCTGTTGGAGCCCTGAGTAGCATCGTATGGTGGACAGATCAACGGGTGAGAAGCCAGGTAAGCAGTGGGATATTTTCAGGGGAGAGGAAGCCCCTGAGTAAAGTTAGTGTTGGGGCGTAAAATAATGCTGTAATACAAAAAAATCCTTTTGGGGGCCCCCTACAACTGAGGGCCCTGGGCAACTGCCCATACTAGCCTGTGCACAAATCCACCCTTGGCTAGTTCTCAGTGCTTTTCTTACGTATCACCTCAGAGACTTCCAGGAAGTGCAAATGTATGAGCAGAGTGTGATGTACTAACAAAGAAGGAAACAGCTGTCCTGACTCTCTAGATGGGACGTCGTCTGGCTTCCCAGCTCCTGGGGGCGCTCAGGTCACTGTCCCCATCCCACTTGTCAACAGTGCCAACCACATCCTGCTCTCCACTACTTTGGTAAGGAGATGCTGAAAAGCAGTAGAGGTCATTTGCAGTCTGCCTCTGTCGAAACCCTCTCCCTGAGTCATCGAGCGAAGAAGCGGCTGGATCGCAGGGCGATTCCTCCCCCACACATCATCTCCATCAACCTCTTCCCTCAGGTAAGCTGCATGCATCACCAGCCACACTCCCAGCCACTCCAGCACTCAGGAGTCACTGTCTCCTGATACTGAACACGAAGGAACATTTTCTCTCTACTCCCATACAGCCCCACCCAGGATATCCCCAGCCGTCCCACCTTGGACGTCGTTCAAAGGGACGCCGGTGATAGAATGTCACTTTAAAAGGGACCCAACTGCGTAAGGGGCAATTGCTCATTAGTATGTGATAATCACCTTCAGCTGTAGCTAATTAGCCACCCCGCCTCCCCACAGACCTTGTCTGATGTTACAGTGACTGCCAGAAATGGGACATACGGCTACCAGGGACACCGACAGCATGGTCCTCCACTTCAAAGTCCCGCTCTCCACGTCGATTCTGTCCAGCTCCAAACAGGCTGTCATAGAACCTCAGATACATTTCAGGCTGGTAGACCTTTTACAGAATGCACCAGTATGCCACATCCCATTATGGGTTTGGAAGACGGCACTCTGCTGCATCTCCGAGAGGCCAAATGTCCATCTAAAACCAAAAAAGCCAGCAGAGGAGAGGCCTCCTTTATCCACAGTCAGAGTGGTTCAAGTGCACCTTGTTCCCATACTTCACATGGTAGTGTAATTTCACGATAGAAAGACTATTTTTATACATAAAAGATTATTTTTATATAGGCCTATATATATATAGCCATACGCATGGGACACACTGACAGCAATTATACATGGCAACAGCAAATCCCAAACATTGAAGGAGACCAGGTGTGCAGCAATGTTTCGCAATCCGGTCTACAGACAGCCCACGTTTTTGCTCCAACCCCAGCTCCCTCCAACCTGGGAAGGAGCGAAACTGTAGACAGTCTGGCAGGACGTTCGGGGGGAGCAAAAACATGGACCATCTTAGTCCCCGAGGATGGGATTTGGAAACACTGCTGTAGCAGATTGAGAACATTCAGATGTGCTGAGAAACCACCCAGAGACTGACTTGCAGCTGTAAACTATTTATAAATGCTCGGCAAAAAAACTTGAGGGCTACTCAAATCAAATTAAATCATTTACAGACAAACTTTGAGTACGCATTAGAATCTCATTAGAAATATTAATTTGTTGACATGTTAAACAACAGAATGTAATTTATCACATAATACTTTTGGTTAAGGCTTTGAATATATAAAAAAAATGTTACATGCATTTTGGGAAAAATTTATGTTGCATAAACAAACAAATTATTAATAAGACAGGAGAACTATGGTGATTGATTTACACTCTGCAGCTATGTGTCTGCAAACCGTTCTGTTTCTGGGCACCGCAGGCGGCTTGGGAAGCCAGCTGGACACCATCAGGATGATATAAAGTGACTCCTGATTACTTTGGATTATAACTGGAGGGATGCATCGCACGGATTACCAGCAACCTGAATGTAAGTGGCATCTGAGCCGATACCTGCTGCATTCCAGTCAACGGGGTTTGTTCTGGTGTCAACCCGGACTGAGATAGAACGCAGTTTGCGGTCAGGATCCCAAACAGGACCCCACGGTCCATTGACAGCAATGAGGGCAGAGCCCTTCACGTTCAATTAGAAATCTGAGGCCACCCTCTAGGGCTGAACGATTTATCGATTTCAAAGCGAAATTGTGATTTTAAACAATCCAATTAGCAAATTGCTAAGGCTGCGATTTAGGATATGCATTATACAGCATGTCTGACCCAGGGTTTAAAACTGTAGTGTGAATAGTTTTGCAAATTCATTCCATCCTCCTTGTATGACAGTAAGTCTCACCAATCAGAAGTTCCGTGCTCCTCGCATGCCAATCATGCTCACCAATCAGAAGTGGCCCAAAGTGACTGCGTATATGCCCACAAATCAGACACGTGAAACCCAAGGAAAACGTTACATTTGCAGTGCAAAAAACATATTGGTTCCGCTGCTGAGCCATAAGTGAATTACCTACCTATGTAATGGTCAGTGATTGTTCACAGAAAGGTCCTATTATTATGGGTCCAACTTAGCTATGCACTGCACTGCACTGCACTGCACTGCATGTGTACACAAAGTTTCCACCCATCCCACATTTTATGGGATCGTCCCATATTAAAAAATAAATTGCTATGGCCCATTTAGAACCGATATGGGACACGAGTCACCCTATATTTTCATATCTAAACCGAAATGCAATTTAATCCAGAGCGCAGGATCGATCCCCCATAACAGGTTTTTAAATCTTATCAGCATTCTTTATTGTACATGACTCACAGTGCCCCCCAATGAATAATTCACATTTGGGGGCACAAGCTTATAAACCAATGAAAGAGTTAATGTTTTAAAGCCCATTCCAGTACAACTGCTCCAAAAATACACACATGCATAACGTGTGCCCTAAAATGCAGATATCACAGCAAAATGAGCACTTAATGCAGCTATTTTCAACCACACACGCAGCTAATACTCACACAATTCTTGGGAGTCTCTGTCAGCACATTTAAGGGCCTGTCTGACCCATTATGTACCAGCCTGGTTCCCTCGGCGAGCGCTAAACAAAGACATATTCAGCCACATGCCATGCACTGTGTTCCTGCCCCTCCTGCTCGCTCCCTAACGTGGCTAACGAGCCACACCTGTTGCCTGTTGTCCCAGTCCTTGTGTGGATCACACCAGCTGCCTCTTGTTTGCCCCCTTGTCAATCCTGCATAAGAGTGCCTCCCAGTCCTGTGTTCCCCAGTCTGGTCATTGGTGTCACCCTAGTGTGTGTGTTTGTTTTGACCCCACGTGGTCCGTTTCTTTGCCCTGGTCCTGTTACCCTTTTAATAAATCCTTCTTTTGGATTGTCCTTACGTCTGCTCCTGCCTCCTTACTTTTTAATTTGTGATACCACACAGAAACGACATAGGGAGGCTGGCCTGGGACTCCAAGTGTCATTTGTATGTGCGCTTGCTGGATGGATTATGGAAAATTATTAAAAAGAGATAATAGATAAAGAGATAATGCATTTTACAATATTACAGCAATAAACTTTTCCAAAGAGACAAAATGTGTTTTTCCATGACAGTAAAATCTTAGTAATGAGCCATTTCAAAGCTGCTTGATTCATAATTAGATCTCAAAAACAAGGGTATTACGTCCTGTAGCTCTATAAAGCAGTCGGTGTTTTCTATGGTAAGACCTCTTACTTAATCCATGCCCCTCAGCCTTGAACAGAATGGGAAGGAGGGCAGATGGCACTGGTCACTCAAAGACAGTGGTTCTATGTCGCAGGACCTTTCCGGCAGTGAGCGCCCCCTGGGCCATAGGGCCGGTATGGCAGAGAAGTCAGGGGAACATAAAGCCTGTCTGTTAGCACTGGCGCTAAAGCTGGGTGGGGCAGACTGGGATGCCACATCCCGAATACTGCTCAACTATCAAGACTTGGAGTACAGCCCAGCCCTTTTGGAGTATCAGCAATGGGTGTCTCACTCTGCGGCCTCATGATGGGAGGTTCTGTGTTGAGGAGAAGGCCCCAGCATGAAAACTGCAGCCTGAAGGCTCCAAGGCCCTGTGAAGAAGTTGATCTGCTCATCAGACTCCAAGCTTCCTCTTCATCCACCAAGTCTGCAATAAGTGACCAGCTTGAAGCTAAATAAAACAGCTGATTGGAGTCCAGGAAGTGAAGGAGCATCCTGTCATGGCCCCAGGCGGAAAATGACACAGAATAATAAAATGTAAATCTAAATCCAGGCCAAATTTGAGCCTTATATTTATAGGACGCGCAGTGCCGGTCAAAACTTTGTCTATATAAAATGCATTAGTCTCTAATTTACCTGTACAGTTAAACCTCCCTTATCCGGGCAGAATGGGACCAAGAGGTGCCCGTAAGTAGGAAATGCCCATAACTTAGAACAGGAACAGTACAGTACAATGCATTGTTGTTGCTTTGCTTTTCTTTGATGGATATTACTGTGTATGATTTGTTTGGTTTATTGGATTTCTGATTTTCTCATTGCCCTTGTCTGTACTTTCGCTTTGGTTTACTTGCTGTTTGGTTTCGAAGTCTCATCCAGTTTTTGGTTAACATCTTTGCGCGCCCCTCGGACTTTGACGCTTTGATCTCTGTGTATGCTGTGTGTGTGTGTGTGTGTGTGTCAGGTTTTAGCTTTGGGTTGCGTTCGAAAGCTGAGTTTTGTTTATTGTTTTCGCTGTAGTCACTCCTGAGTCCTTTTGCACCTGGTTTATTTGTTCTGTGTCCGTGGCGTGTCAATAAAAACAGAAAAATATAAAATATAATACCCCATTGTCCAAGTGTGTTCCCTTGTCCATCGCGCCCCATCCTTCCCTTACTCCAAGTCCCCTATCCCTTTCACTCTGTTACTCCCCAACCCTAGACTGGGGCTCGTAACAACAGCTGTGGGTTGTGTAAAACTAATTTGCGCATGCAAGTGCCTAGAGCTGCCTGGTACGGGGAGGTGCCCGTTTATTGGAGGTCCAGATAAGGGAGGTTTGACTGTATTTGTATGTATCAAATGTCAATAAGGCGATAAAGTAATACATATCAAACATTGCGAACAACGAAGAGGAGTTTTCAACATTTCTCAAATTATTTTATTATTTTAGTCTCTTCCCTTTTACTCCAATGACAGCATTGCAAACTTTTGGCATTCCTACAGCCAGCTTCCAGATGTAGCCACCTGGAATACTTCTCCATGCTCTACAGGGCTCAGGTTGGGGGGTTATGGGGGCTCAGTCATGTCACAGCACTCAGTTTCTTTCCTGGTTCACAAGAAAATACAGTAAAACTTTACTCAGAGCTGTCATCTATAATGCAATATAATGGTCCATATAAGAATTAATAAAGTATTACATCATTATCTATTGATAGTCATAAGGCATTATAGTTTTGATCATATTTCATAAGATCCAATAAAGCTCTCATCTATAATGCACTATAAATACCTTCATAGTTCATTATAATGGTCAGTATAAGGATTAAGGATGTTTGCACTGCATCATGATATATACCTTTTTATAAATATTTATATCTATGTTTATAATGCTTTATGAATGCAGTATAACGTATTATTTATGTGTTCATAGATTCTTATAGACATGGCAATCACAGAGTGCTAACGAAAATAATTGAAGGTGTGCTTAGGGTCATTATTTTGTTGAAAAACAAATAAATTTTTGTAGGTGTTTGTAAACTTTTGACTGGTACTGCACACCTAGGTGCAGTACTGAAATTGGGACCCCTTTGGTCAGTCACCCCAGTGTCATGGATCCGGGTTGGAAGAAACATCTAGCAGCCTAAGAGTCAGGTCAGGGTGGGATGGTGCACACAGGGGCCTACAAAGCCCTGACACATAGACGGAGCAGGGAGATCACAGGTCATTTGTTTGGGCATTCTGCAACCCGTGGTCTGGGTGGTAGGGGTTGCCATAGCAGCAGCCTGGCCAGCATCTCAGGCAAGTGTAGCTGTAAAGTGCAGCTTCTCGCTTGAAGGCATGAATGGACTTTTAGTCGGGGCCTTATGCTGCATCAGCGGCAGCCTAAGTGGCCGCTGTGAGGCTCCCCCGATGCCGTCCCCGCCTCGGAGTCACTGGGGGAAACGCGTTCTCCATGGATAAGTACCAAACGCTTGTTAGAGTGCCACCCATCCATCCGTCCCAGAACACAAGCGTCGCTTGTCTTTGCACTCTTTCCTGAGAGTGAACCGGAAAGCGAATTAAATGCTGACATTTCGAAATGTTACACCGGTCGGATAGAGGCGGAGGACTGGCGAGGGGGGCAAGGGCTGCTACTCCTTCCATTTTATTGCAGACCACAAATTGGAGCAAATTCAATACGTTTTGAATGAGGAAGTCCATAAAATGGCCACATGAAGAGCCGAACAGACCAATTAGTATAGATTTTCTACAGAGAGCCGTGAGCCGACATGCTCGACAGCCAGGCTCCGGCACTGCGCAGCCAGCTCCTCTCCATCACACACAGAATAGTCCGCCGCTGATTCAGCTCGGAGAACTACCATTGTCAGACACACATGTTTTATAGGCTCAACACCCTTATTTGAGTCATAACCAATTATGTCTCAGTCATCATCAATTAATTCTAAAATACAAATGCATTAGGCACAAAATCTCTTTGAGACTACATTGTTTTCCAAATTATTATGTAAATGCCATTTTCTTGTGTTTTTCCTAGTCAGTTTGAATAAAGATGTCTTATTTATATTACAACTGTTTTGCATTTAGCTGCCACCCTTAACCAGAGCGACTTACATTTCTCAATTGCAGGAATTACAATCTCCCTGGAGCAACTTGAGGTTAAGGGTCTTGCGCAGGGACACACTGGTGGTAGGTGGGATTTGAACTGGCAACCTCATGGTCCATAACCAGAGCGTCCTACAACTACACCACCCCCAGCTGATAATATGAATGTCTGATGAACCACTGCCAGTGACAATAGCTGTTCATAATATTTAATAAAAAACAGAAAAGGCATTGTTCCAAATTATTATGCAAAGTGCAGTTTGGTAACATTCAGTAGGTCATAATGAACATGAAATCAAAATTATTTGCATTTGCTTTATGAAGAGGCCCTTTCACAAATATGAAAGCCAATTTAAAACAAAAGTACAGGTGAAATTACATTTTAATACAGGAGCACTTCTTTGATATGACTGTAACTAATGTTTCACCCATTGAACTTGAAAGGCCATGTATAGTTTCTGCCTGTATTTCATTGGAGGACATCAGTATCGCCCACCAGCACTGCTGCCCACCCTCATAGATCTTCTGTGAAAGGAACAGGGTTGAGGTCGGTGGATGATGGCAGCTGCACAGCATGTCTCACTTTATCCCCATAGCTACCGAAGAGTCGATGGCGCTTTTTGCAGCGTGTGAATCGTGCATCAATCGTGTCCTGCATCAAAATCATTTTCCAGAATGCACAGTTCTTCTTTATGTACCATTGCAAGAAGCGTCAGTAAGGAGCTCCACATATTTTGTAGAGTGAGCTTTACACCTTCAGTCACCCTAAAGGGACCTACCATCTTATTCCCCAATATCCCGGGTCAAATCATGACTCCGCCCCCTCCATACTGACACCACAGTCTAGCTGGGACTGGGTGGCCATTCACCAACCACCCTGAACTCCATCCATCTGGACCATCCAGTGTTGCACAGCATTAATCTGCAATTAAAACTGTTTGGAAACTTGTCTTAATGTATTATTTTGGCCCACTCCAAACATTTTTCCTTGTGAGCTCTTGTTAGGGATGGTCAAAATAGAACTTTTTGTACAACTGCAAACCTCTGCAGGATCTTGCATCAAGAGCTTCTTGGGACATCTGCAGCCTCAAATATGTGTTTGCTGCTTAACAATGTTTGTTTTAGAGCTGCCCCTTTATAAAGCATTCATTTGTTTGGCTGAACCTTTCCTCAACTTGCCTTTACCTGACCGAATTCATTACTGCCCTGAGTCACTCACAAATCTTTTAATAATTTGATGATCTCTCATCAGTTTACGTGAAATATCACTTGTTGCTATGCCTTTTGCATGGCATTGCACTATTTCATGCTTTATTTTCATGCTTTTCATGCTTCAGAAAGGTCTTTCCGTTTTCCCATACTACATGAAAACTGTGACTTACGTAGATTTCCCTTTAATTAAGATCACCTGACATACTAATCCACAAACCTCTCTGAGCTTGACATCAGTTATATAAAATGATTTGAAGAATAAAACAGGCAAAATCTCTGAAAGTGGTGTGCAGTACCAATCCAAACTAAACCAAATTAAATGTTTATTTTGATGAAATCCTGCTGGGGTCATTTGCAGAATACTTTGCAACAAAAGTGTAATGATCTCCCTCAAGAGACGACAGCAGTGTTATTTTCGATGTCTTCTTGGAACTGAGGAAGAGTTTATTCAATGACGTGGATCAGTGTTTCCCAACCCGGTCCTTGGGGACCCCCAGACAGTCCATGTTTTTGCTCCCTCCCAGCTCCTGTAAAAATGTGGACTGTCTGGGGGTCCCTGAGGACTGGGTTGGGAAACACTTGTGTAGATCATCACATCGCTAAGCCAAAGCAGAACCGACGTTGAATAATTAACCCGAGTAGCTGATGAGTAATAACTTTCAGTCCAAGCTATCAGAACCAGGCCACAGGCAGACAAGCACGAGAGCCTCAGGAGGCACTGAATTGGGGCCAGGAGCAAAGAAGCATGACTCAACACCAGCAGCAGGATGTGCCGAAGCTGGGCCAGAAACGTACCAGTATGGATTCGTGGGAAGCTGGGCCAGAAACGTACCAGTAGGGATTCGTGGGAAGCTATGGGACTGAGCTCTGCATTGAATGAGTCAGCAGACTCATCTGTCCTTCCCTCCACAAGCTGAGCAGACCTTCTGCTTCCTGGGTCACTGAGCAAAAAGGTCAAAGGTCGACTCTAGTACAGCTTGTAGTGGATTTTCCCGATCAAGAGGGTGCAGCCCAAGCAAGCACAAGTAGGCAAGATGTACTTTTGATTACAAATTACAAGTTTGCCTCTTACCAAGCGGAGCTGCAGGACACCGGAATTGCAGAGTGCTGGGTGTGCAGACTGACAGCTACTCTGGGTCTCACACGCCCAGACGAGCCCTTTAAAGCTTCAAACCTCAGCCGGCGAGTTTGCTTTATCTCTGACAAACAGCCACGGAGCTCGCAGACCAGCCGTCCCGGCAGGAATCTTCTGGATTAAAGCAGACCCGCGCCCCCAACCTACCAGGCGTAGACTGCTATTCAGCTGCCGTTCTGACAGCATCCGGCTCGATGCAGACAAGCCCTTGTGGTCTGTCTGACAGGTTTGCTCCGGCTGGCTCCCAGCAGCCCAGTCAGAGCTCACAAAGGCTGCTCATATGCACAAATGGTTACTTTTCCTTGGGTCTCCTAGGCTTCCAAAATTCTCAAATCCACCCCACGATGTTCAGCCCTCAGGTCTTCCCTCCCCCAGCACTCACAGACATCAACGTCAACATTCCAACACCAAGTTAAAATCACCCATCCTTTAAGTACCGTGACCCCCACAGGCCTCCATACTGCTTGTGTGCAGGGCCCTGCCCTCCAGTCTTCCAGCTACATTGCTATGCACCCCCCAATCTCCAAGTTCCCCCAAATGCTGTTTACTGACTGGCTGACATCTCCACACTTGCTGTGGTGATTCACCCGTCTCAAGGACCCTGCTTTCACTTTGCCAGCTGGCTCATTTTTCGTCATTCTCGATTCCTGTCCCATGTGACAGCGTTTAAACCTCTGTGACAGCACTGTTCAGTACTGAGGGGTACGAGGACATCCGTCTGAAAACAGAGCACATTGATTATACCCTAGGCAGGTCTTTGGTTCGATTTCCTCCAGATGAACAAACAGCTCACATCCCAGACAGTGGAGCCTTTTCTTATTCAGCATCACTGTCGGTTGGTACTTAGAGTGATCGTTGGTTATTGTTATATTTTGTTGGCCGGGGGGGGGGTTGAGGTGGCTTTTTAGCATGATCATATGTGGTAATCTCAAAAAGGGGTGCACTTTCAATCGTTTGGGTAAAACGGACAGGTGCTCAGGTGCCTTTAGCCCCCCCAGACCCCCTCACCCCTGTCCCCCCCACTGCACATGTAAAAACAGCACCTACTAATTGGTGCCAAGTCAGGTCAGAGCAGAGATACCACTACTGTATTGCTGGGGAAACAGAGACACTAAATTGAAGTACACCCACAAAGCCATCAGCGCAGCCCACACCCCAGCATGTCTGTGTGCAGCACACCTTCTTAACAGGTCCTTTACGGAGGGCTCCCCCCCCGCCATGCAAGCCCATTCCGGCAGAATTAGCTCTCCTGGCTCCCTAACAGTGATTTGTCTGGCAGGTGCCGTGAGAAAGAGCTCCAGCTACCTCTCGCTGAGGATGGCGCCTGACCTGTGTGGCCAGTTAAATGAGAAAAAGAACCCCCCCCCCCGCACGTCAGCTCATCGGATCCCACTGCTGGCATGTGGGTGCCACATCGCCACCTGCTGGTCTCCGAGTGGCACATCCAAAATGCTCGCCATAATTACTCAGACCTACTAAGCCATCACACAGTTACGTAACAGGGGTTGCGTTCTGGTTAGCCTGTTTAATGGCCTCTCTCTCTCAATAAATCCATAAAGCACGTCAAAATCCCTCTTCAACAGACTCCCACTACTCGCCCTACACGCTCACCCAAATGTCCACCGTCGACTTCCTCAGACCGTTTTTATAGTTTAAATGAAAAGTTAATGCAATATTTAACTTCTACTGTCCACGTTAAAGTGGCAGCAATGTTTCCTTAATCCTCGAACAGGGCCGATGTCCGCTCCACACCTCCTGCTTTAAAAGCTCCATTGTCGATCTGCTCACGTTTCCCGCAAAGCGCCACGCCCAGCCGGCTGGCCTTTACAAAAAGGCTTTTAAAACAGCGCCAATAAAGAGCTTCCTCAATGGCAGAGTTGTAATTAGCTTTGGCATTTTTTCCAGTTTGGTGCCCTGTATTTATTCTACCTTTCGAATCCTGTCCCTTCTGTTAATGTCTTCCTAAAATGTCTTGTGCCCCCGCTGCAAGGTAAATATTTTATGAGTTGTCCTCCGCTTCACCCAGCTGCGTACGAGGACCTGCTCAGCTAAGCAGCGAGAGCACTTTCAATCACTGTCCTTTATTCCCAGAACCCTGCCGTCTGACTCACTCCTGCGACACGCTGAGGTAAAGGCACGCCACCAGACCGCAGTGCCAGACTCCATCTCACCAGGCCCACAAGAGGCAGCCAGCAAATCACAGCCAATTCACACTCCTCCCCAACCCACCGCACCACCCGTGCAGTTAAGATGTGCTGGGTTACAGGGGAGGGAATACACACTGAGCCAGCTTACACCACTATGCAACACATCTACAGAAACATTTCTATTCAAGAAGCACTCCCAGATACAGATCAGCAGCTCTCACAGCTACGGTCCCCAAGGTTCATAAACTCCATCCCACATCTTTAAATGCACCTGGCATGAGCCATTATGCCCCCCCACTCTGGCTATGCAGTACAAGGCCAACATCAGCCGATAATTTTGCTAATGACAGCAGCTGTGACTGCAGTTAATCTCCAGCCGGACGGCTTTACGGAATAACGTCCATCAGTTTCTAGTATGTGCATATCCAGTTAAGCAGGTGCTGGGGGGGGGGGGGGCTGTGGGGTGTGCCCAATCGGTACTTTCTGCTGGCTGGGGAGGTGGAACCCCATCACTGGATTTTTTTGCAATAGAAGTGGGTGAGGGTTTCCCTCAGGAGATTTTGTTTGACTGCCAATTATCAAATGGGGGGGGGGGCACTTTCATCCCTACCCCCAGCCATGGCCAGCACACAGCCAGATTGAAAGAGGACAGATTTACGCTGTGCGTGCCTGCCATGGGAAAATATACTGACAATCCATAAAGGAAATGGGACTCAAAGCACGTTTCGTAAAACAGTAATTATCTGCACTTCTTTAAAGTTAATTAGATTGACGGCCTCTGTTTAAAATTGTTCTGCTTAAAATATATATTTAAATTAGATTTAAATGAAACTGAAATGCATAAATAGTCCAGAGCTTGCAGCTGATCAGCAGACCCCTCTACATCCATACAGTAGTCCTGATTCCTCTGAGGTTTTCCTTCCAAACTAATCCATCAGACAGCGATTGGGTGAGGTTATCGGTTCTCATACTTCAGCCCCGGGACAAGCGAGGCCCTGTCTCCAGAGACCTCATTATTCTTTCAGAAAGAGAGCCCACGTTATCTAGAACCTCTATCAGACACTGTGTCATCTCCTGCCATAATTAGTATGTTACACGAACAAAAGAAAGTATTTCTGGTCCAGAATCCTAAGGAAAGTGTAACAGACTAAAGGCAGCCATTCCATGCAGATGGCTGAATAATGTTTAAACAGGTCGTTTATCACCATTTTATCGGGTTTGGTCAGGCATACAGAAGGATCGGACAGGGTTAAAAGTGAACAGGTCACAATGAGCCCAAGGGAATCACCCTCATTTTTTATTTGAGAGAAATCACACTTTTACAAACACACTAAGCTATGCAGTATTCTGAAAGTCAGGATAGCTGCTCCGGGTTCTTCTACCTCCAGTCTCCAAGGCCACCTCCTCTAAGCTCCACAGATGCCACAGTCAGCTCTTCTGGCCTTCTCAAACCGTCAAACATCTATTGCCAGGTCGGTCATTCCAGAACCTCCATGGTACATGGCTGGCCAAAACAGTCTTCCTACTGGTACCTCAGGCCCAGAAGCTTTGATTACACACACTCATTCATCCAGCCACCTGCCTCCAGACCCAGAGTTCTCCATGAGCTCAACCAGGACTTGGCCCAATAAAGTCCAAACCCATTTCACTCACATCACGCTCCTTTGAAGCATGCACGCCCACGGATGCTAATTTCCTGTATTGATCTCTGCTCTCCCCTAGCCTACACTGGATTTTAATTGGCTAAGACACAGAGAACTTATGAACCAGAGCTGTTTACCAAAGCCACATTTGTTGATCAAACCACTAAGTACTGGCCCTGGAACAAATTTCCCTTTCAGAGAAAAGGCACATTTGATTCACTTAGGCAACATAAAACAAATAAGTAGGTGGGTGGAGAATTGTGCCTATATTTGCATCTTGAGAGCACCTCTCTGAGCAGGTCAGAGATTTGCATTTTAAAATGGGTTAGAGAAAAAAAAAACGCATATTATGAGAAACTCAGAGCAGCAGAGTCACGTTAATGTGTACAACAATAAAGACTGTGAGATTGCTGAAAGTCCAGGGTCTCATCCAGCCTCAGAGCTATCAACAGTTTTCAGTTCTGCTGCAAGAGAGAAGGCGGGAAGGGCCACAAAGGTCACATGGTGCCAGAGAGCAAAGGCAGCGAGTGCATCCTGTGCAAACAGATTAGCGACCAGAGAGCGGGGGAATGTGGGGGCAGAGAGAGAGCACAGGAAGGAACAAACACACCCGGGGTACGCGGGCGCCCCGAGCTGATCACCGAGAAACCAAGAAGCCGTGCGGTTCCTTTGCTCAGTAGAATCTGTTATCTGTTTAGGCCAATTCGCCATTGACTGACGGGCGCATCTTAAAGGGCACTCGTCATTTCCCGCGCTTCACCCGTGACCCTGCCAGCCCTTTCAGCCTCCTTCTCCATGGACACTGACCACCAGACATGCTTCCCTACACGCCACCAAAGAAATCAGTACCTTCAGTCAAAGAATCCAAATGAAGAACAATTACCTTTGGCAACTCTCGGCCAGCCAGGACGGGATCAGCCATTACATGCTTTTTTGACTGCCAGGGGCATCTCCGTTTGCCCTTGGCACCCCGCGTTTTGTCACCTCGGCTAAGGCTACCTCTGTGTGGAGAAGTTTCCAAATATGCAAGGACCACCAGAGAAGAAAAAGAAATCAAAGTGACTCTCAGAGCTTGCGTCACTGCCGCGCTCGCTGCCATTATTACATTGTCATGGGCATGTTTACTGCTCCTGCCCCCCTCCTCCCCCCAGGCCTAGACGGAAAATAAGCTATTTTTGCAGCAAATGATCTGCCCTCCAGAGACCTACGTCTGAGTTAGGGACAGCCTGCAAGGTAAGCGCTTTCCCTCACCGGCGCGTCGGCATTTCCAATTCCTCCCGTCTTAAATGTAACGCTCTTTTCAAAAAACAAGGTGGCAGACGGGCCAATTCCCCCCCCCCACACACACACACACACACAGCCTCCCCTAGATGCTGCTAAGTGGTCACACCCTTCCCCGCGAGCAGAGACACTCCTCCATAACCACAGCATTTCCAACAGTCTTTATTATGTGACACAGGGACAGAAACTGTGAATAAATTCACTCCAGCTGGGACTGAGAGCTGCTTTTTAAGATTCCATTAGGCAGTGTTTCCCAATCCAGTCCTCAGGGACCCACGGACAGTCCATGTTCGGGAGCTGGGAGGGAGCAAAAATTTGGACTGCCTGGCAGGGAAAATCAGAGGAAACAAAAACATGGGCCAACTGAGGCTCCCCAAGGACTGGACTGGGAATCTGCATTCGGGAGACTGCACATAACAGTTATGGCCATCAGCTGCTGGGAAAGGCGAGCGGCGCCGTCTGGATCAGGATCACAAACTGCGTGCTCCATTCCCTCAAAGTGATGAATTCTATTCATGCAGACACCAAGTAGGAGGACGCACAACACAAGCTGACTGCCATTAGATAACTTTCAGTAAAAGAGAAGTCAGAAGCTGGCCAAGCTAGGTGCTGCAGGCACACACACACACAGGCAGAAGTGGCGATTGGGCCACTGAATGAGCCGAGCGAACTGGAGCTGCTCAACCTTTTATTACTGACCACAAGCAGGAGCAAAAGGCTGTGGATACAGGAAGAGCGGCCAAAACCCACCGGGAAGCCGCATTCCATGCCAGATGGATGCCACATGACCAGAGATCAGAATGTATACATCAGAATGTATACAAAATACAAATACCCTATTTGTAACTGCATCAAAATAAACTACAAAATACAGCCACCAGCAAAGTATTTAAATAAACTATAGGTTTTGTATTTTAATGATATAAAAATACATTTCACGTATTTCTATTCTATTCACACTCAAATGACCAAGCATAAGAAGCATTTGTCACTGCTTAATAAGACATGTAGATGTAAAGGAGAAGCCAAAACAAATGATGAAACATTCGGAATATATACCAGCTACTCAGGTGAAGAATCAGATAATGGAAAGTCAGTTGAATGAAAAAGTAATAATAACAAATTCTGAACTTTTTTTAATATAATTTAATCGACAAAACTGCTTCCTTTTTTGCAGCACAGATGCAATTGACTCAAAAACTAAATTTAATGATAAATGTCAAACACAACTTAAGCACTTCACTCAGCAACATCTTAAAGGGGCCCTGTTATGCTCATTTTCACTGTTCATAATTTTATTTTTGGGGTCTACTAGAATATATTTGTAAGCATCAGTGTTTCAAAAACACATTATTCTTCTCATACTGTTCATCTTCATTCATTCTGCCTGCAACTCTGTCTGAAACGCTCTGGTAGAGCTTTAAGCCCCACCCCCAATGAGCCGAGTGTGCTCTGATTGGTCAGCTTGCCCGTGTCCTGCAGTCTGAGGACAGATCCTTGCTGGTACAGTAGGTGGCCAATAAGGAATCTCTTGCAAAATGACCTCACCATGTCCTGGAAGTAAGGGCTGACATTCCAGCGAGGAGTTTCTGCTGCCAGTTTGCTGTTGGCCCCATAAAAAGCTAAGGCTTTCTTGTCATAAAGAAGGGTCTTAATGAACATCTCTGATGCTGGTCCCCCTTGGCATTCTATGTCCTCGCTGGATCTATGCAGGCAGACATTAGGACCCAAGTTACCCATAATGCCTTGGACTGCAGCCAGAAGCCAAGCCGTCTAATTTTCACTGTTGTGCCCCTAAGTGTTGCACTTAACTCGAATTGCTTTAGCTTAATGCCACCCAGAAGCACAGCAGCAGTTGCTGCCTCGTATAAAAGGTTTGCTGAGAAGTTAAATTACAGTAACACCGCCACCAAGTCCCTTGGGGCAAGAGCGAAAGTACATAACACTGAATGACAAATAACATTCATCTCATTGGCTGTGTAACCACTATATGATGTAGCACTATATGATGTAGCACTATATGATGTAGCACTATATGATGAAGACCAGTAAGAGTGCAAAATCACGCAAGGAGCCCGAGAAACTGGGCCCGGACCACTGGAATCAGTCCAGAGGTTGACGCCCCGGGGCAGCCAAGTCCTGATGGTACACCAATGTTTCCCTTGCTAAACCTAGTCCAGCCCATGCTGCAGCCTGCCGTTAACTCAAATTGTCCACAGTACTAGGAGACAGCATCTAATTGGCCCAAACAGCCCGCTAATAGTTACCACCTCTTTCCCCAAGAGGCCAATGATGCGTATTTGTGGGGTCACTCATTTAACAGCAGCTTGGTTACTAGCAGTTGACACGCTGGCCGTTAGTTGGCACCATGCCCTACACATCTGTAATGGGATCGTCACAGTCCACAAGTGGCAGTGAGAGGGGAGTCACAAGGAGGGCTCTGGTAATCACATAGGTCTTTGGAGAGAGGTAATCCAGTGTCACGAGTGATTTAGCAGTCTACGTGCTAAGTCTTTGGGGGATGATTTGGAGTTACTATGACTGAAGAGCAGCAGAGTGAGAGAAGCAGGAACAGCGACTGGCATTCAGAAAGCTGGCAGAAATGCAGACATTGTCAGCGAGAAGAAGCGCCTTAGACTCCCAGGGTGGCAGCACAAAGCTGGGAGCAGGGGCTACTTTTAGTGTGACTGTTTTCCTGGCACCGAGAAATGGAGAGCTCTCACGATGCAATTGAATTGAGCTCTACCATCCCACGGGACACGGCAAACGAAGATCTCGCTGCCCGGCCAAGGAACAGAAAGGCACCTCCTCGTTTTTCACAGCGATGAGAGTAGGCAAAACAACTCAGCCGCCCCTGTAAAGAGGAACTTCACAAGAGCAGATCTGAGCACGGACTAATTGGAAAAGCCAGAGTCTTAGGATCTTCCTGACATCGCCAAACTCTCACCTGAGCACCACACGGGGGACCTTTCCGAAAGCACATCCCTATCCTGATCTGAAGCCTCGAGGTTTCTGAAAGCATGATTTCTAGAGGAATACCACATAGTGCGTTACAGTGCTGACAGTGCCTTCAGCCTGCCAGCCCCAAAGTGAAAGCAGTACTAGGCACCCCAGAGAGACTGGGTAGGTGAGCAGGCACCAGGCCTCTGGTACCAGCTCCAGGGTGGTTAGCACCTTTCAGGAGGTTAACATGGCACATTTCCACGACAGCAGCTGTCAGCCTACGGCAGTTACGCCATAGTAGGGAGCTTCCATTACAGACCTAATGATTCAAATGAGACACTGTCTATCCAGCCAGTGACCCATCATCAGCTTAGCACCGACAAGCTAGCTTATTCAAGCAAGGCCGTCGCTGCCAAATCGATGCCTTCTGGATTTACGGTCGGCCCAGAACCTTCCTCCATTTGAGCAATTAAACCTGTATTTACAGAGCAGCTGGGAAACCCGAATGGGTCCAGAGCTAAGGTCAGGCTGGCATTAAAGCACTCGGGACCAGCTTGTGAAAAACTGCTCAAACATAGTGCATCGGGTCAAGGGCTTCCTAAAGCTCCAAACAGGGCGTAGATATGGAGGCGTAAAACGGATGTGCTGGGATTGTGGCCTAACAGCATCCCAAAAGCACCTCGCTCAGAGAGGTAGGGAATCATACGAAAAGGAAGGAAGGAGAGAGGAAGTCAAACAGCCCTCCACGGCCCTCGGGATCCTGGTAATTGAGACGATGAGGGAGACGGGATCATTCTTCTACCAAACAAATGAGCTGTAAGAGTGCAGACCCTCAGCTGGGCAAGGGAGGTGGTGTGGAACCCACTCATGCTGCTATGGAGACCATTACCAGTATCACCTCTGCTCCTCCATCTCCCATAATAATATAACTTTGGCCTGCCCCAGGGTGGGGGACGCTAAGACCCTTGCTGGGAAAGCAGGCGAATCTGCCTGAGGCCAGACAGCACGTGGCCCCTGAAGCAGGCAGGACCTTTATCAGGGTTTAGTGCTGCGTCATTTATAATGCAAGGCGGCACTCACCAAGGGAGGCTTGTGATGCATTACACAGACTTGCGACAGCATTCCAATCCCATCATGTGTATTAGATGACAGGGTTTGATCCAGTAACATGGGAGTCATGCGTGTAGGGTAGGGAGCGCACCCTGCAAGGATGACCCCCACCCATACATCATAAAACAAATAATTCATCAAATGGATCATTGTAGAACACTTACCTAAGCTTGATTAGAAGCAATATTGTCTTTGTCAGCTTAAGAAACAAAAAATGGATCATTCCCTACTCTTACAGGAAATACAATACCACAATAAGCCAGATTTCATTACCAGCCTTTTGCTTTCCTGAGGAGCGGATAAGGTACACAAAAGCCCCAAGACACCAGTAATAGGAGCCAAGCCCTGGTCCATTTCCCAGTCCCAGAGAGGCCAGAGAGGCGGGGACACGTCTAGGAGATTAGATTGTGATCAGGTTCATAGTCCTACCAATGCCACATTACTCAGAACTGAGAAAGGAAAACTACATTTCAGTCTCAGACATCAGGCATGCCTCACAGATCTCACACCTACCAATAATCCCATTCATAGCCAACAGTGTGACACAAACGTGACATTGCAACTACTGCTGGCTGCCACGGTGTGGCGCTGTTGGGTGCTCAAGTCAGGCAGAGCCCATTCAAGAGAATTTTAATTTGCATAATGAATTAAGAAGTGGAGGTCCTTCTTAATGCTAACTTGAATGACTAGCAGGCAGGCTGAGCTGAGAGCCAGGGATACAGAACCTATTTACAATATGGAAAAACATGCCTAATATACCACACTAAATTGCACATGATTGCACTGATTTTTTGCAAGATCACCTTTTACTCAGAACCAAGCAGAACGTCTGCCACGTCGCTGAGGTTTAAAACACTCAGATGCACAAACACCTACATACACACACTCACACATAGGAAAACAAAAAATTCATCAGAGTCTGCAGGGTCTGGCAAGACCACCATTTCTGTGGGTCAGTAATAACTGCCCTTCTGTATGGCAGCTGATGTTTTAAGCATTTCTTCTTATGAAGAAGGCCATTTGAGCTGAGGGGCATCTACAACCATGATGACCTTGTATAGTTCTCCAAGGAGCCAAGGCAGGGACATGGTAGGATGAAGCAGGAGTAATGCGAATTATGGACTTGTGATGCTACAGCGCAATGATTCGGGCACTACAGAGTTAAACAGCATTCCCGTCAAACCTCTGATTACTGACAATTAAGCCACAATAAGCCATAAATTGTAGAACGGGACTTAAGAGCCGGAAATCACAACCTTGATTCATGGATCCCACCAACATATACATGTATCACACTGTGTGCTATGCCAAAGCACCACAACTGGTCTGGCTATGAATCTTAGAAATCTTCACGCAGCTTACTACAGAGAGCAGCAAGAGAGAGAAGGGTTACTTCAGAAAGGTTCAGGCTTCTGAATCAGCCCCTGCCTTGCACAGCAGACGAGATCTCAGGTCCAATCGTGAGTTTCACCGCAGGCGAACTGCCATCCAACCCGTTAAAAGGTCATCCTATACAAGCCGACCAAGGGCGGGTTTGCGGAGCAAAAGGTGAACACGCTATAGGGAAAATAACCAAACGTGACCATTTCCGTTAAGCATGATGTGAAGTAACGTTTCTGCTCAGTCCCATTCAGCCAAGGAGGCCACATCCCCTGTTCATCTTCAGTACTGTGGCCTTAGTAACAAACATGACTACAATATACACAATTTAATAACGAAAAGCCCCCCCTCTAAGAGCCTTGATGCAGACAATCTGTGAAAGCTATAGAACATCCCCCTAGATAAGAGACTGTGCAGGGCAGGCTGACGGCGGCTGATGGGTGTTATAAGGTTTAGACTTCGATGTCTTGAGTGCACTGACTAACGGTAAAGACAGGAAGGCATATCGGCCTAAGCCAGGACTCGGGCAAGAGGATCTTCAGCATGGAGCTTGAAGTGACAGTCAAGCATTTTTATAAGCAAATATACGACCAAAAAAAAAGCTTTTAGGCTTGTGTCCTACTGTTTGTGGAAGGAGAGTCAGAAGATAAACGTATGGATTATTGGGAAACAACTCTGAACATTACAAGTACTCAATAAATCATAAATATATCCTACACGAGCTAATCAAGCAGGCATGTTTAATTTAACGATGCAAAAGCAATGTTAGAATAATAAACTTCTGCCTACTTTTATAGACATGGCATCAGAGAGCAGTGAAGCCTGTTATTGGAGCAGCACATACATGCAGAGTGATACCGAGAAGCTAATTGCAGGGTCTCCATTTAGGCGCACTGGCAAATAGACATCTTCGTGAAAACTGATCGAGAAGCTGGCCAACCAGATAAACCAACCCTCCATAGACACGTTGACTAAGAGACTAAGAGATTGCTCAATGTCCAAATGACTATAACAGCTAGAAACTTTTTTGGTAAAAAGAGCCAAACTTGTCCTCCTGAGTAGCATGCTTGGTGGGGGCGGAGTGCCCCGAGAAGACAGCTACATAAAGTGCACACAAGCAGAAGGACCCACATAACCCAGAGATAGGTGGCTGAGCATAAGCCTGTCTCCCTCGCCAAGCACCATCAGCCACAGTTCCATCAGTAAACAGGGGTGGCAAGACGGCAGGAGCTGGGACCCCACAAGCACACAAGAATGTGTACAATGATGTGTACAGCCCCAGGCACTGTGCCTACAATGCTGGAGAAGCAAGGAGCTTCTCAGAGTCATTGTCAGCAGGCAATGAAGCCCGGATTAGGCTGAGAGAGGGGTTTCCCGTCACGGCCTAGCGAGGTTTCTGGGTCAGGAACCGCCCCGGGAAGCACTTCAAAGATCAGCAGGGGCCTTTAATCTGGGCGCCACCCATTTGCAAAGATCCACAGTCAGACTCTCCCAATCTCTACACCTAAGGCTGTCACACCCATTTCCTAAAGGCCAATCGGAGAGCAGGAGATAACGGTCACAGGCAGAGCCTCCAGCTGTCCACAGCTTCCTCTCCGTAATCCCTCCAGACAACAACAAATCTCATTTACTTTATATCTGTGCTGCCCTTTCTATGGCTTAATATTTTTATTTCATACCCAGGCCAGCTTTGACAGTATTGATTGTTTTTTAATTGGACAGCTGGGACAGAAGGCTACGAGCATGAGTTAGAGGTTACCATTGTCTCACTGCCAGCTCACTGACAAAAAAAAAACAATATTCAGTCAGAGCTGATTTATTACCTTTTTGTATATATGCAGACTCCAGGTTTAATTTATAAATAATCACCCTATTCTGGGTAGTACAGATAAATAAACTCAGTTTTATTTAATTTAGACAATCTGCAGTGGTTTCCCCCTACAAACTAAAAACATGCTGAGGTTAACTGGAGCTACCAAGTGGCCCGTAGGTGCCACTGGGCCATACATGAGTGAGTGACTGGCGTGTGAGTGCGCCCTGCAATGGGTTGGCACCACGTCCTGGGTTGTTCCCTGCCTTGAACCCATAGCCTCTGGGGTAGGCTCTAGACCCCCCCGGGACCCTGAAGAGGACAATAGGTTTCTGAAAATGGATGGAAGTGCAGTGTGTCCTATGGAGATACGATCTTCAACCTTCCAGTAAATTCCCAGACTGCTGCACCATGCCGCTGCATCATTAGTCTACTGCAGTGGAGCGGACCGACTTCAGACGGATGTCTGTAAAGACGCCACCACGTCTAGGCCAAGAAATGTGCAGCTCATCTCATGCCCAGTCGCTTTGCAGATAGGTAATATGGCAGACTAGGACGGAGCCAATGCAAACCACCCTGCCAGCTAATCAGCTCAATGGGGGTGGTGGTAACAGACATAGGGATGCCCGCTCTTGGAGCAGTTTCACTGAGATGGGCAATTGCTGCAGTTTGTTTTTCATGTCCTGGGGGGTGGGGGAGACATATCCGAGGTAGTGTGGTTTAAAAAAAAATCAATACCCAAAAGCTGCAAGGCTCAGACTTTGCCTAATTACACCTGAAATGGTTTGTCTATTTTCCGCCGATGTACAACGAAACAACAGCGCCTCCTGCTGGGATCTTCCTGGACTGCGCGATGCTGTCCCGCTTTGCTTACTTTATGTTTGGATGCTGCACTGGGACGTTCGTTCGCAGCCCGGGGGGGGGGCACGAACAGTGCCGTTTTATTATATTGAGAGAAAGATATACGAAATTGTGCGCACAGTATAGTTTAACGTGCCCTCGAAAAACTAAATCAAGCTCACGAAATCCCTAAAAATGTGCGCACGATTTACTTTTATTCGTGCTCTCAATTTGCTATTTCGAGCTCTCGAATTAATTAAGATATGCTCGGGTTTCGGCTGTTTGTTCCCACGAAGCGACTACGGTCAGGTCGCATATATTTAGAACTTCTATTCGCGCAATTAACCATCAATTGTTACTGAATAAAAATAAAAGCGAAATTCATTAAAAAGTACCGGATACTGCATACTGGAAATTTGGAAGTGCTAACCACAAAAACATAGTTTTTCTACAGGAAAATACCGGTAGAGTAAATCTGTAATGGGACACATTAGGCAAAGTAAAGGCTCAAAGATGTATACATTTTGGATATTACCACTGGCAGTATTAAGAATTAGATTACAATAGCCCCTGATTTCCACCATTCATTTGATACTTCGCGTGGGCATGCGGCAAATGTAGCAGAATAAAACTAAGCTGGAATGGAGGACGTATTATGCAGTATTAGAAAGATATTAAAAAGGATTAGAGATGAATGTGGTATATACACGTACTTATTATTACAGTATATAGGTCTAGAATTTACCCCCTAATTTTTACCACAGTACTCGCGTCTATTCGTCAGATATATTAGAACATTGTATATATTAAAATAAGGAAAATGGAATGGGGACAATATTATGCCAGACTTCAAAGATTTCACTGAAAACATTTGCTACCGTAATACCGTAGTATTCGCGCACCACAACATATTGTGCAGTGACCACGTGAGCACAACTTAATTAATCGAGAACAACAAGTCCATCATGCGCTCGTTTTAGAAATTTCGTGGGCACGTTAAGCTAAATTGTGTATTCAATATATAACAAATTTTAAAAATATCCGTTCGTGGCCCCTGCAGGGCTCCGTAGGGAAGCCTTCGGAGCGTTTGCGTTTCTGCGTCCGGTACTCGGTGTGCGGGTTGCACAATCCCCAGCGTTAGCGTTACGCTTCGGCATACAGATATGCCCGAAGCCGAGTCCTGTGGCGTCATTTACACTAAGCATTCTGGGTCACTCAGTTTTAATCAGTTTCGTGTGCAATCAAAATCATTTTGGGAGCAGGGAGCAGTGTCGGGTTTCTATAACTAATAATTTTCAAGCCACAATCAACCGAAGGTTTGTTGCAGCCCTGAGCCGTACGAGAGCCTTCCCCACCGGCACACCTGAATACAGAACGGGTACATTTTATACAGAATTCCAGGTAGCAAATCATTTTTAATTTACTTAACCTTGGATATTTCAGAAATGACAGCGCAATTATCAGCCTGGCTCCGTTTTGGCGGCGCTTTGCTGCCACCTAGTGGATGTTCATTGTGCGTTTTCACTTGAGACGAGAGGATCCCTTCTGGGGTGACTGCGATTTCTCCGCGTCTCACAAGGAGCAGACGCACTTCTCATAAGCTGTACGGCACTGGAAAGACTCCATCCTGGGTGGATGATGGAGGACTCCTGGTGCATTGGTTGGTGCTGCTCCTTGTGACTCATAGATGGGAAGGGGGGGTAACCGTCTGAAGGTGATCTTGCATGCAGATCATGGAGACGCTGGACTTATTTGGGAAACGCTGGTTAACGGGGAGCGCCTTAATAAGCTGCTTGAGTCATCGCTGTACGAGGGCAGTAACACCCAGCAAAGCTGATCCGCATGAGACGCCATTAAACAGCTGTGTGAGATCAGTATGCACCCGGCCTGGCAGACACTCTTACACAATCCCCCAGGAGATCCAGTACGAAGAAATTCTGCAGTTTTTCCACCAAATTTTTTTAATGAATTATCATACGAATAAAGAGCTCTACAGTTGTACATTTAATGAGAAACAGTGAAATTTGTGCTGTATAATATCCCGGTCTAGGGTAACAGCGTCACTAATCGGTATTTTTGTCGGTTCTAAAGTATTGACGACGCGTGGCAGTTTAGTGACAAGCTGGAAAACATTATAAAATAAACATTATTAGGGGAAACAGTGCTTACTTTTCGGGGATGGGGTTTATCCAGGGCTGGGCTGGCCGTCTGGCATACTGGGCATTTGACTGGTGGGCATTGTTATTGGGCTGTGGCTGTTCTAGGGTTCTATGCCCCCCAATAAATGTACACTGATTAGTTATTACCCCACCTTCACAAGTCTCTAGTAGCGGTTACAAGACATAAAGCTAAATGGGGCTTGCCGGAGGCGCGTGCACAGACCGAGCCGGCGCGCGCTCGCTGGTTACCAGGACAACCAAACATTGATTCGCTCTCGAGGACGAGCGCGTGCGGGCAGCGCTCCCGGTCAGAAACAAATAAGATTATTTAAGTTGTAAATTCGCCGCATCGCCTTCGGGGTTGGTGCCCGGAAGGCCGGCGGTCCGGCTTGTGCTGGAACACTGATGTGAGTTGGGAGAGCATGCACTGGCCGATCAGACATTGAATGCAAATTTAATAAGTGGCGCTTTGCATGATCGTGCCAGTGTATTTAACAGAACTAAGGTAGCGCTCATGCCTCCAGACATTTCAATCGGTCGCCACGCTGACCGAGCTGGTAACGTGAGCCCCCGTGTTCCCCACCGATGGCCCTGACCCTTCCTCCCTAATCAGCGTCCCCTGCGGGCGCTTTCTGGCGATATTCCCCGGGAGGGACCAGGAGGGAGGCGCGGAGCATGCGGCCACAAGCGGCGCAACTCGGGAAGCGCAGCACGGAGCACATTGCCCGGTAATCTAGTGACTAGTACAGTGGTTCCCAACCCAGTCCTCGGGGAGTCCCTGACAGTCCACGTTTTTGCTTCCTCTCAGCTCCCAGCACACCTGTACCAGGTATTCGGTGTTCCTGATTGGCTGGGAGCTGGAAGGGAGCAAATAGGTGGACTGTCCGGTGTTCCCGAGGACCGGGTTGGGAAGCACTGATCTAGTCTGAGAGGGGATACGTATATATTTGTGTAGTGTGGCTTTTGTAACTGCAATGTAAGTTCCCATATATGCGTTTTCCCATATATGCAAAGACCACCGCATCCAGAACCATTTGCCTGACATGCATCCACTCTCCTATTAAAGGTCTAACAGTTTACCTGATTAATAATTTACGTTATTACGCAGCTGGCATTGCCGCAGCGAGAAACGCCAATGTGGACCTTACAGATGCATTGCAGGTGGAGATACATGGCGCTGCGCAGAACAGCAAGTACAGGGAGACAAGGCGAGAACCCACGGAACAGCGAAATGCTCCTCCCCTTTTAATAATCTGGATTTAGGGTTTATACATGATTTACATGAACATGCATTGTTTATTAAAGTAGGCTTTATTATATTCAATACATGTCCTTTCTTACAAAATATTTTATATGCAGCCTATTCAGTAAAGTTCTAAAGCAAAGTAGAGAATGTGCTCACACTGGGCCTCCAGTAAAAACGTTTAACCCCAGAAATAACGTGTGTAGGACAGAAGCAGCTGACCCCCGGGGGGGGTGTATACCCAGCAGAGATACCATGAAGTAATGAGATTACATTACCTGTCCATGTTGTGTTACAGGACAGAGAGAGAGTTTATGGAAGATGCCATCAAACAGCCAGACTATCACTGGTCACAGATCGCAAGCAAGCAAATATTTTTCAGCGACACCAATAACAAAATCCAGCGCTTACAGAAACAAATTTGCCAAGTGAAAAAAGCTCTGAAAGACTGTATGGTTCAAACGAGATGCAATTTTACTGAGCAAACACTTAGAGTAAGTGGTGGAGTCCGATCGCACATAATTACATACCTGCCACACAACCGACCTCCACATTATTTCAGATAAAACAAACGTTAAAAAGCTAAGCAAATAGAACTCGGGGAAACAAAGTGAAACACTTTGTTAGCGAACCAAAGTTGTAAGTTGTTCTAAAGTCCCCTCTAAGAAGTTCAGTTTCCCCCATTCCGCACCATTTTTCATGCCGGCAAATGCAACTTGCATCATCATGAGGGGCCAAGAGGACAATGGTTACGGTTTATAACGTGCTGTGTGTGATTTCAGCCCGCTAGAAACACCAACAAGCACAGTCAGTACGGCGGGCTGTACCTGGTAGGGATGGACGATACCATTGATTTTCTTTGTGATCCAGTTAGATCCAGGGCTGTTATGGCCCATATTTATATTCCTTGTTGGCCCAACCCTGATAATAAACCTGGCTGGGGAAGCGGCCCTGCCCTCTACTAATTCATATCCTGCAGTTAAAATAATATTTGACAATTTATTAGCAGGTACATATCAATATTTTGACATTAGAATCAATTCTCAAAATCACATCCCTAGTACCTGAGGACGGGTTTGCTTCTGGAGAGTTTGGGACCGTTCATAGGTTATCCTCCATATGGAAAGTGGTGTAAATGAAATAATTTGGTTAATTATTTGGGAAAAACAGCTACCTAAATGTGTATTTGAATTATGTGTGACCAGCACCTACACCAGTCTGGTTCCATTAGTGCCTTAGTTTGCTTTACAGGAACATGTGCTCCATAGCAGCAGGACGACAGGAGTCAGGCGCAATAAACGTGTGCAGCTTCTCTGAGGAAGATCTCCCGTGCTGGCTCCCGGGGGGCGGCTGCCGAGGTGGGGGGGGCTGATGCCGGCCAGGGTGGTCCGGGGGGGTGGCAATGTCCTGGGGGCTGGGGCGCATACACACATACATAGATGACAGGTATTCAGCCACACCTATCCCTACACCACACACATGCGCACACACACACACATGCGCACACACACACACACACGCGGTTTGTCTGTCGCTGTCCTTGTCGCTGCTGCTTCTTGTCGATATCGTTATTTTATTTTTATCAGTTTTATTTTTCTGCTTGTCTTATGTTTCTTTGTGTGCATTCTAGTGCTGTAATTTGTCTGGTCCTTTTTCTATTTCTGTCCCCCCCCCCCTGCCCTCCCTCTCTTCTGCCCCCCTTTCTTCTCCCTCCCCCCCTCCCCCCCGTCCGCCTTCTCAGCTC
>JAODKM010000025.1:13432158-13444191 GCA_026780845.1 Petrocephalus sullivani
TGCCATGTGATTGGTTGATTAGATAATTGCATTAATGAGAAATTGAATAGGTGTTCCTAATAATCCTTTAGGTGAGTATACTTGCAGAATAAAAAAGGATAAATAATATTCTCCATGCAAATCTAGAGAGAAGATTATATTTACAGGAATCATTTTGATCTATGACATGTCTTAGGTGAGTTTTTTTAGAAGGAAGAAAATTAAGATAAGGACAGAATTTTGAAGAGGTTGGAGAAAATGGTACACGAACTTTGTGCAGGAGGACTTAAAACAGAAGACGAAGCGGAATGCGCAACATGGGCAACTGCTGAAAGCACGAGCACTAGAGATGAGCAGCATGGAGGAGGACAGCTACGAGAACATGCTGATGCTGGGACAGGTCATCCTGGAGCCAGCTGTGATTAGTGAGCACTCGCACGGCTCAGGTGAGGGCAGAGGATGGCCCAGCATTCCTGACCAGGGTTGGTGGGGTACAGCTATTGTCATTAATGGCCACAATGACTTTGCAGGGCATTAAACAAATGAAGGGAGCGCTCCATGGATCAAGTTCCCCACCCCTGTTCTACAGCGACCCCAGAAATGTCTCTTAGGTTGGCTGAGTGTGACACAGTTTGAGTGCTCTGGCCCAACTTACTTAAGCACACATTAAAACAAGAAAAGGGAAACTCTCCTTGTTATAGCAGAGTAATTTTATTTCTTTAAATATTAAAGATAACCCTTTTTAGAATTATATAAATAGAAATGCATACGTAAACTCGTCGTTTCGCTTATTTAAACATTCAGAGAGGGAAAAAAATTTAATTACCAAAACATCAGACGCAGCAGTGGGAATAAGACGACATTGTGTAACGAGGCCATTCTCACGGCATATTGTTAGGGAGACACACGCCTAGCTCATGACGCTACTGTTCATATGCACCAAAGCTTGCATCAAGAACCACTTTTGTCAGTACGTAACTATTCCAAATTCAGTTTCACCCAGTATCGAGCCATTGTGTTACTTTACAGCTGTCAGTCTGCGTGCACGCGCCTGTGAGTCAGTGTGAACAGCAAAGCGTTTTGGCACGTCGATTGTGGCGTAAATGAGATCCACACGCAGATTCCAGCCCATGTCACCGAACAGATCCAACATCAGCATTCAGAAACAGCGCGGGAGCAGCACTGCCATCTCACAAGTTAGACGGATCAGAGCGGGGACTAGTCCACGGTCAATTAAAGAGGGAGACAAAACCAGAACCAAACAACTCCAAAAAGACATTTTCACAACGGTCAAATTCATCAACGGCGACTAGTTAGAGGCTGACCTCCACTGTGAGCAGAGACATGCACGTGCACTACGTCCCTCAGCTTACAGTACTTCAGATACACATAAAAACTCTGCTCTGTACAAACATATATACACAGAACTTAACTGTCCTTGAGAGAGGAATGTGAGAGCCCTACAGCTCTGACCGTGTCAGGGTACAGGGTGGGTGGACGGAAGAGCATGCTTCACCACTGTCACCTGTCCTCCCCACTGTGCAGCCAGGGCACAAATGGGGCCACACACACTGTGGGCAGGGGGATCTTTATGTGTCGCCAGGAGCTGTAGGGCACGTGTTAGGTTTGGGAGGGCCGGCCCCTTCTCAGTGCCCACTGCCCCCTTCTGATAGAATCCTATTGGGCTCGGTGAACTTGGAAGTGAGCAGGTAAAAGAGGGCGGGGCCAGGGACCAGGGCCAGCAGCGGCAGGTCCTGCTCCAGCTTGTCCAATCGGGAGATGGAGATGATGCCGTAGGCGTGCAGCAGCCAATGGCTGAAGAGCACCACCAGCCTCTTCTTCTTAGCAACAAGGTTTTTGAAAGACTGAGTAAAGGGGAGAGAGAGGGCAAAGGAAGACAAGGGCACTTAAATTTACCTGCCAAACATGAGCAGTGACGGCAAACCAAACGTGTTAACAACAAAAACCGAGTCAAGTTCCCTACCTGTATTTCAGAGGCGGACATGTAGACGGCCAGGGTGACCAGGGATAAAACCAGGATGATGTACGGAAAAGCGTAGTCTGAAAGAGACAGGTGGAGAGTCCTCGTTAGCCTGAGCGTGGGGAAGAGGACAGCACTCACCCACGGCACTGCTCACACTTACAAAGCAGACCGCCGCCCACAGCCTGCAGTACCGTCAGGATCGGGAAGAAGTACAGGGCAGCATAGATGCTCTTGAAGCGGTCCGACTTTCCCAAGCCGCATGCGATCTTCTTGACCAGGAGTGGCCTCAGAAGCATCATGAGCACCAGACAGAAGGCGTAGTATATCAGCACAATAGTGTACCTAAGCACAGACAACCGGTGGGGGTGTTCTTAGAATGTTTGTCCTGCTTACACACGGAATTGCTACAGAATTGTTACACCTAATTTACACCTAATACACCTAAGCTCATCAATAAGCATGTTTGTGCTTTATGAAACCTGTATCAAATGCTACTTGCAGAGTATATTACACATTTCAGCGAGAGGGTAATACCATTTCCTGATGAAATCTCACTAAAGACAATTAATAAGATACATCAGGAACCCAAGGGGCAGGTATCACAAGTACCAGGAAAATGCACAAGAGGAATCAGGACTACTCCCATTTGTGTGGGAGGACCAAAAGATGGTGGGGTGTTCAGGTGCAGAAGCAGAGACCCTCACAGTGGGAAGACCGCCTCCTGGGTACAGTGCAGGGTGGTGACGTAGTCCGGGCTGGGGTTGTACAGCATCGTGTACCAGTCCGACAGCATCTGCACCTGGCAGGACCGGATGGACAGCTGGCCCACTGGGTCGCTCACCAGCAGGGTCACCAGGGCGGCCACGCCGCATTCCAGGAGAGCCGTCACATGCTGAAACAAGGCGCTGGAGCTGCGGGGAGAAGCGGCAGTCTCACCATCAGCACCAGCAAGCCGGATGCGTGCCAGAGCAGCCCGGCCCTACCTCTTCTTCCCGGAGTACCACTCGATAAAGAACCAGTGCAGCACCAGGGGAAGCATGGCCATGAAGCCCAGGTACAGCCAGTCATACAGCTCCGGCGACTCGGTGCACTTCTCGCAGATCTTCTGCATGTTGGTCCTCTCCCCCCGGGGACACACCTTTCAGGGGACACCACCGATTAGACGCACCGCGCAGCCCACCGAGCCCCCACACGGCGGTAGGCGCTCACCCCGCACTCGCTCTCCAGCGAGCCGTTCACCAGCGTCTTCCCGCAGTACAAACCCGGGCACGTCGAACTCATGACTACAGCTGCGGAGAGAGAGCGCGGTTAGGGCGGCCTGTAGACGCGAAGGCGCAGCTGGATAGCACGGGCTTCCGGGCTAGCATATTAGCACATGCTAACCGCAGGGCGCACCAGCTTAGCCCGCCGCGCACCTCCCGACAACCCCGCCGACGCCGGGAGCCAGACACACCTACCCATATTATATCGTCTCGTAAGGCCAACGTAATTAAATGGCACGAACCGCAGATAACTTCGTGGGTTTTCTTGCTCAGCTCATCGCCGGGCGGATTGGAAGCGGAAGCCGCGGTACGTACTCGGGGGTTTTCTTACGTAAGCGCGCAGAGCTCCAATGGCGCCGGGGTAACGATCGGCGTTCGAGAATACGCGTCCGTTTAGCTACGCCGCGGAGTCACATGACACACTGTTTTCCGACGGAAGCCGAAAAGGGCCATGTTAGCTATCCCGACTTCTCACTTTCGGCTTTAAAAGAAATCAATCAACGCCGGACAGTCCATTACTTTTATTAAATTCCCCAGTCCTGTATTCCCTACGTGTCGTCCCTTAAAAAATGTTTAAAGCATGCTTTGTAATGCTCTAGGCGCAGGGAACAATTTAATAAACTAAGCGTCTTCATTCTCGTTTACTGTTAATTCACGCTTGGAGGTAGGCTGTTTTGGTCCTTATAAATAATGAATGAGTTTTAAATGTTTTAAGGGAAATGTAAACCTTTCAGAAGTGCACGAGTCTAACTTAAAATGCAAATATTTTTTTATGTAATAATGTCTTCCATTATAGTCGACGAATGATTCATTCTTGGTAAATAGGGTCTGTCCGAGTGGGATTCATGGTAGGGGCCTCCTAATCACACATCTGAAACCCCCAGGGGTCTACATTCGGATGTGAGAAGCGTTTATAAAAAGGTAGTTAAAGAATTAGGTTATAACACTCCGGACGCGCACGCAGTTGGAGCGGCTAGACTCTCAGAGAGGTCGTCTGACGGAAGACATTTTCTCCTTTTAAATGTCTTGTTTTGACTCGATCCGTGTTGATTTGACTCGATCACCTGTCATCATGAAAAGTAAAAAACAAATAATGATCAAATAAAATGTGTATTAATGTTTGTCTACTGCTCTGCGCATTAAATGTACTTTTTGTATGATTCCTATCATTTAAATCAATTTCCTAAACCAAATTTGGTTATTTCCATTCAGCCAGAGAAGATCCGCGCGAGGTGCGGCCGCGAGGAGCGGAGCCCCATTTCCCAGCGCGCGCCTTCTGCTCTCTCACTGAACGTCACCAATGTCGTGTATGCACGCATCTATATTATATGTCCGTACTTTCCATAGAATAGCTCATGTATCTCGCGTATGTGCATAACGAAGTTAGTCTTGCTGATCTGATATGTAAAACCGCATCGAAAAAGCAGGAGGAGAGGCAGCCAGTACCTCTGCCTCACTGAAGGGGGCGTGCATGAGCCCACCGGATCATTATAACACCTGTTGCACCATATTCTGTGACCATCATATATTGTGACCATAAGAGGCGCGATCTCTCGCGTGCACGAGCTTGGCACGCAGGTTCCGTAGGTCTGCGGTTGAAACGTGCTGTGGCTTGCCTCGAAACAGCTGGTAAACGCGGGAATTCACAAGAGGGTAAGGAGGGGCGTGGCACACAGGAGGAACGAACGGGCAGGACGTGACAGTATTGTTCTGCAAAATTGTAACTCCAACAACTATGCTTGTTTTTTTTGCAATCAGATATCCATAAACAAGTCTCTAGACTTAGTAAAAAGGTACAATAACAAAGCAAGATGAAAACCCACTTTATCTACCTGTTGACTGTGATTAATAACTGGGAGTTGAGAGAGGGTGTCACTCTGCTGTAACTCTTAAAAACTTGTGATACACAGACCGGAATTTTTAAGTGGAGTATGTATTGGTATCTAAGAGATTTTGTGGCTGAAATGTACTGGCAACCCCTCAGAGTGTGGTCTCCTGCTATCATATTATGTGACCCTAGCAAAACTCTTGAAAAATATATTGGAACAATCAAATCATTTTCAGGTGATGACTTTGACCACGAACATTTCATAATCAGAGTTTTTAAGGTTGAAATCAGCAGGCAGTCCCTAGCATACGGGTCACCATTTGTGATGGCTGCTATCATATTATGTGACCTTTTAATTATTCTTGAAAAAACATGATGGAGCAATCAAATCTTTTTCAGGTGATGACTTTGTGCCTTTACATTTCATAATCAGAAGAGCTTTTAAGGTTGAAATCAGCAGGCAGTCCCTGGCATACGGGTCACCATTTCTGATGGCTGCCATCATATTACCTGACCCTAGCATAACTCTAGGGTCACCATTTCTGTAAGAGAGAATGTATTTGTATTATAAATCTTACAAATGTGTATACACACACACATATATATATATATATATATATATATATATGTGTGTGTGTGTGTGTATACACACACAGACATCTTTGCTATTTTCTAAATTGACATTTTTGTGGTAATATTCAACGTACGACCTATAACTCGCTTTATTTTAATTTGCCATTGTATTTGTGTGTAAAATCAGATTACCGTCGTAAAACTTAAAATTTAAAACACACATTGCCTGTGAAATTTTATTTTACTCTATTCATGGACGGTACGCATTATCCAAGAGACATTATAAGGCATGTTCATAAACTATGCTGTACAATGTATAAAAGTAAAAGATAAAACTCATAAAAGATAAAACTCTGGTGGTTTCGTCTGCGACAGCGCGTTTCAACCGCAGACTTACGGAACTTGCGTACCAAGCTCGTGCACGCGAGAGATCGCGAGGTCACAATATATGATGGTCACAGAATATGGTGTAACACCTACGCTGGCTAAAATTCAGAAAATCGAGTTCAGTACAGCACTCCCTATTTTTTATTTTTTAATTTCTGTTCTGAAAGAGCCAGTGCCTCACCTGCCACGAAGCTCACCGAACGTCAATGCTTGTTGATCATCAAAAAGTTTCACCAGAAAATGATGGTGGAACTGATATGCTCAGGGGGATAAAAGCTTTTATCACTCTTTGCATCCAGCCACATATCTACGGGTCGCCAAGCCTAAGTACCAAGTGTTTTGTGTACGAACTCCGTGCAGTGTACAGGCAGGCAAAAAATAAACGGAACATTATGGTGTTTAGAAACCCATTTTCTGTTCTAGCATAGAGGTTAGTTATGCAATATAAAATGTTATTTTCCCCATAGTAATATTACTTAAAAACTCAGAGCTTCCCATCAGTAGGTAAATCGTTCATAGCGTGGCATGCACTCCGGCACAAATAATAAAACTCAATCATCAGGAATTTTTCTACCAGGAAAAATCTAACCCCAGTGGACTTTTATGCCCATATCCCACGCATGCGTAAGAAATAATTGTAAACATATACAGTTTAATATTAAAGTGCGTAATACTACAGGGGGGAGGGGGGGGGGCTCCTCTTTGGTACCCTGGCAACGGGTCGCAACGTCATAGGAGAAGCAGAGTAACCAAAATATGAGCGTAGGGGCAGGCGCAGGCTGGGAGTGACTGAGAGAGGCGATTAATGCGATGCAAAGGAGTGCTTTCTCTAGATAAACCGCTGGGATAGAGAAAGATACAGCGGAAGCATGATCCGGGGACTGTTTTCTCATCTCTGCGGCGAGGATCTAGGTAAAGCACAATAGGACACACGTGCACCATTGAGGAGTTGATGCTGATCGGCTGCTGGCAGTACCCCAAAAGGGATGCGTCCCCATCCATGCACTGGGCGCCCCCGAGTCGTGTCCGATGGATTGGTCTATGAACTCGGCTCTGCTCGGCACCAGCAACAGCACGTCTGCAGTGGACGTGTCGGAGAGGGATCTGATGCTGGACATCGTTTCCCTGTCTCCGGTCCTGAGCGGCCTGGCCGCCGGAAGCAGCGCTGGGAACCACACGGCGGAGGACGAGCCGCACCAGCGCCTCGGAGCGGCCAGGAGCGCGCAGGCGAGTGCGCTCCTCCACGGCGTTTCGGTGACGGTCCAGGCGCTGCTCCTCCTGGCCATTTTCCTCCTGTCGTGTTTGGGCAATTCGGCCGTGGTGGTGATCATCATAAAGCACAGGCAGCTGAGGACGGTGACGAACGCCTTCATCATGTCCCTGTCCCTGTCCGACTTCCTCACGGCCATCCTCTGCTTGCCCTTTTCATTCATGATGCTCTTCAGCCGGGACGGCTTTTGGATATTCGGGGAGCCGCTGTGCGTCGCCAACGGCTTCTTCAACACCTGCTTCGGCATCATCTCCACCCTCACCATGACTCTGATCTCCTTCGACCGCTATTATGCCATCGTGAGGCAGCCGCAGGAGAAGATCGGGAAGAGGAAAGCCATCCAGCTGCTGGCGGCGGTGTGGGTGACGGCCGTGCTCTTCTCCTTGCCCTGGTACTTGGTGTTACGGACCTCCAAAGAGCTGGTGGTTCACAAGCGGGGCTTCTACCATTGCATGTACGTCTTCCATTCGGGCAACTCGAGAATGGGCGCCGCCTACAGCATATCCCTGATCGTGGTGTGCTACCTGCTGCCGTTCGCCCTCATGTGCTTCTGCCACTATAACATCTGCAGGACGGTCAGGTTGTCCGAAATCCGAGTGCGGCCGGTGACCACGTACGCGCACCTGCTCCGCTTCTACAGCGAGATGCGCACGGCCACCACCGTGCTCATCATGATCGTCTTCATCATCTTCTGCTGGGGGCCATACTGCCTGATGGGGATCGTCACGGCCATGGGCAACTATACGTTCAGCCCCGTGATGGACACCGTGGCCATGTGGATGGCGTGGGCAAACGGGGCCATCAACCCTCTGATTTATGTAATCAGGAACCCGAACATATCGATGCTTCTGGGGCGAAGCAGGGAGGAGGGGTACAGAACTAGGAACGTGGCCGCCTATCTGTCAACGCAGAGCCGAAGCCGGGAGGCCAGATCGCGGGCCGACAGGATCAGAGACAGGTACGCCAGCAGGCACGGGGTGGGCAGCCGGCTGTCCTCCTCCAGTCCGGCCAACGGAGGGGACGTGGCCATGTGGGCGTGCAAAAACCCGGCCGTGCTCTTCTGCAGGGACGCGCACCCCGACACGGTGTCCCAGTCCGCCGCGGCCAAAACGGAGACCGCGGACACCAGTCTGTAATTTTCCCTGCTTCGCCCCTATAATTACAGAGCCTAGTGGATCATTAGAGATGACTGTTTTGTGCCAAACGAGTGCTTAACTGAACCCCCGGGGGGAGGCGGTGGTCATGTCCTGCGAGGAAACGGAACGACTCGCCGTCCAACTCTCTCTCCGTAATGTCACACAGCTGGCAGAGCATCGGTAGTCACTGTGAAGGAGCGTCTGGCGCACACAGCGCCACTATATAGTAGAACTTTTCTTAATTCATGTTCCAGTCGCTGCACATGGGCTTTGTTAAAAGTTGAGATTTAAAAAGCCAGTAATCCATGTTTTTTTTTTTTGTTACCTGCTGCATCACAGGATTGTGTATGAGACATTTACAGATTCAGCCCATTTCCAAATACAGTGCAGTTCAAGCAGCGACAAGAATTGTGCATTTTGATCGACCATTGTGGATAAACCAACCCAAAAACACGGCTCTTCAAAGGTAACGCGGACGAAAGTTAATCACGGAAGGCCTAGTTTAAAACGCTGGCACGTTTAGTGCTTGAATTTAATCTTGTGGCAATTTTCGGTTAATATATTTCTTAGAGAAAAGTACAGCAATGCTTCCATCATTGCCAGAGACCAGTTTTTATAATAAAAAAACAGCTGCTTAATTTGACAAGCATTTACAATGAAGCTTACTGTCATCAACATATATAAAATATTATTGTCCAGCTATCCTATGTTAGCCTACTTCAGACACGTTTACTGAAGACACATTTTTAAAATGGTAACATTTAGCTAACTGAACTGATAAAAATGAAGGTCCATCACAGTGTGCCCTACCTTCATACTTTTGAACCGATAATACGACGTAATTAGTCGATTCCGCCATGGAAATAAACTATAGAAATATCTGCATAACAAAATAAATCAGTACCTTCACACACAGCTTGCTGGATTGGTACCTGACATTGGGATTTCCCAAAGGAAACCATCACATGAATATTACTAAAATAAAATCGACAAACCGGATTTCAATTCAAAGCACCATGCGGGCTGCCAAGTTTGGTCAGCTGGCTGGCCTGAGATGTTCAATTCGAGACAAATCTGCAGGCAGATTTACATGTATGCAACTGTTTTATTACCTTGTAAGAAGTATAGGGTTTGCAAACTACCCGAACGCTTTTGGTGTAGCCGATTTCAGGTCTCTAATGGAATAATAGGGATTCGCAGTAATATTTCTTGCGTGAGCGTGAGATTCTGTCACGCCAGATGCGTGAGAGTTGGCAGGTCTGAGACACCGTTGTGCAGAGCAGTTTTGCAGAATAAGGACTACATTGTGAGAGGCAGTAATAACCCTGTTAGTGCGGCTGCGCCCGTTCGCTATGCCGGGGCAGTGCGTGTGGGAAGGTAGGAAATGCATCTTTGTTTACATGGTTTGTAAGCTCACAATCTGTAAACCACAGTTACAGGGGTCGTCAGAAGACTCACCAAATAACTCCCACCCAGGTACAATAAATCACTTTTGCAGTGTCACTATTTTAATCGCGTCCGACAAAAGCACAATATTTTGCACAGTTCCTAGAATGTTACGGCATCGCACCAAATAAGATGTTAATTGGTGCGGCCCCATAAACCGTGTCTGAATATAATATTCCTGTTTTGTTTTGCTGCTTGTAACGTTAGTGAAGCCCATTGCCAAACTGCTTGTGACCAAATGATGTAAAATCATATTTTGCAAATGAAAATTAAATGTCTGATGCTTCGGGAAGTTCTGTGTGCATTTTCATGAACACTGACAAACATTTCACCGTTTTATTTCATGGCAGGATTATTAAAAACGTTGTGAGGACACACGAAATGCGCCGCAATGACAGCAACCAGCAGGTGGCGCCCGCGTCACATACGGTGTAAAATAACACTACAAGCTTTGCCGAATTTTCTCCGGATAAGTGGTCTCTCACCTCTTTCCGAGCACGGTGGCAACGGTGACGAAATTTCTTCTAATACATGAATGTGATATGTGTATTTGTAAGTGTAATTCTGGAGGCTAAGGTGGGGCATTTAATCAAGTAGGAAAAATGCTTCCTCTTCCCGTTGCATCTAAAAACTGACTTTCACTCAATTTTTTACCAAATTAGGTGATAAGGTGAGCCGTGCCCTAGGCTTGCATGTATATCCTTTAACCAGCGGTGATTACATCAATTACATAAATTTTGGCAATCTCTAAAAATGACACTTAGTTTTAAGAAAAAAAAGCACTCACTGGCAAAAACAGTACATTTCTGTCTCGGTTTTTACTAGACACTTAATAAATTAAACGACTACCACGAAGTCAGTATGAATTCTCTCCATTCTATTAAAAGCTAAAATCAATTCACTATCCACATACGAAGAAACAAAACATAATAAACTAGAAAATATATTAATTAGATGCAGAGTCCCAACACGGCAAATTACAAATGAATAATTAAATGATTGACTGGCCCCTGGACTCAAAGTTTTCAAATATTTCACTTAATGTCTAGAACATTAGAACATGGCTGATTCAAAAGTCATCCCAAAAGCCCGCACCCACACCAGCTCTCCATGGATCAGGTTCCCTACCCCTGGTCTAGAACAAGGAACTGTGCAGTTATGCTGTGGCATAAGCCGCCAGCATTAGAAATCATCACTCAATTCACGTCCAAGTGGCGCTCTAGAGTTATGTTAAAAAAGTTGTCGCATAATTAGGGGACCGGACCACCAGAGGGCGCTCTTCACCCAAAGTTAGTAGTTACACGGATTTACCAGGAGTGCTTAGAGACACTATTGTGAAAAGGGACGACGTATTTCACCTCGGAGATTCTTTATTAACTCAACAATTACCTCACATTACACCGTAATTTTAAATAAAAAAGTTTTGTAAAAGGTCCCACACATAAAAGGAAATTGTATTACACAGTGAAAGAAGACTTTTGTTCCTCTTTCTTCAGGGGGAAAAATGGTCCATCTGGTGGGCTGACGGTAAAAAGATTGCAGGACTTTTTTTTTTAATTACATACATATTTTTTTACATTACACTTAATGGGTGGTGCATATGTTAGCACATACACAGAGTACCTGAAGCACTACAAAGTATGTGTATATCGACTATTTACATACACACACCCATGCACGCTTAAACCCAGAAAAAACACGTTTTGCATTTTTTATATGCATAGAATCTTTTTTTTGTCCACAGTGTCTGAGTGAAGAAAAAAAAAAAACAAACATAAAAATTCACTGGTTCCATTCACCACTGACCCAGGGCTGGAGACATTGCGCTACACTCCAACCCAAGTCAGAGTCCAATTAGCGTAGTTTTAAACATGCCTGTATACGGCTAAAAATCATCTTTAAAAAAGAATAACACCGGGCAGAAATATGCTGTGCTCTGCTTTGGTTAAAAACAAGCCCGCCAGGCCAGACGGTCTGGAATGTTCTGTGGAAGCACAGGAATGCTGGGAGTCCCTTATCCTACGCACCTTGGCTCAGAGATGGCAGAGGTCAGGACAGAATCAGCCCCCCCCCCCCCCCCCCCCCCCCCCCCCCCCCCCCCCCCCCACCCCGCCATGGCACCGCCCCCCCCCCCCCCCCCCCCCCCCCCCCCCCCCCACCCGAACCAC
>JAODKM010000025.1:13447810-13465353 GCA_026780845.1 Petrocephalus sullivani
AGTGGACAAGGCCCAGTAACATATGACTGGTATAGAGTGGACAAGCCCCAGTAACATATGACTGGTATAGAGTGGACAAGGCCCATTCTGTTCACCTTTGCATTTTAACACAACAGAATTTACAGCAGAACTTCTGCAAGAGCATATCATGCATACCTTCAATTTTGGGCTTGATTTCAGACACTCTCTCTACAAACTTCTTTTTGAAGTAGAGAGACTGCAGCCTCTGTTGGTAGTGGTTGATTCTGCAGGGGGACAAGGCCATCAGACCGGATGTTCTGACAGGGTGCTTTCAGTGTAATAAACAGCAGGTGTCAAAGGACCAGAATCCATTCCACGCCCGTGCAACGCTTTCCTGACCCATCCTGAAATTATGGGATCACCTCTATGAGCAAAACATTAGCATATTTACAAGAGGGTGTACCTGAGTAAGAACTTTAGTAACCTGATATTGTGATAGCTAGGAGCAGAGGACACTGTTCCATGATATGGTGGGGTGCCGAGATATACTACCTGCTCATCTCATAGAGGAAGCGGTCAGCTTTGGCCATGCGGTCCAGCTCATGCCTATGCTCCTCCAGCAGGTCTACGTCACTCTTCTCAGGGACGAACTTCAGCAGCTGGATGGGGAATGTGCCAGCAGGTGTTTTTAATCAAAAGATTCTCACAGATCTCGAGTTAAGTCTCAGCCACGGAGTGCAGGCTAGTGAACATTGAACTGTTGTGGTCCAGCTTTCATTTTCCTCCCCGATTCCTCCACAAGTGGCAGCAAATGCAGTGCAGCGAGACCCACCTGCTCCAGCATGTCCTTAGGTAGGTCCTCCTGCTCATCCATGGTCAAGATGGCCCGCTTGATCTCCTCATTGGACAGCTTTAACCTGCAAGAGAAACATGCAATAAAACCAAAGGGGACAACTGCTACGTCCACATGACCGTAATAACTTCAGGGGCATCACTACAATAAAGCATATACATCACCCCAAAAGACAGGCCAACTGTCTGAGGACACCACGGTTCGACCATCAAAACTTCTAAGGCTCTCGAAGGGCCACTGCTCTGGTATCATGCACAAAAAACTGACACCCATGGTCACTGCTGAATCCCTTTTATCCACCATTGCAGTTCTGGGGCCAACATGCCCATCCACGGTAAAGAAACACACACACTTTCAGCCCCACCTAACCACTAGGACCCCGCCCACCCTCACTTTCAGCCCCACCAGCCAGGGAGAAAAAGGACTTTCAGCCTCACCTTGCTGCCTGGAGATGGGCCCCGCCCACCCTCACTTTTGGCCCCACCTTGCTGATGGAACTAAGCCCCATCCACCCTCACTTTTGACCCCGCCTTGCTGCCTGGAGATAGGCCCCGCCCACCCTCTTCCAGTCCCACCTTGACACCTGGAAATGGGTGCTGTCCACCCTCCCATTCAGCTCTACTGTAATACATCATATTTTGCTGGGCTATATCTAGTCACACCCAGTCACCACAGAGCCTAGACACACATGTGTTCCAGCTTCATATCTGTAATTTGCCAGCCCTCAAGAGCACTTTAAAGATTTAAGATAAAACAGAGTCAAGAGCAGAGCCCCCAGCTCTCTACACCACACAAATACACACACGATCATTCACTTCCCCAAACTGCCCCACCTCAACCCTAAACATCAAACTTTAACATCAGTAACCCAGATAACAAGCTGGCGTTCTATAACGGGAATGCTTTATGGCACAGAGTTTAACGGGAAACACACAAGCTAAAGTCTAATCGTGGTTACTTTTATGTCTTTTTAGCAGAACGATCTGCGGCTCACAGCTGATGCCAGACCAGACTTAACCGAGGAAGTTGGCATCCAGTTTAAAAGCACTGACTGGTTGTTTTTGGCTCAGAGTGACTAAACACTTTGACTAGTTTAAAAATCTACCCTGGTGTTTGATGGTCATAGCAGCTTAGAAAAGGTTCACTGATAACTTATCAAACACTTTCACTGCTCATAGGCTAAACAGCAGTGTGTGATCCAATTAGAAATATGAGAACTTATTCAACACAATAGGACGGCATCCAGTATTCCTTCAACAACTTTTTTAAAGATCAGGCACATTTTTTTTAACGAAAATGTGACTGCAGGACATAAATATATAATACATTCTCTTAATAATTTAAGTTGTACTTTAACACCACAAATTCTGGAACAAATGAAACCTCATTCCCAGGAACATTCATTACCAGACCAGGATGCGATTCCAGGTTTAAGACATAGCTGTAGGATAAGGACACACAAAACGTAATGATAACAATACAGACACAGCACTCTGTTTATGTTTGCTGCCATGGAAACCAGGGAGAGCCATGACTAAGTCCAGAGTACGCAACGCTAGGCCAAGTCCATCCCCATATGAAAAGGTTAAAGATAGCTCTTGGCTCAGACAGATGCTAAAACGTGCTGACAGATGTGAAAAACGACTTCCTAGGGAACGGAGAAGGAAGGATAATGTCAACAAAGAACATTCCTTAATTATGAAGTAAGGTGGATAATTAGACACTGAAACGCAGATGACATCACATATGAGGCGGGCCGTGTGCTCACCGAGACAGCAGGATGTTGCAGTTCTGGGCCCGTCGCCCGTCGATGACGGACAGCTCCTTGACTTTTCGGGAGGTTAGGGTGTCATCCTCAGTCTCCTTCTGCACGGAGAAAAGGACGGAGCAGGAAGGTGTTAAGGAGCTCCCGCAAGGTCAACAGGCAGGGCAAGGCGGGGCATGGCCACACCCCCTCCATATCCCGTAATAATATGCTCGTCCCATGCCTGGAGCATACTGGGAATATGTCAAACATCAGGAGAACTAGACTTTAATGGGATGCAATAGGGAGTAGGCAGTTAATGGTGTTGTAGAGGGCACTGAGTTGGGAGGCATTGTGAGATACTCACCCCCAGGCACATGCAGACTACCATCAGTATTTAAATTTACAGACAAACCACAAAACACTCACTGAGAAACAACACAAACACAACCAACAGGCAAACGTTTTTTGGACGGGGGGGGTGGAAAAGACCTGGAGAGGAAGCCCATTTAAAAAGGGATGTACGTTACTCTGGGGCCCCGTCTGGCTATGCACTTTTATAGGAAGTGAGAATCTGGAGCGTTTACCACCTCAGGACCCCGGCTGTTTGTGGAAAAATCACTGGAGTGCCACAAGCCTGGCGGCTGGCTAATTGCACACAGACACATCCTGAAGTGGTAACCAATAAACCAAAAGATGAGGTTAAACTGAACAAAACTATATCCAGCCCCCCCGCCCACCACCCCACAGGCCAGCTGGGATACAGCTTACGGAAGGCCGGCTCAGCTACGACCAAGCAGACAATAAGGTACGTCCTACATACTGCAGAGATCTTAGCCACCACGGGCGTCAACATGGACGACACAAACACGGGAGACTAGGGTGGACGGGACACGGACGGGGGAGCGGACGAGGACAGGGCCGGCACAGGGCAGAGGCAGTCACTCACCTGCTTGTTGTTATTGATCATATAGATGTCCTAAAAATGCAGGCAGCAGGAAGAATGCAGGCACTCATTAGTAAGAAAGTGCAGTGTGGCCAAAAAAAGCCAGCAATCACTGATGACCACAGCAAAGACTTGTGGGAAACAAATTAGCAGCGAGCCGTGGGCGAGCGTGATGCCGATCATTAATACGACTGCAGCTTTAATAAGGGGAAAACAAAGATGAACTGTTAAAACTTTCCCACTACCACAACTTTGAATTTTTCAATGTAGACATTGTAATGGCCAAAATCTGGCCCAGACATTCGAACCAGTGACGAATCGATAAAAGCAAATAAGCATGTTTACCATGAGCAAGTTGTGGAACTGGATAAGTCTGCTCAGCACCATGTCTCAGAAACTGTCCCAGTAAACTTTCCTTCAGAGTTAACAAGCCTCTTTTTCTGATCAGTCAATTTGGTCATAGCTGCAGATCTTTAGAATGAGCAGATACTTCAGATACTTGTGTGTGTTCCGTGCAAAAACCAGCAAGGATTTTACTAGGGACAGATTCCAAAGGCAAACATGAGGCAACAGGAATCTGATTTCACAACACAACCAGCCAAAGTACGAATCAAGTGCCTCTGAGCAATGGATCAGTCAAGATTTGAACAGACAAGCATTTCTGTGTGCAAGATGGCTCAAAACATCCTTCAACCTCACGGTCATTATCAAAGCACGCTGCCAGCATATGAGAGCACCTTGGGACTGCTCAGCAGAAGCCAAGCTGTTCTCATTCAGGTGCACTGGTACATGCATCAGAACATGCATGCTTATGGGTAATGATGGCAGCTAGCAATAGCATGCTCTGGGTAGTACGAGTGTCCTGCACAGTCTGGTCACTAGGATGCTTAGGCTGTAACAGGGAACCATGTAGTCCTCCTCTGGGATGGATCCACACACTACCTGCTGTCTTTGGTATGCAGAGAAGGTCTTCTCAATGTCCTCCAGGTCTAAGACTTTGAAGACTTTGGCATCATCAACCTCCATCCACACAGTGCCTTCCAGCTTGTTCTAGAAGGAAAAAACACAACATGGGTAAAATTAGAACATAGACGCCGTATTTTTATAATTATTTACATATTTCACATAATGACAACCACACCCAACAGGTACATATGCATTTCTGAGAGAGATGTCAAATAATTCCTTGTATAAGTATCACACATCTTTTCAGTTTCAATTAGGAGGCATTCTGGACAGATGCTTGAACCCCCTCAACTGGCTCCTTTTATTCCAAAGGAGCAGAGATTCTACTTTGAGCTCCTCCCGAATGTCCGAGCTCCGCACCCTCTCTCTAAGGCTGAGCCCAGACACCCTGCAAAGGAAACTCATTTCTGCCGCTCACTACCAAAGCCCGCGACCATAGGTGAGGGAAGGAACATAGACTGACCAGCAAAGTGGTAGCGTTCCCTTCTGGCTCAGCTCTCCTTACCAGGAGAGAACAGGAGAGCGTCCGCATTAATGCCTACGCCGCACCCTGCCACCTGTCCATCTCCCGCTGTCCCCTTCTTTACCAAGCTGGACGGACGGACTGACAGATTGTTGCGTGACAGTTATAAATTACGGCTATTAACACAACAAGGGTGTAGATTTGGGATTTGAGGGTAAGAGCATGTCCCTGCCAATATTGTGGGAGCACAATAGCCACAAAAACCACCAAAAGAGCTGGCAGAAATTCCCTTAGATCATACTCGCCTCTGCCAGCTTTGCCCAGTTGAATGACTTGAGGGGGTTGGCTGGCTGGGGAATTTTCTTCTTTTTCAGAGACGGCCCCAGCGGGGCCCCAGGAATGGGTGGAACCCCACCGAGGGGAGGAGGACCGGGAGGAGGAGGAGGTCCGCCTGGAGGAGGTGGCGGCGGGGGCGGGCAACCTCCAGGAGGTGGAGGCGGAGGAGGTAGCAAGGCCCCGATGGGTGGGGGGGGCAGGGGTCCACCTGGGGCTCCAGGAATGGCCAAGCTTCCACCGGGGTCAGCGGGAGGCGGGCGCTGGAATGACCACAGAGAAGGATCAGGGACATCGGTCTTGCCCAACCGCCCCAACACTGGAGCCTACTGTGGGGGGAGGGGCCGGACGCAGAGCATTGTGGGAGGTGGACATACAGTGCTGAGCTCGTGCAGCCTGGAGGAGAGATCCACCACTTGCTGCTTGACCACGCGGTGCTCGCTGGCCTCCTTCTCCAGCTTCTCCTTCATCTTGTTGAGCGTCTGCATCATGTCCTCCTTCTCCTGCGTCTTGACATCACACTCCCTCTCCTTCTTCTCCAGCTTGACCTGCAGCTCTTGGTGCTCTATCAGAGTCGGGGGGCACAGGTCATCCCCACGCCACGCACAAATAGGAACCCCACGACGGGAGAAACGCCATCACCACAAAACAGACCAATGAAGATGAAGCTTCATTCACAAACCTTTTCTCATTTTCTCAGCCTGCTCCTTCCATTGCTTGACTTCGTTTTCATTCACTAACCTGAGCCGGGATGCACCATAAATTATGCAAAGCCGTAAAATCAATCAGGCAATCAATAACACAGAATATGTAGCATCTAGTTAATGCAGAGAAGGCGCTGCTCATGAATAAAGCTTAGACAGCAATTTGTACATACAGATATTAGGCTGGGATAAGTGGGGACTTCTTCAGCAAGTAGCGAGCATAATGGTTTAAGAATATGGATTCAATATCCAAAAGTGACAGACATATCTTTTTAGTTTAAGGTAACTCAGACTGTGAATAATGTCTTAAAAGTGTAAAGTCAGTGAAGCCAAATGGCATATTTTCTAAACTCAAGATTCTTCAAACCCGCCTTCAGCTGACATTCACTTCCGATGAAGGATTTAGGGATGCATTCGGCTTTTCCAATTTTAAGCCTTATTACACAGACAGATATTTATGAGACAGGGTAGGAAATGCCTGGACCAGGACTATCCTTACATACATCACAAGCGTTTTGGCCCCGGAACTCACATTCGCACCACATTCTTCACATTGAAGTTCTCCAATGCGGTGACGTCAGGATCTTGACCCTTGTCAGTCTGCAGGACCATCTGCTGTACGATGCGGTCCAGAAGCAGCCAGTATTGCACCGTGTTCCCACTGCGCTTGTCTAGAGGAGGGGAAGATGGACGCTCAGCAGTCTGGCACAACCAGATGAAAGGCACCAAGACATAGGAGTCACACTGGTCTGAACCCTGCTCTCTTGATCCCTGGTTTAACAGGTTCCACTTAGACCACTGAGATCTTGGTTTGAGTACCTCATCGTAAATGCAGCAAACACTCACAAGGCATAAGAAGGCAGTGCTGTAAGACAGACATGAAGTGCGGGTACGCGTCTGTGTGGTTCATCTTCTTCCGAATGATGTCAAACATCTGGGTGGCACTCTTGGTGTCTACATGTACCTACACCGCAAGGACAGTGACATCACTCCTCAACTCAGCCAATGAGTTTGGTAAAAAGAAAAGAAAATGAAAATAACCAGTGGGTACTCACAGTGTCCAACTTCTTTGATAAGGTCAACTCGTCCTCATTTCTTAGCATTTCAAAGAAGTCCAGATGCCTGCAAAAGATCACATGGGGGTTTAATGCGAGAGCCACTAAATGGGAGAAAAATTAGAGAATTAGGAGGCTGTGGCAAGATTTACCGATCTAGTGTGGAATTCTCATGGGACCTCAGCTTGTCTATGACAGGCTGGAGGCCAAGCATGAGGAACTCATACCGCAGGTGGACACGGAATTCAAGACTCTCCTGCAAAACATACAACAAAGTCAGGGCCATTTAGAGATGGGGCTGTTGTGTAGGAAATGAGGGGCGGCAGAGTGCTCACCTCCCCCGCTCCCTGGCTGAGGACGGCATTGATGAAAGACATGATGGCAGTCTTGAGGTTAACCTCATCCCGGTATCGCCCCGTACTCCGGTCCAGATCATTGAGCAGGGTCTGTCCAGAAGAGAAAATATAGCTTTTAACAATCAGTTCATTTGACTCTGTGTTTGAACAAAGTCCCACAGGTTGCCTCACCCGATCACTACTTTAGACAGATCGAGTATCGGGCCAATTTAGCTAAACGTGCTATCAATCAAAGTCTGCACCTGGAAGCGCGTTCTCTCACAGGCGAACTTCTGGTAATGCAGCATGGCTTCCAGGACCTTCCTGTGGCCTCCAGGGACTAGGCAGACTGCACCCATGATCTCCAGCACTGCCACCTTGGTCTTGATGTTCTCTGTGCTCAGGCTTTGGGCAATGATGTTGATGCTCTCCGAGTGCGCCAGTACATGAGCCCGGCCCTGCGAGTTGTTCATCAGGGCCTTAATGCATCCGATTAGCGAGGTGTGGATCTGTGACTCTGTGGTCTCATAGTCCATGCTTTTCAGAAAGTTCAGGATGCACGTCAATCCATCCAAGTTAATGAACCTGGTCACAAACCTGGAGGACCAGCATTGAATAATTATGATCAAATGATTGATGGATTATTGTTAAAAGTCAAGAGTGAAAATGGTGAATACTCCTGACTTAAGGAGCTGTATGTCAAAATCCTTCTACAGTACAGTAAAATCAAACCTTTCAAGGGAGAGAAAGCAGTTTAAGAAAGGGCCAGAGGCGGACATTTCAGGTAATTGGGGGATCATCCCACACAGCTATCGTGTGAAATGACGCTGGACGCCTTGCACTGTGTGTATGAGCACATCCCAGCCACACAAATACCTCATGGGTTGCGTCCGTAAGGCTGTCTTCAAGCTCTCAATAGTCTTGTTCCTCTCCTCTTCGTCCTCCTTCTCCAGGGCCAGGAGAGACTTCCTCTGTTGATTCAATCATCCATAAAAACAGGATCTCTGAGCTCACAATACGCAGATGAAAAAGCACAGGTTCAGGACCGGTGTCCTGGAAAAACTAGCCAAAGTGTGGCAAAACACCAGGATCATGCTGAGCCCCGCGTCCCAACCCACAGACGGCACCAGTGTCCATGTTAATGGAGGTTTTAAATGCAATCTTTGGATACCCAAGATTCAGTGAAATTCCACCATAAAATCACCCACAGCCAAGCTCATTCGTGTTGGGTAGTAAAACACATTAAATAGCTTTAATTTCCCTCAAATTTCGAGTAATGAACCACTTACAACAAGCAGGAAAATAGGTCTATAAAATGACAGAAACTGTAAAATGGCCAATGAAAATAATAGAATCATGTAACTGGCCCAGGGTGGTCCAGCGGGGACCTCTCCTACAGCACAGTGTGGCCCAGATGCCCATTGTACTCACAGCAGCCATGGAGCTCAGCTGGTCAATGTAGAACTCCGGCCAGCTGGTGGCCGATTTGTCTTCCTCCTGCTCCTGCAACACAAGAGTTGAGATGGTTTAGGTGGCGATCATACTGTAGCGAGAACAAGAACCAAGAGCAATGCTGCTGAAGGAAAACCTCGCAGGCTAAAACCAATAAAATCCACGAATCCAGACCATGATTTTGCTTCAACTAAGCAGCTGAGCACTCTATGACTGTGGCCCTTTATGCTCAACTGGCTGGTGGAAACAAAATCATGGTATGGATTTCTACCTTGTGACCCTGAACTTCTCACCTCTCCCAAAAAAAAGTCATGTGCCTGTATGTGAATGACTAGGACTGAAGACACATGGACATTTACGCTGGCTAGTGGTACGTTTCACACACAACCCCTCAGTGAAGTGCATGCCAGTCGCAGGAGGACAGCTGACTTCTAGTCCTTAGTGACAGTCCAGCAAGAATCTGCATTGATGTGTTGCTTATTCCTGAGGACAAACTTCAAATCACCTGGACAATGCAATTTTAGACCAGTACCTGTGTTTTTCCTGTGTTAGAGGGAACAAGTGGACAGTACTTTAAGAATCAGTCGGTCATCCTCAAAGCAACAAGACAAGGTCATTCTACCGTTTCATCTTCAGGTTACACTGACCAATAGCACAATTTATTTAAATAGCAGGTGCTTTTATCCAAAGTGAAGCACCATAGAGAGCAACGTCGGTCAGTCTCTGAAGCTGCTGAGTTTAAGGGCCTTGCTCAGGGGCCAAACAGGGAAATCACTATGCTGACCACGGCTCCTTCCGATCACAGACACAGAGTGCTCACCTGCTAAGCCACAAAACCGCCCCATTAGCAGGTAGGAAGAACAAGGGACATGGTTAGTCATGGGGCACAGTGACGGGGGCAGGGGGGCAACGGGGACTCCAGGCAAAGCCCAAGTTAGACCCTCTGAATCAGCTCATCCACACTAAGAGGTCAAATCAGGATAACAGCAGGAGGGTCCAAGCAAAAGCCAGGAAGTCTCTGCTCCTGCGAAGGCTGGCATCACCCCAGTGCCCCAAAAGGCCACCAGGCCTGGTCATCTGCTTCCTAAACATAACGCAAACCGCACTCAGTGACTACTTCACATGCTTGGCTTAGACCAGGAAGTATCGATGCGAGAAGATCAGAGGTCAAGCATCCTGCACTGCACTCACTCAGAACAACGGCGCACTTTGGTGCATACGCGCGCAGATTATAAACGCGAATTTTAAACCGATACCCCGTAAGAGATTCCAGACGAGGGGAATTTTGAGCGAGCGTTCAGTCCTGAAGGGCTTCTCGGGGGTTTGGCTGAGGTGCACACTGCAAGGGCAGGTCTGCTGTGGTGTTTTTCTTCTCCCGTTTACTTCCAGAACAGGATCCCAGACAGGAATCCTATACACCCTTTCAGAGGAAGCTTGGCTAAGCACAATGGGGTGCTGTAACCCACAGCTGTGCTGTAATTTACTGACCAATAAGAGACTGGTCTACATTCACATTTAAGAGGGGGATGGAGGCTCCTCAGGCCAAAGAACAAGACCAAATGACTTGGCAAACAGACGAAACAGACGTTGGTGTCCAAGACCAAGTCCCGAAGCCATTGTATTACAGCGGGGGTCTGCAATTTCCCTACAATGTTGGATGAAGGAGTTGGACCAGACCCAGCACTACTTTTAAATGGACCCCAGCTCTGGAAGCCGGTGGGGGACAGTCAGGCTACAGGACAGGCAGACGAGGTCACCGCCGCTTCGCACCGCATCTGCGCTTTATTGTGTCCGCTGAAGCTCCTTAATCTTCAGTGTGTCGACAAGAGGGAACAGTTATAATGTATTTGCGTGCCGATGGATGTGCAATAGCAGCAAGGAGGGGCGCACAGTGCCTTCGGGAGCAACTTGCTGCGTGAGGAGCGATGCAGGCGCAGCAGAGTGGGGAAGTCATGGGAGTCCCCCTGAATACAATGGCTGCTGAATGAAGCAGTGGGGGGGGGGGGGGGTGAAAGAGCTGCACCTGTGTGGGCTGCACTCGTCCTGTTTGTCCTGGGAAACCCACATGCTTCCTCTCCTGATACCAGCGAACTTTGGAGGACGGCAGGAAAGCCAGACGGCAAGCCAGGGTTGACGTTCCACCTAGACTCGCGGATCTCAGTGAAAGCGATCCCCACTTCAGAGCGTTGGCCGCCTATAGCCAAGCCAAGACATTAATCATGCTGAAATTTGTGTTGGACCTCGACCCGAGATTAACACAAAATCACAAGCTGCTTCCAGTCTATGAAATGTAGGACTTCAGACCAACTACAGTCTAAGAAGACAAAGCTAACCAGATCATTTTCAATCCTTAGGAATATTTTTAGCCCCACTGTTCAGGCTCCAGAATAGCGTCAGGCGCCCCTGCACTCATAATTTGAGCATAATCGGGTCCCAGCTGGTGTGTCCAGGTTCAACATTTCAGCACCATGGCTCCCTAAATGGTCGGATCTGCTTTCAAAGTGCCTTCCCACCAAATCAAATAGAGACCTTTCAAACATGTCCAAATGCAGAACACTGTTTCCAGCAGGTGCTGGGTTCCTGCACCACTGGCAGAGTGTTCTGTAAATCACTGGCATTTTCAGGGGGATACTGAGATAGGGAAACTGTACAAGAAAGTCTCTGACAGCCTCTAACCAAGGCTGCAGTGACAGGCAGAGTTTTTAGAGCTAGACCAGCGCACGGTTTTCAGCCGGGTCACATAAACTGGGCTGCTGAGACTTATCTGAGACTGATAGGGGAGGGGAGAGATATCGAGAGCACGGAACAACTGGGTTCAAAGACCTTGAAAGACTTGGAAGACTCATGTCCCAGGACACTTCAGGTGAAGCAATGACTTGTGGGAGTGACTGGGGTACCTGACTTGACAGTTTAGTTTCTAAGGATGAGGTCAGCGGTAGCAACTGTGTGTCAAATTTGGCACTGAACGGTCATCTCCGCATGCTCATTGGAAACGAGGGAGTTCTCACAGTCTCCCCAGGCAACAGAAGGCCTTCTCACAAGCTCGCTCATCCACAGAAGGCAGCACTGACCGGCACAACCTTCACTCAACGTGCACATGCACAAACAGCACCGAAAACAGGATCTAATGATCGTGGTGTACATTTCCACCTTCATCGCCCTGTTGTGTGCATGACACAACAGTTCCAAATATTCCCCCCAGGGTGTCTGTTAGTGCCTCCTGACACCACCATCTGAAGAAAGAGCAGCGACAGAAAAAACTTCTTACATTCCTGCCCAAGGAGTTCCACCTCAGCTGTGACTCAACTGCCTGATTCACCGACTCAGCAGAACCACCCATAGCTGAAGTCGAGACACCCCTGATATTTAGAGCTCAAATTTCACTTATGCATGCTTGCAGATGATCTCCAGGGACCATGCTGCAGAAGAGGCAGCAGACCACGCCTGCTGAGGAGCGGCACACTAATTAGACACACCCCCATAAACATGATTGGTCCACATGACCAAACAGGACGAGCGGTCTACTCAGCCCTGCATCAGTGGGACAATGAGAACCTAGCATCCTTGGGGGGTGGGAGAAGAACAGATGTGCCCATCATAACACTCCCACTGACCTCGTGGCCTCCTGACCCACTACTCTCTGGCTAAGTGACTGTAACAAACATGATATAATGAAAAAGCCATTGCGTTGGTGGACGAATTCCCCCAATGGGCAACCTGGAGTTAACAATGGGGTCATAGGGCATTATGGGCTATGCAAGATTGGTGCACAGGGAGTTCCTTACCCTCATAATGTCATGCTCCCTCTAGCAGCAGTGATTTGTGCCACTGAACAGTCCTTAGGGAACGACAGCAGCCAGCTGGTCAAAGCCAACCCTTTGGCTGTCGCCTCGCCAGCAATTGCAGCTCATCAGTACTTTTTAAGTCAGCTTGAAGACCAGGACCCCAGAAGATTGATGCCTAGTCTCAAGCAGATCGGATTAAATGTGACCCCACTTAAGGAACAACTTGGCTTTGGGCAATTCGAGCGCCTATGATCCTGCATGGGATGAAACACTCCTGCTTGGAAGAGGTGAACGTCTGGGACGTCAACGAGGCCCATTAATAATGCAGGCCGCCCCACTCGCTGAGAGATCTACCCACCGGGACTTTGACAGAGGAGATGTTTTCTTTAATGGACTGGTTTCCTGGAAAACAACTCCCCCAAAGTTAGGTGAAGCGCCATCCCTTTGGAGGGGTGGACAAAGGGACGGCTTTGATGAGCGGGCGGGGGCTGCGTGTCGGGCTGTGTGTGCGCTGTGCTTTCTCTGGCACCAGTGATGAAAGAGCCCTTTCGCAGGGAAGGGTCTGCTCCCTTCTTGATCCCGCTCACCCCCCCTCCCCCAACACACACACACACACACACACACACACACACACACACACAACAAAAGTAGATTATTTGTTTCAATCACTCTGAAAGTACTTCCAACTTTGGCTAGGTGACATTTCATATCATCCATCAGCTGTCTCTCTCTCTCACACACACACACACACAGCATCCTCACCTTCTTCTTGCTGCAGTAAATCTGCCACTTCTTCTCGGCCGGGAGGGCAAACATGGCCCCTCTGTGCTTCTCTGTGAGATCCAGCTCATCCTGGGTAGAAAACAGGAGGAAGCAGAAGGTCACACACAGCATGAGGGAAACATCACCACCAGACTGGGTTATTACTGCCCTTCGCTAAACCTAATGAAATTGTGCAGAAAAACATGCTATAATTCACATACACATCACGGCAAGGTTCTTATTTAAGACACAGGGCCTCTCCGCGTGGTTTGGCACATTCACGCAAAACCACATGGTCCCTCCACCTCCTAAACCGCGAGCATGAGGACTCCATTTCCCAGCAACCCTGGTTATCAGTCTTTGCCCGAAAACTGCGCAGCACCCCGGGAGATGAGGAGCATCATAGAAATGTTGCCTGCACTAGAGGATCACTTTATTTAAGAGGCTCTCTTCTAGATAATGCAGCAGCTGATCATGTCAGCAGAAACACTGCTCTAGTCCACGCTTTTGCTCCCGCCAAGTTGCTGGGAGAGACCAAAATTTGGACTGTTTGCCGGGGACCTGAGAGGGAGCAAAAATGTGGACCATCTGTGGGTCCCCAAGGACTGGGTTTCGAAACAGTGCTGTAGGATATGCTGACCCTAACATACAATTCCTTAAAAGGCAGTGCCAGTCTGGGCAGCAACATCACCATGTTAGCCTCTCATATTGGGCCACCAAATTCGCCAGGAAACTAGCCGAGTGGGTTAAACAGTACCGGCCTCCCCAGTGGGTCTGCCAGCACAGATGACTTCTGGGCCCATCTGGGTAACAGCTATGCAAGACGTGTTGGCCATAGTCATTCCATGGGGTTGCTGAGAGATGGACCGGTGCCGTTACGTAACCCGGCACCACATTCCTTAGCAACAGTCTGTGGTGAAACACATGCCAGATGTCTGGGTGCAAAGTCAACAACTTCATGTGTAACTTATTAGCTATAAACCCCCTAAGCCATCCTGACCAAGTATCATCAGCACCCAGAGTAGGCACTCGAAATGAAAACAATGACTTTGCGATGGTGCATCTTACCTCAAGGATGGGTCAAAGCCAAACCAAATGATGCACATGGTAATGAAATGAGTATAACTGATAGCGTTACCGTGGTGACTCAAGTACCTGCATCCATTATGATGCCCTTCGATCCAAAAAGAGCCTTGTGATCTCGAATTCTGAGGTCCATTCCAGGCTCATCGCCGATTACAAGGCCAGATGTTGCATGCAGCACTGCCACTTCCAGCACTGGTTCCAATGTCAGAACCCCATCGCTGACCCTAAGGTCACATCCTGCTGCTCTTGCTGCTGTGTGCACGCCCCATGCCTTCTGCCCCTCCAGGGACCGCACAATCACCTTAGATGCAGCGTTTGCTCTTCCTCCCATCTGACTTCCCTTACTCTCCTCCTCCTCCTCCGTCTTTCCTTCCGTAAACCCGCACTAAATGCTGTCTGTTAAGAGCACAGCGATCGGTGAAGGGGGAAGAGTATGGAGTGAAACAGCAGACTGGCATCCTCAGAAAGCCAGCAGTGACACGGAGCCCTTTCACACCAAAGCCCTGTGACTCAAATCCTGGCACCAGGTCAGCCAACCCACATACCCCCATCCATCTTCCTCAGTGTCAGAGCCTTCGGGAGGCCAACTATGTCCAACACGCTCAAAGGCAAGAGATACAAATAATTTAACGGGACCCCACAATTCGTTTTCTGGTGGTCCTCTCTGATGTGCATCTGTTATTTTTCAAAGGCCGAAATCCAAAGGTGAAATCCGCAGTCTTCAGCGTGCCTGTGTTTCAGGGGAGGCTGGCTTCGGGTTTCCAGAAGCCAGGGAAATTCACTGTGTTTTACCGTTAGCAAAGAGTGGCAATTAGATTAGCATTAAAGCACAAAACACGCTCCCAACAGCAGGGGTGTGACGGCACACATCTATTAAGTCTGCCTGGCCCTCTGACGTTTGCCAGCATCTTTCACATACCATAATCCCAGGCCAGAGACAGAGAGGATGCTGAGTAAGACAGACTTTGGGACTATCTGCAGTTCCACTCGCTGGCCTGTGATCCTCGACTGCACTGCAACACTGGAAACCTTCCAGCTCAAAGACACCGCAGGCAGGACTGCGGGCCATGTACTCCCTGCCAGGTGATGGGACAGAAATTAGGTTCGAAGGTCATTTTCAGCGGCCTGATAAGGACGTTCGAAGCGGTGTTAAAGATCTAAGCAGAAGTTCAAAATAGAAAGAAGGAAGAAAAAAAAAAAACGAAAAGACTCAATCTCTTCCAGATGGTGTCACTGAAGCACATTACGTCGAACCTGGGAAAGCTCCTGCATTTTGGCATTAGAGACACCTCTCACAGATTCCCTCCTATTTCATTCAATTAAGCTGTGGTCCATTTAAGGGGATCAAACTGCAGTCTGGACTGAATGAAACAGGATTTATATCACTCTGTTCCCCCAAGGCAGAGTCAGTGTGCTAATTTTTAAAGATCAAAACTAAAGAAGAGTCAAATAAGGGGAATTTGCGTCATCTAAACGGGCCTGCCCTTCACTCAGTGGAAGAAGCATGGCTCTTCCAGAGAGCAAAATGGGCAAGAGGCCAAGCTTCTGGAAAGGAGCGTGACCCCTCCCCATGGAGAATGGCAGGCCTTCAATGACCTGCCATCTCCCCTCGGCCAAGAACAAGGCTCTCTGCTTGGCAGGTCTCGGCAAGCTCCCACCCTAGACAGTCACTGACCCTCAGATTCACGCCGCCCCCCCGTAAATGACACCCATGTGAGCCCAACCCCACCCAACAGAGGGTACTGCTTGTGCGCAGTGTGCTGTCATAGACGGAAGCCCCGGGGCGGCTGAGCTCGAGCCAAGGGGGCAGAAAGCCATGGCAGAAAACAGGCTATTTGGGAGTGCCAGTCTGCTGGAGAGAGGCCCATTCATATTACACACCCCACCCCAGTCTGACCATCCTGAGGAAGGGCCCAGGGTTAAAGGACAACCCAGCTAACGCCTTGCCAGAGGACCCAAAAGGAAATGGGCTGAGGATGGTAACCAGGAGCCCTATGACATCACACAGCACTGCACCGTGTATCTGTCTAGAACATGCAACCAGCTGGTGAATGAGAGAATGAGAGAGAGCAGCCTCTCCAATTCTCATGCACTCACTCCCATTCAAAGGAATAAGCTCCAGGCTGCAGATCCAAAAGGAACCACAACAGGAAGCAGGTCATCGCACCGGCCGCTTTGCCCGTATTCAGGCATCCTGCAGCTGGCACCTGACCACCGGAAACGGCGTCGCTCGATGACTGTGACTTTGGGCACAGGAGCGCGTCAAGACAGCCACGTGAGCACAGAGTGGCTCGGCTCAGTTTGCAGTTACCCGTGTCGAAAAAAGCAGTTAGGCCAGGTGTAGGTCTTTTAGCACTGCTAGCTGAGCGTGTGACAGGCATGCTGGTAAACTCCCCCCCAAATGGCGTGACATCTGACTGACCCAAAGGAGAGCGAGGTAGGCAGACAGAGAACACGTGCAGTGCTATGGAAATTACTGCCGATGCTTCGAAAATGAACACATCCACCAGCAGCTAATGATTCACCGATAGGTCTACCAGAGCTACGTAGCGAAGGACCAGAGAAGCACGAAGGTCCTGCGTTCTCCTCACCTGCTGGCCAACACCTGGAAATCGGTTGCTCCACGTTGTTGCAAAGCCAGAACAAAACGGAGGACTTCGGATGATAATCCGCCATCAATCAAGAGGGCTTACACACCACACAGTACAGCAGGCTCCAAATTACTGTGCGCATGAGAGTAAACCAGCAGGACCATGGCTGGAGGCCTCGAGATGGGGGATGAGACGTGAGACAGCCTTCTTGGACTTACCACCAGCTCCGCGAATATGACGTCCAGCTCTTCGGCGGCTGGCATGGGCAGCGTGGGCTCCATGGTGTGGAGAGCCAGGTTGTTATCATGGCGCAGCCGGTAGGTGATCTCCGGGTGGTCACTGCTCTTGAAGCAGCAGAAGATGAAGGAGAGGCCCCCGGAGTTTCGCTTGCGGGGGGGCATGGCGTGTGGGGGGGGGGGGGAGGGGAGGCAAGGGCCAAGCCACAGTTCATCATGTGAACCACGGCGCCGGTGAGCAAAGAGAAAAGAGGGCGGAGAGCGTCGTTCC
>JAODKM010000025.1:13465453-13488486 GCA_026780845.1 Petrocephalus sullivani
GGCGAGTCAGGGGGGGGGGCGTCGTGGTGCGGCGCGGGCGGGTCTTGGGGCCGGGGGGGGGGCAGCGGGGGGAGCGCTGGCTCAGCCTCAGGTCCTCACATCAACTACAGCGTCCTGTGGACAAGAGAGAGATGGGCGTAGAGTGTATCTCAGGGCTGAGGAACCTCATGATCTCAGACAGGGAGGCAAGCCAGCCTGATATCAAAAAATCAGAAGAGCCTGACGCTAGGAACAAACCAACACAACATCCCGAGAGGGGGGATGCACCATCAGGATTATTAGATTGCAATCTCAAAATCAAACGGAGAGGTCGACCCTTGAAATCCATGTGGTCCGTTTATACAGCGTACATTTAATAATTACACTCCGAACGGCCAGGTCGGCGAGCGGGTCAGGGCCGGATCAGACTCCTGATGGGCCTCTGCTGTTCCACACAGTGCTGTGGCACAAAGCAGGCAGTAAGACACTTAGAAAGGTGGGAGGAACTCAGAAAGCCACAGTCCCTGATAAATAAAAAGATTAAAAAAATAAGATAAATAAAAAACAAATGAAAAGCAGAGAGCGGATTCCTCCAATGGAGGCTCTCCATTTCCTCCCGGGCCCCAACAGCCACCTGTGGGCCCTGCACGGCCCCATGGGTAATCACCGTGACCAGCAGCACAAAGGTACACCTTAGTCTTGCACATAAACCACTCAATTCTTGAGTGCCAGCAGCCCCTCCCCATGCCTCCTAGCTTAATAAGCACAGAGGACCGGCTCATTGCCACTGGACAGGCCTGGCTGTCACCCCGTCCTGGCACATGCGCGCAGTGACACGTTAAATGCAGGCCACTAAGTGGCTCCTACAGAACACGCGGCACCACTTCAAAGGCAAACTCACATTTCACGTCCTTGGAGGCCGCTGCTTTGAAGTTGTTGTGGATGTAGTGACTTTTCCCTCAGTTAATATGCTGCGTGGTTTCGGGGCTTGTTTAGTGGCTCGGCGATTTCCGTGGTGCGTGACAGCCGCACAGCCGACGCTGGGCCAGAAGCTCCAGCAGAAAGGTCACAGGGCGACGGGATGATACTGCCCCCTTATAGATAGTACAAACATCCAATACTACCTTACGCCTGCTGGACTTTCCCACCCAGCCTGCTGAAGAGTTAGAAGCTAGAAACTGAGATCAAGGACACGGAAGTCAAATAGAAAATATAGCAGATTAACCGGTGCCAGGTGATAAACCACACCAGCATGGCATGCTGGGTAAACACGAGCAGATTCTGGGAACTCCTGTGCTTTGACTGAGGGCATCCCTGTTTCTTTTTGAGGCTGGAAAACTTGAGATGGCCAGAGGTGTCAATTTCAGGTCCAGAAAGTACAAATCCAGACCAGGATTTTGTTTCAACCAACTAGTTGAGCTACTCTGTGACTGACTCTTTATGCGCAACCGATTGGTTGAAATCCTGGTCTGGATTTTTACTTTCTGGACCTGGAATTGACACCTCAGGAGATGGAAAACGGTGTGAAATGGTGACCACATAAGCTATGCATCTGTGAGGCACATTATGCAGCATGTTAAATGCCCCAACCACGAGTAAGTGGTTGCAGATACGCACCGCAATGGGCCGCACACTGACCCCCGGTTTGACACCAGCACCATGTGGTAGTCATGCCATGCTCGTCATATTATCTCATACATGTGTGGAGAGCTGGGGCAGGAGACGAAATGAGCCAGAACCATCACATCCCTCATGGAGATTCTCCCATGGAGATGAACACCTAACAACAACCAAAAGAACTATAAATAGGGGGCAAAAAGGTAAAAATCTGACTTATTGTTTAGATTCCGAGACAAACCACAGAACACTGATCCAGAATAATAAAGCTGAGAGGAACGGACCCATTCATAACCCAAAAGAAGCATAAATTTTGACCATCGCCTCCAGCCAGAGCGCCAAACATCTAAACAATAGGAATCATTGCCAGGGTTCCCGGTCGGGAGAGGGTCTGGAACCAGCCGGTGGCCGAGTCACAGCTTCAGTGAGACAAACAGCTGCTGCTGACTTCCTTTCCCACTCTGGAAGGGGGCGGGCTGGGGCGAGGCCTCGCCGAAACGGCCCAATGGCTGATGGGAAAGAGCTAATGCAGACCCGGCACTCTGAGTATGCATACATGCCAGAACAAGCCTGGCTGCAGGAATGCCGCAGAACGTCAGAGTAAAACCTCCTGTCAGATGCGCCGGCGTCGCATTCGGGAGTTCTGACATAGTTCACCAAGGCGGGCTCCTCAGCTGCTGAGCAGGTGCGAGGGTTACACTGCATCGCCGAGCCGAGAAGGGGTCAGCGAACAATGCTCGTGGTTCTCAGCTGTCCAGCATCAGCTCATCAAAATCAGCGAGATTCGGACTTCCGTATTAGCCAAAAATCAGGCAAACAGACTAGTTTAGCATGAAGAGCTACGCCGTTACAGGAAGACGCTAACCTGCCCAAAAAAAAAAGGCCGACTATGACATTGTGACAGTGACATTGGCCAGGATGCACATGAGCGAGATAAGGCAGAGCAGCGGCCCGATTGCTGGCGATAAAGCCCTGTGCGTCACTGATTCACAGCGTTCATGAAGGCCGACGGCGTGACGCAGAGATATCCCCCAGGAACCAGTCAGTTTGGTGTGTTCCACAAGTGAGTTACAGGGCTTCCCACGCTGGGCCGTCTGGTTGCCCCACCAGAGAATCTCGGTTCTAGTCGCCTTGGAAACATACATGAGAACTGAAAATGCCTGCCAACACAACAGCGTCTGCACTCCTGCCAGCTTCTTCGCGTTCTCTCGACACTTATCGTATCGGGATGCAGCAGACGTTCGTTCGGTGGCACGCCCATGCCCACAAAGCACGACTCCATCTCAGCGTCTGGGCTGATTAGAGGGGATAATCCTGCTGGAAACCTCGTACTTTGTTTTTGTTGCCCATTTAATCATCCGTAAATGTCTGTTGTAGGACGCTTACTCCTGCCAGATCAGACTTTCGCCGTATTATCGCTGCACCGGCAGAGATACTGACACCCGACGCCCTTCTGTATGCTGGTCCTCACGATATAACACCGATATAACAGCTAGTGACTGGGAATGGCCAATCTGTGCCCTCTGATTGGCCGACTTCCTGACCAGCAGTTGGCCAATCAGTCTGACTAGTAGTTTACCAACCAACGTTACATTTTGTCCCAAATAGTGGTGGCCGATATTTTATCGTATCCAGTTGCAACTGCATCCACGATACACATTCCCACGGCATTGTTAGTATCGTGATACAGCACTACACTTACTTTTATTTAGCAGATGCTTTTGCCCATAGCACTAAAGCACGTAGCACATTACAAACATGTTGAGTTAATGAGGCATAATTGCATATAGGCTGAGCTACTGATTGTCTATACAGTGTGAGACAAAGATGTTAAATTCACAATGTGTAAGACATGCAAACAAAGTTCTAAGTGGCGGAACTATCCCAAAAACATTTTGGAATAACCAATTTAATTTGACACTTACAAAGCTATTTTTATTTGGAAAGGTTATTTAAAAATATTTTGCTTTGAGAAAGCTAGGTTCATGAAAGACGTTAAGTAAAAAAAAAAATGATTAGACTGAAGAAACTGGAAATTAGCCAGGAAAAGCAATTCAGGCTTAAAAAAAACGCTACTCATCAGCCAAGTATGATGCAATCAGTGCATCCCAAGTTAAGACACAAACAAACATGCCAACCCAAGACTCACTTCTCTCCTTCTCTCATTATGCCTTCGAGATAAATACCACCAAATTCTTAGTCAAAATCCCGTTTCAGACAATCCTGGTATACATAGGATTTAATTTCTTGCCACATCCATGGAAAAAAAGGAGAACTTTGGTTTTGAAGCAGGACTTCCAAGATGGGAACGATGCCCACAGCTGGGATCACCATACCGCCGAGCCCCACAGTGGCATCTCCGGGTGAAAAGCAGGAGCCCCATACCTCAGCAGGGGGCTTCCAGATCCCAGGCCACCCAGCCAGAGCACACACGCTCTGGGGCAGGAAAACCTAACAAACACAAGGTGTCGGAAGCAGACGGTGAGAAGCCTTCCAGCAGGCCGCATCCCATTCCAAGACTCACAGCTCCTCCGGAACACGAGGTAGCAGAAATAACCCATTTATTATCCCTCCGGCTGAACACATCCTCACCATCCCTGCCGTTCCGCTCGCTAGGTTTTCCTCGGGCCGTCCTCCAAGAACGACACCAGTTTGTTTAGCAGAATCCTTAAACTGAAAAACCATAAATGTAACGGCACCAAGTCTAACTGATGGGACAGGTATCGGCCACAGAGGCTTAATAAAATGTAGTGTTCCCTCAAAAAACAGCAAACAGGACCCACATTAAGAATGGTGACTCATAGATGCACAAAGGCAGCCACTTACCAGCCAGAAGACTGGCAGGCAGTTACATACACCTGCATGCAAGACAACAATCCCTGCAAGGACCATATTAGGAATGAAGACAGCGGGACATGGGGGTGGGCGGAATCGTCGCGTCCTTCAGGAAGACCCGGTGGAAATGTCAAACTTCGGCTGCGTGGGAGGAGACGTGCGTGCCCAACAGCCTTTAAGGGGCCAGACAGGGTTTCTGCATTCATGCCTGGAGAGGAGACCGCGTGGGGGCGTTGGCGGAGGTACACAGGACAGCCAAGGGCAGCAAGGCGGAGGCATGTTTGGCGTGGCAAAGGATAAGGAGTGACAGGGCAGAGAGACGGATTTCTGCGCTGATGAGAGGCTTCGGGCCGGGCTGGGCCGGGCCGGGTTTTGGGAGGATCGCCTGATCCAGCTGAAACAGCTGCAGTACCCAGCAGCCTCTGCTCGGCAGCCATCGGCCAGGAACGCCTTACAGACAGATATGCGAGTCTGCTCAGAGACAGACTGATAAACCAGGACGGGATAAACATCAGCGAGTGAATGGAACAGTCAAAATACACTGATGAATAGACCTGCGTCATCACGGCAAATTACAGTTCTTTCAACGGCATGTCTGACATGACAAAATAAAGCATTTATCACGGATTGCCCTATTTACTGACAAAATACTATTTGGCACGTTACAGCCATGGTGAATAAAGGTTACGCCTGGAACTAAGTGCTGTGTTGTGTACCGGATTACATGCAGCACCCAGAGACTGTGAGCACTGCGTAACAAAACATTAGATGCCATTAAGAACAGTGATGAGAAATTTGAGAGCTTTGGTTCTGAACCCAGCGCGAATCACAACATGCAACAAGAAAAATAAGCATTTGAAGATTATTTGGGTATATTTTGACTACAACGGAAAGTAAACATCTGGTCTGGAGTCCTTCCACGTGACACGATAGATGGAGCTAAAACAACAAAACTTAGCAACAGTTAAGCGAGCAGCACTGGGCCACATGGTCAACAAGCCTCCCGCGGCCACCCCCTCCTATCAGCACCACCTTCACACTCTCCCAACATGGAGGCCGCACAGCTCTCAGAGACGAAGGCTTCCTACCAGCCAGACCTGCAAACGGCTTGTTCCCACTACAAAACCGCCCTCCACACAAAGACCAAACAAGACCCCCCAGCTCAAAGCTTCCAGCTCTGCTCCGCTCTCGTGACCTTCTGCCACCCCGGCTGGCACCGACCGACGTGGGCGCGCTGCAGAAAGAGGGTGCCGGCGGCCACACGGGAAGGGCTTAAACCTGCCTGGGCACAGCACGGCATTAAAGGCGTTATCCCAGCCTGGCCCATGGTACCTCGACATCTCCACGCAAACATCCTGGCTGTTTACACCCAGAGTGGGCCCTCCTAAATGGACTAGCAGCCTCCATATCTGGGGGAAGGCTGGAAAAATCTATGGCTTCCTAGATACTGGGGGCAACATACAACCACAGGCCAGAGATTTATAAAGTCCTCCGCCGGGCGGGTTCTGGAGGGGTGGGGTGCAGCCAGCTGTCCAATGAGCTGACACTTGCCCCTGATCTCACCACCCCACCCCTCTCCTCCCAGCAGATTCCAGGAAGGTTCAGTCAAGACGAAACAGACAAACCACCTGCGGTTTGGGCTTCCTCCCACCTCTCCATATCAAAGCACCGACAGCGAGAGCCATGGCTGACGGTCTCCTTATTTGGGCAGACTGCTTTTTATTTGGTACATTAAAGGAGAAGTTACGTGGGGGGGGGGGTTGGGAAAATAGAGGAGCGACAGCCATCTACAATGTTCTAGCGGACCTAAGCATCCAGAGACCGACAGCCTAGTTCTCACATGCTAACCATCCAAGGTCAGGCTTAGCCAGTCAGGATGGCCAGCACTACCTCAGAGTATGTATGTATGTGTGTGTGTGTGTGTGTGTGTGTGTGTGAGTGTGTGTGTGTGTGTGTATGTATGTGTGAGTGTGTGTGAGTGTGAGAGAGAGAGAGAGAGAGAGAGATTCTGGCCTGAGGGTCCGCAGGCAAAAACGCAGAAGAACTAAACAGCTCTGCAGCTGATGGTCACATTTCTCAGCCACGTGTCACACAGGATGACCGACTTTTCTGAGGCCGGTGATTAATTTTCCTCGACAGGCTCGGTTCAGAGAGGGGGGGCACTGGTGCATTGCTGCACGGGTGCGTGCGGACGCGCATCGGGAGGAGGGCTGTGCAGGGGCCACGCAGAAGGGAGCATTTCAGCTTGACAAACCTGCCCGAACTCATCCTTCAAGCTCTGTGTAAAGCAGACACCTCAACGGCGGCGGCCATGAGGTGCGGCCAAGGCCGAGGCCCCATCCACATAGCTCAGGTCACACCCAGCGCCTCCAAGCACCCGACTCACATAAATCAGCTCACGCCCTCCTGAGGCCACGCCCCCAGCAACCCCAGAGGGAACAGCACAAGGCGTTTATGACCCAAGATGAAAATTAGGCCAAACCAAGGGAGATGCTGCTGAACTCCAGAGAAACTGTAGGCTCTCCTCACTTAAATAATCCACTTCTAGGTCTATGAACAACTGCATTGAACCTCATGGATCATGAAACTCAACATACAAAATGCCATGTAGCCCACCAGGTGAAGTGAACAGTCCCAACTACAAGGTAACTATAAAACACTTGATTAGCAGACAGTGATAGTGAAACTCTGTGGTGTCCAAAACCGGGAACTGATAAAGACTTTGATTCACTGGAGGAGGTAACAGTAATATAAGCATGCTAAACATCTGAACCAGCTCCTCGACCTGGGTGCTTCCAGCCCCAAGACACTCCATATATTCTTTGAGGGACTGACCTAACGCACCAGGAGTAGACCAACCTAAGATCAGTCCCTGGGACCTTTGCAAGGGCAAGTCGACCTAATAACTCACAGCAAAACAACTTCCAAGCAGGCGCCCTCACACACACACACACAGATGAAACGCATGACAGCTCCTCACATGATGAGCCAAAGGCTGAAGCTGGCTAATCAGTGTCCTTAAAACAGGCAATTACAGCTCTATCCGAATCTGCACACACCCACCGACCCCGACGTCTTGTGCGGGTGAAGCAAAAGCAGACTGAACTCTGGGTAGAAGCCGCGTCCCCTCCATATTGAGTCCAGATGGCAAACCCCCCCCCGCCCCCCACAGCAGACCATCTCTTAGTAAACCCACACGCATCTGTGCGTCCAACATTGTCCAATAACTAGAATCACCGCGATCCTAACGGGACAGCCACACAATCCCCCAAAGGGCCATAAGCCGGGGAGGATAGAACGAGGACCAAATGTCCTCCTGCTTAAGTACAGGTTGCTGCCTTGGGGTGCAGCGTGATTAAGGTGCCACCAAGGTGAAGAGAACAAGCGGATGATGCCAGTTAGGAACGGTAGCTAGCCCGGGGGGGGCAGGGCAGGGCTGGGCTGGGCTGGGCTGCTGCCAACAGACAAGTGTGGAAAAACTGATTCACGGGTAACTCACAAGCGCACTCAATGTGCACTCGCTCCGGCTAAGCGCGTCGTGAGGGCGACGGCTAATTATAGAACAGGGTGTCAGAAGAGGGCCCGTGAAGCCCTGGTGTCAAGCCAGACACTGAACAGACACCTGACATGGAACAGGGTGAACGCAGGCAAATTCCCACTAGGTGAAGGTTCCTGGAGGTCTCAAAGTAGCAGAGTTTTAAGAACAAGGCGAGAATCCCAAAAGCTTAAACGAAAACAAATATACCCAGAAACAAACCCCAGCGGCTTCGGCTACAAAACACATACGTGTTTCGGCAGACAATTAACTGCAACTGAGTCATCACCGAGTAAGAAGCTGTTCCCACAAACAGGGCAGAACGGGAAACGGCCGCCGAAGGCGTGCGACACTTCCATAACGCGTGACAGACGTTTCAAGAATGCAATCCATTCCGCAGCTGTCGAGCGTGTTCCGCAGATGAGTTACTCTCAGCGGGACGTGTGACAGCATCTGAGGGGCGCCGCTGCTGTAGCCTGGCTCCTTACAAGCGCCCATGTGAGGCCCAAAACCCTCTGGAACGAGAGGGTGCACAGCGATCTCTCTACACGGGCTCATTTAGCCGTCTGTGGTTCCGGAGGTGCTAACTGTAGGGTCCGTCCTGTAACAAACCTGCGAGGAATGACATACACACAGCAGCATCTCAGGCGCCGGCCCCAATTCTGCATGATGACGGAAATGCACGCCTACCAGCTGGCAGCTGACAGACAAACGTACCGGGCCTGATAAACACAGGAGGAAGCTCTCGTCTGCCCTGTTTCGGGCCGCTGACAGTCACGCAGCCGCCGGCCAGCCGCCCAATAACAGCCAAACAGAGAACTGTAAGGCCGGCTATGTGAGACTGTGTCATGAGTGAGGAGTCAGTGAAGGAGGATCCGCGAGCTGCGATGGGAGCAGGACTCGGGGGCCTGGCGCCAGGTCCCCTGCAGAATAATGTCACAAAGCAAACATGCAGGCAGAGCAGGAAAGCCACGGAGAAAGGGCTTACATGTGCGGTAATGAGAGAAAGAGGGGAGTTTTCCATCTAATTAAGTAAAGTGGAAGCGTTCCTTCATTACCGTCGCCTGGGTCTGTCAGGCATCTCCAGAGACGCCACAGGAAGAGAGCTGGTGGCTCGTAAAGGGAGAGCGAGCATTCCTGCTAATCGGGGCCAGCAGCCCCATGCCCATGTGTTACCCATAATGCTCCAGGGAGACCGCCCCTCACACCCCAGGGGACACAGGGAAGGAGGCTGAGCCATATCGCCTGGGACCATCGTCATGCCTACCCCAAGCTACAATCCCCGCTGGGGTCTTTTAAAAGATGTGGTTGATTCCATTACCCCATCTGGCCAAACACACTGCTGCCCGTGGGGGGGCAGGGGGGGTCCCACTCATTGCCGACTATGTGAATAACCGTACGGTCAGCCCAGCTGGTACAGTCCCGCTAAGCCAGACTTACGCAGCTGGGATATCGTGCACTGACCTTACCTCACGAGGTACCGGCCAGCACCACCAGAGCGCTCCAGGCGCGACTGCACGCGGGGACTTCCCCTAGTCCCCCCCCCCGGCCGGTAATACAACACCCCCCCACGAATGCAGCCTTCACTCAGCCGAAAAGGGGCAGATTAGGCACATGGCTGAGCTCTTTGTCGCTGAGCTGGGGGGGTATGTCTGGGGCTAGGTGGCTCCCAGGACAGCCTCCCAAACAGAAGTAGAGGGGCCTGGGACTTTCAAGGTGACTCGTGCCCCATCAGCGAGCCGGCAATCAGCACCGACACACCCCGCGCTCAGAATGCACGCTGAGGTCACGTTCCCCCACCTTTCACGGGCCCAGCGCTGGCCGGCACCGGCCCGACCACCCCCCCATTCTCACATTACGGCCCGCGCCCGGCCAGCTACCTCAGAATACCTTTCACAGAAACGTGAGCAGACACCAAGCGAAAGGTCACCGGCTTTCATAAGCTACTCACAGATGTTAGTGGCTGGAAGGCAAACGCAGAAGCGAGGGCACAGCAACCTCCCAGCTAACGACCCGAAATCCCATAACAAACATGCATCCAAGGGAAGCGAGTACATTAAACATAGGGGTGCACAGGTACATACTCACATCTCCAGCGACAGACAAGGAGAAACCGCAATCTGCAGGCCCACAGAGCGCCCCCCGCTGCCTACAGGCGTGTGTGCGCGTGACAGACTCCCCTCCCCACGGACTCAGCCACTACCAGCCATATCTCACTCAGCACCAGAACAAAAGGCCTCTTAAAGGCAGACCCCACTGTGCCGCCGCGGCCGGGCCACGCCCACTTTTAACAGCCGCATCCTTATAGGACGCAGCGGAGTCAAGTCACCACCCCCAGTAGTATTTGGGGGCGGGGCGGTGGCTGTGTGTTTAGGGTTGGTCATAAGAGAAGGGCTCAGAGAGGGCAACATCCAGAGCGGCTATAAGGTGCCTGTACCTTTGTGTGTCATGAAGCCGCCCCCCCCCCCCCCCCCAACACTGTAGGCCCCAGAAAGAGGTGTTATGGCAACACCCCTCCCTCCTCAACCAGGCAGACAAGGTAACGGCATTCCCCAGAAGCCCCTCGGACACCGACACCGACCCCACCACCCCATAACTTCATCAGCCTTAATACTCTCCAACTCACAGTGAGAAGCTGACTCTCCATGGTAACGGTGAGACAAACCATGTAAATATTACCATCAGGATGTTTCATGTTTACCCTCGAGACTGGAAGTCCAGCCAAAAAGCAGCACAGGATGCCAGGCCAAGAGCCACGTGGACAGAGACAGACAGCCCAGAGCGGTGGGCATACAGTAAAGGGGATTCAACCAGACTGGTCCCTCTTCCACAAGCGAAAGCCCTCCCAGCGAGGAGGGAGTTACAGCACGCCAGCGCTGCCCCCTTTCCTGAGGTAGCGCGCAGGCCACCCACGTCTATATCTTCTATCCGCAAAAGCGAGGATCACCTGTCATACATCAGATCCCTGCTGACCCGAGAGCTTAGGAGCACACGTGGCAGCAGAGTGAGGGGGCTGTGATCCAAAGAGACCAGGGGCCCGCAGCAGGGGGCCGGAGTCCTAGGCCAGTGCAGCAGTCAGCAGCTGGGACTTGTACCCAAAAGGCTGCTGGGAGGCCTCTCTGAGCCTCAAAAGAACAGCCTAGATTCTGGCTGTGAGAAATTCGTTGTGATACAAGAGCGTAAATCAAAGCAATGGTAACTAGATGCTAAAAAAAAAAAAAAAAAAACAGACACTCTTGATGGTCACAGAGACAGCATTAAGGGAATCCGACGTGGCAGGTCAACATGTCCACTCAGACACAAGAAAGTCACCCACCACCATCACCACCACACCGGCCATCTGCCAGCAAAGCCCGAGTCCAGCTGGAGCCCTGCGTCAAAGAGAAAATCCATAAGCGATATGACAAGCAACAAAAACAAAACGTGACTGAATCACATGGTGAACATAGAACGGCGAGCCCAGCATCGAGTGCGAAAACACAGGGCGAGCATTTCAGAAACATAACATCAACACCATGTGATGACTGGGGCATGTGTGCGGCCGATTAAAGGCTCCCAGTGTATGACCAGACCACAGCACACACAGAGATATCACAATAACCCAGCCTACTATATCCACTGGGAACAACCCAATAACTACAAGATGTAACTCTCCCCTCCAAATCAAAGGCCAGTTCTGAATTGAAAAGCCCCCCAAATCCCCCCATGGCCCTGTGGCCCCTCCCTATCAAGGCAGTAATCAGTGCTGCCTTAATATGGAACATCAGGCCTAACATCTTGTGTGAGCTATAAAGGAACCGCCATTAATCTATGGTCTCCGGTCTTCAAAAATCTCATATATTTAGCTCTGGCTGCCACAGTGCCCCCACCACTGGGGGCAGCTGTCCCGTGAGCGTTTCCACAGTGCACGTGTCATTACATTGTCCATGAGGTCCCACTGGCTAACCATCTGGACCTGACCTCCTCACTCTCACTCCTGTAGGCTACCGCACATAAATCAGCCCTGTCACTGCAACCTACATCGTCAGCCATGCAACATAATACAGCCATGACGACCCAGCTGATAGCTCTATTACGGTAACATGGTAATACAGTGGTACTCATACCAACTGCAAAATTTCACATTTCACCACGGAGAACCAAAATATCAAAATTACTGTACACCGTGGTATAATGTCAGGAAAAATCAAATACCATCCAAGCCTACCTTGAAACCTTCATTGGATAAAAACCAGTGTTTGTATACATAAAGTTTGATCACTTGACCACTTATCTGAATTTTCAGGACTAAGCTACCATTGGCCCAGTTCCAAGGTCACCCTGGACTGGGCCAGCTCCCCAAATGCCAACAGAGGGGGCCACAGACACGGACACGTCACAGGGAGGTGCAGACGGACATCTCTGCCTTGACTCTGACTGTGCTGCCGAGAGACGGGTTTCACCACTTTCAAATAGACGGCAATTACTACGGTAAGGACTGTCGAGAAGCGTTAGAGCCACAGGTGAGCATTTCTCACACTCACACCTCAGCCACCTTCCCACAGAAACCATCCCTTCAACTAGCGAAGCAACTGTAACAACACAGAGGAGAGAGAGACGGCGCTACAGAGAAAGGCGTCTGTGTCTGCATGCAAACATCCCTGCACGCCTGGGTCAGGCGAGGCTTATCTGCAGCAGCAGACCGTGACGGGAGGACTGGAGGCCCGGAGAGCGACACTGACACCGGCGTCACCTCCCCCACGGGCCCGTTAGGGCGCTAACATGTGGACCAGGACGAGGTCCAAACGCCTCGCCGTCATTCGCGTCGCATATCTGCTGCGTTCCGTCTGGACGCCGGATCGCATTAGGTCCGCGGTGACATCAATCCGCAGGACTCCGGAAGTCCGGGCAGCGGAGGCGGGCGAAAGAATCCCGGAAATCAAGGAAAAACCCACACCAGCTTGGTGAAATAAACAGAGTAAGTGGCGTTAGACCAAGCAGCACGTGGGCTGAGCCGCGGGACCCCGTACGGCCGCCGGACATCCCCCCCCACTCATTTCAGCAAACTCAGAAGACCCTTGAATTGCGGTTAATTTCTCATCTCTGACCACCTGTGCAAACAAACAAATCAGCGGCACGCGCTGTAGACACGCCAACGGGGGACAGAGTCCATCCAACTATTTGTCTGTCCTACGCTTTTTCCAAACATGACCAGACAGGAGAATCAAATGTTCTCTGCAACTGGAAGGCTGTAGAGGTGTGAAAATGGGAAATTTAAAATGGCGGTACCCCGATGGTGAGGCATTACAGACCCGGTAAGCTGGCTACCCCTCAACAATGAAGGATCACCTGTAGTACCTGAAATCAGACCTTGGGCTTAGCGCTGCCTTTTAAGCACCAGGATCTCTACCGGACTCCGGCAAAGATCACACCCTGACAAACAGGATCTACTCCAGGACGACACCAAGAACCACATTCAAAAGGCTAAGCATTCTACAGAGGATCCTCTAAGGAGGCAAATCAACAGCGATGTGGGGAGCTGCTTCAGGGAGTGTCTATACCTCTCTCGACTGTAAATAAACTATAAAAGCATGAAGGTAATTGGACAATAATAATACTAGAGGTCACGGAACGGACTAGGCGCCGCGGAAACAACATAATAACTGATCATGGCTCAAATCTGAGGACTGATAAAGACTCCTGCCCATGTCTTTAATACAAGCCAGGAGAAAATCGAACAGTTACTTATGTGGACTCTGTCAAAACAACAACCAAGAGCAAACCCCCCAACAGCCCATTAAGATGGTAGGACTGGCTCCAACACATCAACACTGGGGCCACGCCTGGTCCCCATCCTTAGGTTCTCAAAGCATTGACTGGGACATCCCAGCCCATCCCAGTCTTCAGTCCCACCTCTTTTTCAGCCAGAGGCAACTTTAATTGGCCCTTATCGCCGTCCCTCTGTCTCAGTGCTGTTAGCAGGTTATAGCCAGGCAAATCCACATAATTAGAACCACAACTCAGTTCAAGGGAAAGTGAACTTGAGTAGGCCTCCGGACCTCCTGGTTCTGTTCGGATGCTGCCCATAGAGAGGCATCCATACAAACCTCTTTAGGCTTTTGCTGACAGCCAGACCGAGATAATCACTGAGGACTCCCCCCGTTCCACCCACATACTCTCCGGACACCCTGAACTTCTAAAACGAGTCTCCCTGCTCGTCCGACCCCCCCCCCCCAAGCTGCAGAGGCCCACAAGCACCTGCAGCCGATAATGTAATGGAGTTTCCCTTGGTTCCCCAGAGAGTAGGTGTAGATGGTTCATGCTGCAGTCTGCCGCTTGGCTGGGGAACCCTCATCTGCAAACCCCCAAGCAGAACCTCCCCGGCACTGCGCAGATCACACCCCATCCCGATCCAGGAACCACAAGACCCGCATCAACTTACAACCCAACCTGCCACAACTGGGACCACAACCTGGACCCAGTAAACTTTTCTGGAGACAGCATGAATAAGCCCTCTCCTCCACGAAGGTAGGAAATGTTATTCTCATAAATGTTCCTGAGGAAATTTACAAGCATGGCATAAAAGGGACCCCGAAATACTACGGCAGGGAGGTCTGGCTGACGTCACCTAGACTTCCTACGAAGAACTTCTGTCACGAACGTTCAGCAGCACCTTCCTAACCTGACAAATTTAGTTGTTCCTAGGACAAGGTAATAGCCCGTGTGGGCTCTTACTCTGTCCCCAGGAGCACATAACCCATCACGGAAAAGCAGAGGGTGCACAGGAATGAGGTGAGACTGACAGAGAGGTGAGCCGAGCGGAGACATAAGAACAACTGTTGCCTTTAGTTCATATTAATGCTTGCTGCCCTGTGTGACAGGGGAGGACAGCTCACTATAGAGCGATGGCATCGCACGTGCGGCTCTCGAAGTCTCCAGATTTCCCCGCCACCAGTGTCCTGAAAGCCACTTCAAACACAAAACTATTGTGCACCTTATCAGACCAAAATCTCAACACGGGAAAACAACGTCAACGCACGGGGAAGCTGTTCACCCATTTGCTAATCAAATATGTACTCAACTAAGAAAAACCTCAGTTCTCAGCAGCAGCCTGCCAGGCCCGCAAAACATCACAGAGCCGTGCGGGAAAGTCAGCAGCTACAAAGGATGCGGCAGAACTGTCACAGACTCTCCGTAAGTAAAAAGGCAGCCGCAAGATGGCAGAGGCGGAATCTGACCCAGTGATGTACTCTGTTTATTCAAGTCTGTTCATTCCCAGCCGTCGTCGTTAACACAGCCAGTCCAAACGTTGTGTCTCTATGCCCTGACAAGGGTATAACCCCCTAACCTGAGTATTCCAACGCCACTTCATCACAATGCTCGCAGTAGTCATTTAAAATGACAGTGTCCCTGCCACATCCCAGAGCAGAGGGCAGCGTCCCTGCCACATCCCAGAGCAGAGGGCAGCGTCCCTGCCACATCCCAGAGCAGAGGACAGCGTCCCTGCCACATCCCAGTGCAGAGGGCAGCGTCCCTGCCACATCCCAGAGCAGAAGACAGCGTCCCTGCCACATCCCAGAGCAGAGGACAGCGTCCATGCCACATCCCAGAGCAGAGGACAGCATCTCATATTCACTGCCCATACACCCTTAATGACTCGGGGGGGGTTGGTGGCGAGCAGGAGCAGGACAGTCCAAGGTAACACACAAGCACCGCTGTTTGGAGACATTGGTGAGTGGCAGGCACCCAGCTCCGCCGAATTGGACACCCAGATGACAGCAGTAACTGGACATAGCAGAGAGGTCTAGGCAGATGAAAAGGCCAATCAAAGCACAGACTGAAACTGAGCTGAAGAGCCAATCCACAAGCACACGAGACCAAGGACTGCAGTTCTACACCATAGTCTTCATAGTGCAGCTAAGCCTCATTTCCATAAAAAAGAAACAAAAAAAAAAAACTATCCAAAAATGGAGCTATATCAGATCACAGACTGGCTGTGAATGGACCGGCTGTAGTGTATGAACGTGCAGGCCTGTCTCTACTCGGAGTAGAGCTATGGACCAATGATATCTTCAAAGCACGTGCTGTTCACTACACTACCTAGCTCAGGGCAGTGCAGAGCTTTTCAAAGGATATGAAGGGAGCGGAATTGTGTGCTGCAGAAGATCTTCGATGAGGAGGCTGGGATCCCACGTGGCACTGAGGGAACCAGCACCACGCAAAGCAAAGTCCTTCAGAGAATAACTAGGATTCTCATTTCTGCAAAGATCAGCAGCTGGCCCTCCTCACCAACAAGGAGGGGGCTGACAGGAGGAGCTGGGGTGCTCAGCGACCAATGGGGGGCCACTGACGAGCAGCTGGCCCACATCACCTGCAGGGAGGGTGATGATGAGCAGTTGGGGTATCAAGCTTACGGGTCAGCCAATGGGACGCCTCAATGGGGGAAGCTCGGCACCCCCTTCTCTTAAAGAAAAGGGTCTCACTATTTAAGACTGGGAAAAGGGATTGACCTCTTGACCTTGCACAATGTGCAAGGTCAAGGGGCCCGTTTATCCACAAAGGCAAGCTGGGAGTCTGGTGCGGCTGCTGGAGGAATAGCAACTACCTAGCAAACACAGACACACACAGAATCACAAACAGGGTTTATGGGGACGCCCTGCTACCAGGGAACCGCAAACCAGGCCCAGAATGAGGTGTGTGTGAGCTGTGAAACGAACTGCACAGCTGATGGTCTCCTCATGCTATGGGGGTGGTGGGCTGGTGGGGGAGGGGTTCCACTCAAACTCATTATCTATGTTGAACGTGCAGAGACTCCCCAAAGCTTAATAAGTCAATAATGAGATCTGAAATGGAAGGTCAAGGCTCATCGAGGGCAGCAGGGGGTGCAGCAGAGCGAGTGGGTGGGTGGATGGAAGCTCAGGGCGAGGCCAGGGGGCTCCTCCCCATCTGAGGACCACCGCCGTGACAGACGGGGCCACAGAGCCCCAGCTGGGACCGCCGGGGGGTGGGGTCAGGCATGAATTACAGGGAAAGGGGCCTTTGTGCTCCCCGGCTGGTGCACGCAGCTCGGAGAATGGTGCATTCAGAGCACCACACCGGCCCTTTGTTAGCGTCGCTCTCAGTAAGGCGCCGGCGACCTGGCACGGCAGCGTCCGCAGGGCCCGCGCTCTCCACTAAACGCCCTCGGCCCGTTTGGCAGGTTTTCCGACTGCACTGCGATTCTTCCACCCGCCGTGCCTCATTCCGATTGGTCCAACCTGTGGGCGTCGCCCCCACCGTGCAGAGCACCCCCTTCGCCGGCTGCAGAGCTCACCATCGCCGGTTCATCATGGATCGAAACACACAACAGGCTAGGGGGGGTGGGGGAGACCGGGTGTCCTCACATGGGGGTGCACACAGCCGAAGAGCCCCGATTTAGAAAATCTGAGAAATTTAAGCCAGCACAGAAAATTCCGTCTGGATCAGGACCAGCTTCACAAAAAAATACCCCTGATGGCTTTCAGAGGGCACATGTGAATGTTTCACCCCTGCTGCAAGGTCCTCGCCCGTTGCCATAGAAACAGAGATAAGAGAGGCAGCCTCTGAAGTGAGCTAGGTGTCGATTAAAAACCGACGAAAACCACTTACCACCATCAAACCACATCCAGGTAGAAGACTGACATATGATCCACTGATACCAAAGCACAATTCTGGCAGCAAACCCTGCCCCAATCCACAGGGGTGGTTCCCGACAGAGATGTGCTTGCATGTGCTCAGGACGTGTGTCAAAGCCTTCATATGGTTTTACGGACATAAGCACCACCAGGGGGCGCATGTTCCTCTCAATACCAGTGACATATGGTGCAGCATTCCAGTTAAGGGTGCGCCCGCATAACTCCCCACAAGGGCGGCGCACTCTCCTCCCCCTTTCGCCACCTGCATTTGTTTAATCCTCCAGAACCTCAGCCTATGTCAAGACAGCCCCTACTGAGAGGCTGGCAACATGGGTCTGTTTGGTCCACGTGGCTCTCAAGATGGGGTCCTAAACAAAACTTCAAGCCTCACCCCTCGCCTGTCTGAAATTCCACCAAAAACCTGGTAATTACAGACATTTGCATGCAAAAAAAGCTGAACATCAACTGACGCACTACAGGCAGGGGGCTCATCACTGGCCCCATGGCGGCCCACAACCGGGCCCCTTACCCTCGGGGATCAGACAAGTCACATTCCGACCTGCAGAGCGGGTTTTCAGGGGTGCTCGATAACGACGGGCGATGCACAAAACACACACAAAAAAAGCGCGAAGGAGTCACTGTCAGTATCGCTGCTTGGCACGGCACTAAAACTCCCTATAGCGGAGGCAGCTCCCGGCTGACCCACCCGGCCTCGTTAATTAGAGCCTTCTATGGCACCTCCTGTCAGCAGTTTCCAAAGAAGGTCTCCAGAAGATCCTACTAATTGAGCAACAAGAATTCCCCCGCTGGGTCAGAATGGTACCAGCAGGCATCCTCCCGGCCGGCAGGAGTGCAGAGCATTCTGCAGAGAAGGGGCACGGGCCAACAGACGTGGGGGTTGCGGAGAGCTCGCAGGCTGCCGGGGAACGATGAAAACCCTCGCCCGGCGAGTCCCCACTTGCCTAGCACCGGAGACGTCATGGCAACCAGGTTATACTCCAGCATCATGCAAGCTCGCGTGCAAAAAACGCAGGCAAAGGCAGCCGTTACGCCACTTAAATTGAGGGTTGTGCAGGTGAACCACAGCAGATTTCACAAGCAAGGTAAACCTTCAGCCCCCACGCCGGAGATCCCTCCACTGGACCCAGTCATCACAGTCCCAGGAACGCGTTGAACCGACAGCCCCATCTAACACTAACAGCCAGGAATAATCACTGAGCACTGCTTCAAAGCCTCCATCAGTCAGTAACCGCCAACTGATCATATTTATGGGCTCAACGGCATCACTGACAAGCAGATAGTGCCAAGAATTCAATATTCAAGCGTGACTGGAATATGTTTCTCACTCCGCACGTTAGACTCATTTCACGTATGAAAAAGTATTGTGTAGCAAATTAAATGATCAGAAACACCACACCTTCAGGAAGACACCTTTACGGGAGAATACGCGGAAAAGGGCAATTAAGATAAATGAAATACACAGCAAAATAAAACTATTGACTACCCCAAAAAATCAAGCGACCTAACAAACGAGGTGCTCATATTTACCTACATGTCACAAGTGTAAATGCAAATATCCCACACACACACTGGACCGCCTGCACGGTTCATGAAAAGAAAATAAACTTTTGATACTTTGCAACCTTTCATTTTGACTTTCATCACGTTATCAATACATCTTTCAAGGATTTTTAAAAACGGCCTGCCTCGATAAGTCCGTCTGTTTTACATTTCATGCAACTTCGGTTGTCGCGAGGGCAGACAGACCATGATTGCAAAATAACGCAAAAGACAGTCCGAAGTTCCACCAGGAACTTCAATTATAATAATATATATATTCACCCGCAATTTACGCACGTCATTAAAACGCACCCAGGATTTATGATCTCCAACATAAGGGGTGAAAACTATTTAAATTAAAGGGCACAGGTGTTAAAAGAGCAGCATTTCCCACATGTCCGGCGGCACCTCACGCTCGCATCCGCACTGTCTCCGACCCACCCATTAAAGCACGGATTCAGGTTAGTGCCCGCACTCCGTGGGAGGTACCGAGCGACAGTCCGCACGGAGAACACCAAGCGCCGTAACGTACGCGACCTCCGGCCGCGGCTGCACCGTCCTTACCTCGGAAAACGAGCCATCCTCCAAGCGAGCCGCACGAAGCCTTCTCACCAGCAACCTCCGCCAGCACAATAAGGTACGGCTCGGCTTTTGCAGGTGACATCATCCCTTTCGCACTGACAATAGTGCGCATGGCCCGCCGATAATACGCCGCGGGGGACTCTGGGAGTTGTAGTGCCTCTGACTGCTGTAGCTCGCTGCCAGCCCCACGATTGAATGTGATGTCCCGGAACGGAGTGTTTTACCTGATAATATTCTCTGGCCAACAGCGATCTTTATTGTACAGTACAGCTCCGACGCCCCTACCTTGTCATGGTCCTGTGGGATCATAATGCCATTTTACTGAAATCCTTAGGTAACTATTAAGCGGAAACCTAACGCCACAAGATAAGTTGGACACATAAAGTATGGAAAGATGTTCCCTCTAAGACACATTCGCACACACACATAAATATACTCACAATGCACCCCCTCCCCAAATACACCACAATTAGGATGTATAAGGGAAATAAAGCGTAATTTGACTCGAGCAAAGGTGTTTTTATGACCCCTACTGGACAGGCTCTGAAATAACGTAATGCTTAAAACATTCAATCACACCTTAGTATCCTGCATCGAGGGGGTTAGTATTGCACAATGCGGAGGTGTTTAACTCTGTGTTGGATTCTTACTGACTTATTGAATTACTCTGTTTGTTTTGGTGGTTTTGCATCCCAGGGAGGCACAGCTGTCTCTCCATTGCATTTTTTTGTCTAGTGTCTGATCTTAATCGAATTAAAGCAGAGCCAACAGTCTGAGGCCATGGAGGGTGGCTGTGTTTGGGGACAGGCCCTGCCAGGCCTCTGCCCTGTGGACCCGCTCACCCAGCAGCAGGCCAGTGCCAGTGAGACACCAGTCTAGTCGCAGTCACAGACCGGGACATTGAGAGCCACAAGGTTTGAGGGATGGAGTGGTATCCAGGGGAGGCTGCCAGCATGCTGGGGGAGACAGTCACTGGTGTTAAAAGTCCAGCCCAAAAACAGCAGCCACTCCTGGATGATCAGCGGATCGGTGCAGTACGTAATGTGGATGAGGGAGAGACATTAGCACAAACAGCCTGAGGGAGGGGGTAACACTTTTAAGCTGTAGGGGCCCCCACCCCCTTAAATTAAACCCTGCTCATGCCCCATGCCCCAGTCCAAAGGCATGAAGGTATTCAAGAATCTGAATCTTGCTCAGTTTGTGTCATGAAGTCTTTAAAAGCCTGCTTAACAGCTGAACAACAAAGACCAACTTGGAGGAACGGATTGGTGAAAAATGGATGGAGGACAGCGGGACTGTTCGACTTATCCAGAGCTGGACTGGGATTTCTAAAATCTGGACATTGGGGTTCCCCATAACAGTTGCCGAGTAATTGATTTTGCTGACTGCTGGGAGCAGCGGGTGTCCCGGGCTCACACACCCTGGACTCGTCCACACAGCAGACCTTCAGAGAAGATGCAGCTTGTGGCTGTAAAAGGTCCAATGCTCAACGATTAGAGAAGGATTTTCACTGACTCACACAATTTATTAGAAAACAAAGCAGGGGCTTGTAGGCCTGGCAGATTTCAAAGAGCCACTCCAGGTCCCAGCATCAGTCTCAGTCCCCCCAGCGTCAGTCTCAGTCCCCCAACGTCAGCCTCACCCATCCGTGTCAGTCTCGGTCCCCAGCGTCAGTCTCGGCCCCCCGCATCAGTCTCAGCCCCCCAGCGTCAGTCTCGGTCCCCCCACGTCAGCCTCGGTCCCCAGCATTATTCTCAGCCCCCCACGTCAGTCTCACCCCCCCCCACTTCAGTCTCAGTCCCCTTGTCAGCCTCGGCCCCCCGCGTCAGTCTCAGGCCCTCACACCAGCGCCAAGCCCCCACGTCAGTCTCAGGCCCCCGCACTAGCACCATTATCGGCCAGGGTAACTGGAACTGAAGGCGGGGGGGTGCAGACTTTAAGAACAGACATCACTGTCACCACCCACTCACTCTCTCACTCCATCATCCATTCAGTGATTCACTCAGTCACTCAATATTTCACTTATGGGCATGCTGACTGCATCTGCTATTCAGGGACTCTGTTCAGATGATTCGCAGTAATTCACTCACTTACCAGCTGACTCCATCATCCGTTCAGTAATTCACTTGTTGCTTATTACATTCATTTTCCTTCAGCACAATCCCCAGCAGCTCCTCCGGGACTCCTGCTCATTCCTCATAATCACTGCGGTCCATCACCAGAACACCTGGACCAGCTAATTAACCCTTAGAACACTGTCCGTTTCTGGCTGCTTTTCTGTCCCTTTGATTTTAGGCTTATTACATTGTATGTACATGAGTTAGCCACATAAACTTTGTTTTTGTTTTCTGGACATTCTGGGCTCCTCAGATATGTCAAATATAATCTATGTCTCTATGATGCATTTTGCATATGTTGGGTTCTGGTTAAGGTGAACTTTCAGGTGATTAAATGGTTAGATCCTTTTTGTAAGATATAACACATTAATGGGTCACGTCCACTGAGTGTTTTTTCCCAGTCATAACAGGCCCTACATTAGAACACCATGGGATTTTGATCCATAACCCAACTCTCTTTATCTTCCAAACTGACGGATCCCCTACTCACCTACCCAGGGAATGCAGTATGCAGTGAACCCTGGGCAGGAGTGGAGTGTACGGGATTAGCAAGTCTCTTGTGATGCCCTGGAACATCTCTGCTTGGGGTGGTGCCGGATCAGCACAGAAGCGCCCACTGCTGGAGGCTCATGGCACAATGGCATATGATCATGGACAGAACATGCAGAAGACGTTCTGTGAATCAGCACCCTGGTCTGCTCTTCTGCTGAACTGCTCGGGTGGCAAAGGTAAGGGTGGGTTTGTTATTGGTATCAGTGCCAATACATCACTGTCGGTCGCTATTTGGTCAGAGCAGGCCCTAATAACAGGGCCAAGGGCAGGCGGGGCTAAGGTCAGGGCTCACAGCTCAAGCTGCCGAGGTCATTATTATTAATGTGTAACAGCAATCAGCTGAAAAGCCGCAGGGAATGTCTTCCTTCTTTCTATTTTTATCAGAAAGGTCAAACTATTCAATCATGAGTAATGCAAATGCTTTGCCTTGATTGATCGCATGTGTTTCAGTCAAACTGCAGAGTTAAAAATTAGCCGAGGCAACAACCACTATATGAGCTTGGTGTGCCTCTTGTCAGCCCCCCCCCCCCCCCCCTTGGGGGCCCCCCTTTTTTTCCCTGTTGCCCCGCAACCCCTCTCGGACCCCCCCCCAGGCCCCCCCCCCCTTCCCCCCCCACGCGGGGC
>JAODKM010000025.1:13488586-13502703 GCA_026780845.1 Petrocephalus sullivani
TCCTTCGCGGACGGTTTGCCCACCAGCAGCGGCGTTAAAAATTGAGCGGCGCAACACCCCCCATAAGTTGATGGTTTGTCTTTTTTTAACCCCCCCCCCCCCCCCCGGGGGGGCCCGCTTTATTTCACTGTTACCGCGTAACCTCTGGCTGACCTCTCCCAAGCGCCCCCTTACCTTCCCCTCCTAGGCGGGACCAGCAGGTGTGGAGTGGCCACAAAGCAGCACACCAGCAGTTTGCTTGGCTTTCAGTTGCCATGCGTTTGTTGAGTGACTGCACACCATTCCACCCGCATCCCTGACTATGCGCCAGCTGCACTCTGCCCCCTCCCCCCCCCCACCCACACTCCTCATCTTACATTGATTCATGTCACCATTCTCCCGTCAGCCTTCGCCACAGGACCTCGCTGTTATCGTCAGCATCGTAACTCGGTTCATCACACAGGGAGAAAGATCTGGGTTTAGTACGAGGGACGTTCAAAAAGTTTCCGCACTGTTTTTTAACTCTATTTATAAGTTTTACGCCCATCTTCGCCACAGGAAGACAACTCTTATACAAAACTGCAAGGGCAGACAGAACTAGTCACATGACACACTCAGACATGACCAGTTACTACTCCTTTCCTACACCGTTTCCAATGAAAATATAAAAGTGCAGAAACTTTTTGAACGTCCCTCGTATAACACGGCAGCAGATCCGTCACTGGTTCCCTGTGCGAGAGCCTTGAGCAGAGCGGGACGTGACAAGAGGCCGGCTTCCTGAACTGCACCGACAGACATGGCAAGGCAGAGCCGACTCATTCTGCTGACAAAAACCAGGAGGCGATATCATGAAGCCCACAGTGAGCGCTAGAATGCAAGGCCTGTTAGGGAGGTGACAGATTCACTGCCCCCACAAGCATGAGCCTTGACAGTGCAGCACACTGGATTAATGACCCCTCTCCGTTTACCCGTCACATCATTATTGAATCGTTGTTGCTTAAACCCTCCCTAAATGCTGAACTCACTTTCTCCCATGTTATTAAATTAGGATTAACAAAGTTGAAGGGCTTCCACGCGACATCTGTAGTGCTCGTTAGTGCCGTCAGGGGTCTGATTGGATTAGACTGAAATTAGCAGATCAGTCAGCAGGGGAATGGTGTCCATGGGTAATGGCTCATTCCCAAATGCGTGGGACAGTAAGGCACCAGACAAATCCCTGACACTGCCTCCCACATCAGAGGAGAGGGCAAGATGCAGAGAGCAAAACAGAGAGGCATGGGGGGTGCTAAGGATGTCACATGGTTCGTCTTTCATGTTGGGGGGTCCCATCAGGTTGCTGGTAATGTGGTTTCCAGCTAAGTTTGGCTCTGAAGCCTGATGGGGACCTAGATTACATAATCACCCTTCTTAAATACACCCCTCCTAAATATTACTCCTTTAAATCTGATTAGCATTTTAACATCATTTTAGCATTCAGTAGGTTCCTTGGAATGTATGAGAGACCCAGCTTAGGGTGGAGTACACCGGAAATGGCCGACTAAAATTTCTCATTTTTAAATTTAGAACTGCCTCTTCCACTGCAGATGTTCTGTCTAAAAGCGTCCAGCCGGTGACAATCCTCCCGCAGCCTTTTCCTCCTGCTCAGAGATGAGTGAGTCACAGCGAGGACTGCCACTTTAATTAGGACACCGAGTGGACCCCCCCAGACCCACTGTGATGTTTTGGTATAATCGGAGCACCAGGCTTAGCGTGAAGATAATCAGGGAACAAACACAGCCTTACTTCAGCTCCCTCTATTGCTGACCTTGTTCTTATATCGGTCTTGTAAGTGCACCAGTGAATCGCCCTCCCTGGCAACCCCTGCCCCACAGCCAGGCTGACACGGGCTGCAGAGCCGGATCCTGCGTAGTGCACCATTTCTCACCAGGCTCCACTGCGCCATCGCTCTCTGCATGCTGCACGCAGACCATGACGACCGCCTCCGACCTCCAGAAAACGGTAAATAAGGTGCTTAATCGGAGAAGGATGCGGGGCGCGTCTCAGTCAAAACAGGACAGGAGAGGCGCTGTTAATGTGCGGGCTGGAGGGGGGATGCTGTCGGGGGGAGGCATGTTAAGAATTACAAGCTTGACCCAACATGGCAATGTCTGCATCATGTGACTCCGCTCAGGTGGGGGTGAGAGGACAGTAGTGTATATAACCTGGCTCACAATGCAGGTGGGCGTCCAGCCAGCTTCACCAGCTCTTCCTGTCCCTCCAGTCCTGTGTACCAATTGTCAAGCCTCCCTTGCAGTTTTGATTCTCCTTCTCCTCTGCAAGCATGCAGAACACATGGGGGTAGTCATGGCCACATGGACGGAGATACCCCCCCAGGTATGACTTCCTGCGAGTTCTTACTACCCGCATATCATGGTTCAGCTGAGCATTCATCCGCTGTACACGTTCACATAAAGTTCACCGCGGTCCACTGAAACAAATCAAATCCTGAGGGCACCGGTCGGTTATAGTATCGTTCATCGCCAGCATCTCCCTCCGCCGATAAGGTCACTGATAGCCAAACAGTTTCAGAGAAGAGAGACGAAGAGTCTGCCGCCAGCCTCGCTCAGCCGCTGCACCCCCTGCCGAGCCTGAAACATCTGATCATATCTGGGAGCTTAATATCAATCCTGCGGATGGGTGGCTTGAAGCTGGCTAGGTGTGGAAGGGGGGCTGTCACCCAACACCCTCCTGCCAGCAGACGGAGTGTCACTACAGGTCAAGGAGCTGATATCACCGGACGACTCTTTCCACACAGAGCCGAGGTGAGGGGCCCCTACTGTCCTACTCTCGGAGGCCTGACCAACCCCCACAGATGCTATGAATTATCAGTATGGATATTATCTTTAACAAAAATGAAAACTGGAAGAACAACAAAACATTTTTGTAAACTGAAAGTAAACTACAGCTACCAAAACTATAAAATTGCTTCTGAAATGGACTGAAATAGAATACTTTCCAATACCATTTTAATATTATTTACACTAAAAGCTCTACTATCTGACACTGCCGGTTAGTTGATTTTTATTTTTGGAAGACAACAAATATATATAAATTCATATAAATTTATATAGTATAAATTTCTTACGCTTACTTTAATGTGTGATGTACACACATTAATGACTATTTAACTTTTATTTTAAGATGATATTCGATAGAACCCAAGAGTTCGCGAGTTAACAGGGGAACAAGCATAAAAGCCCTAGTATGAAGCAGGCGTAAGCAGGGCCATGTCAGCACAGTTATGGTTCAGATTATGGTGCCTTTGGAATGGGCTCCATTGGGCCTATGCAGGTGTTCTTAGCGATTTTGGGCCCCATGAAAGCATACCTCACTGGGCCCTCAACTCAGGCCAGGCACACTATGCTCCAATTTTAATTAGGAGCCCAGTTGCTCAGGGGCCCTTGGAATCATCCTAACTGCCCCCCCCACCCTTCACAGTGCCCCCTGGGCCTTCGTATTGCATAGTTTTCTTTATCATTTCAAAAATTTTAATACAATAGTGTTAAATAGTGTTATTGTACATTATGAATTTTTCATTTTTATACTGATATTTTAGAATTGTGCTGTTTACTTATTCCAGATAACGCCTGAGCCAAGAGCTTTTACGGTGGCTCACGTAACGATTTGTTTATTTTTAGTGACCATTAATAACACCTGGAACATGTTTTGCCCATTTTGAGGAAATTAATACATAATGTGCCCTGTTTATTCATGTGGGATTCACTAAAGATCAGACAGATCAGGCAATAGCTCTATAACTTTTGGTCCATCCCTAGAAGTTAAATTAACTTAAAATTTAACGGAAACCAAAATACATAAAGACTGAATGGATGATAAGAACATAAGAAATTTACAAATGAGAGGAGGCCATTCGGTCCATCAAACTCGTTTGGGCAGAATTCCACTAGTGGCTCTAAGATGTTAAAATCTTATCTAGCTCAGCTTTAAAGGAACCCAAGGAGTTGGCTTACACTACACTATCAGGAAGACTTTTCCATACTCTAACTACACGCTGTGTAAAGAAGTTTTTTCTCAACTCCAGTTTGACATGTTCTCTCATTAATTTCCAGCTATGGCCACGAGTTCTTTTATTTGAACTAATATTGAAGCAACTACAAATATATCTTTAAGATAAAAACTGATACAAGTACACAGAAAACTAACTGAAACCAAACGATTTCAAATAAAATTTGAAAATGATAAACACAAAGCCAAGCCATACTATGACCAGCTGTTCGGTGACTGGACATGGCTGTGGTAGTCCTGTCTGCCTCCCTGTCTGCCTCCCTGTGCCTGCCTCCCTGTCTGCCTCCCTGTGCCTGCCTCCCTGTGCCTGCTTCCCTGTGTCTGCCTCCCTGTGCCTGCCTCCCTGTGTCTGCCCTAGCAGCACAGTGTCTGTCATGTCCCTGTGCTCTTACACAGCTCAGAAGGCACAGCAGAGGCCTGGCACAGGTGGCCACGCGTGACATCCTGTGCGCTTTCCATCATGAGCTGTTGACTTTCTATTTTCCCTGTGATTACTTTGCCCACACCGTCATTTCCCAGCGTGTCAGCCACCTTTAAATGGGCAAGAGATCATAGCTCAGCCAGGCAGACATTATGCCCTGTTCTCTCTTAACATGCTCCATTATTGTTATGTGCCACGTTCCCACTTGATGTTTGGGAACATTATTGGCTGTAAACGTGCTAGGTGGGGCGGGGCTCACTGTAAAACCACTGCATTGATTGGACTAAAGTCAAAGAAATAAGTGAAATTTGTTTTCAACTACCTGTGTACCAACTGCTGCTGAAGGGGGACGAACTGGACAAGCTTCCTGGGCCGACTTGGAATGAGAAACTGGCATTTTACTGCCACCTGCTGGTGACTAGAATTAACTATAGTTCAATTTAGCATTTTAAGGAACACCAGCTAAAGACAATAAAATACATTTCCATCAGTAAATTTACAAGGGAAGAAAAAAACTGAATTACATAAAATTACACAAAAATGGATATAAGTGTTTGGACGTACAATTTATTTCTGCTGTGTTCTAAACAGTTTTTAAAAAGCCTCTTTATTGCGACCCATTTTCTCACAGGTAGACGATGCTTGACCAGCAGAGCACAGCGCTGACATGGTGCATGGAGCCATCTGTTAATCTGTAGTGCAGCTAATGCCAGCACATGGGCCGAGACCTGGAGGGCCGCCACGTTCCCATGATGCACTGCTCCCCAGGCTCAGCCCCGTAGCTTGTTAGACAGCTCCTGCATCCAACTCATGCTGATTCCACTGCCACCGCAGACCACCATCACCACGGGGTCTAGCGGACGGGGCAGTCGGCCCTCCGCCTGCAGTCGCGGGATCACGCCGCTGTAAATGGCCGCCAGGGCGGCGCCGCAGGACAGCTCCACCAGGACCCGCTCTTCGTCTGCACAGACATCAGCAACTGTCAGCAACCACAGGCCCCGGGGCTTATACCCAAGTACACGTCTGCAGATAAATACCCTTTCTTTAAAGACAGAGACTGGATAGGGATCAGCACCTGGCACTAGTGATGGCCGAATGAAGCTTCATGAACCACTTGCTGTGTTTTCTGACCACACTAGATGGTGCTGTCTGTTAATAAAAGGGATCTAAGCATGCCTCAAAGCAAGCCAAGAGCACCATCTAGTGGGGTCAAAAATTAGAGCAAATGGTTCATGAGGCTTCATTTGGCCATCACTACCTGGCACTTGAGCCTTCAGCTTGCATGTCAGTGCCCTGCCTCCACCTGCTGGTCGTTTTACGCAATTTTGTGCTTGTTGTTCGATTTACGAACGTCGCGATGGTGCAATAGCGATGCACACTGAGTAGTCATCAGGCCAAATTCTTCATTTTGATCCATTCACAGGCTAGTAATATACCGTACGATGCTTCCCGTAAGTGCAAGTGTAAGACATCTCGTGCAGGGTGTAACAATGTATCGTATGGTTATACACTTATTTATCAGATCATATTCATATCCGGCTTACGATATTTTCAACTTACGATGGGTTCATCGGGACATAAACCCACCGTAAATTGAGGAGCACCTGCATTTCCAGTTATAACAGATGCCTGTGTCAAGTCTGTTTATCCACACGCACAAGAAGCTAAATTCAGAATGAAGTAACGGTTCTCCGGACAAGTGAAGTGAGCATAAACCTATTAAACTGAGAAAACACCCACAGCAAGGGGTACCTCAGAGCTTAGATGAGTCTGGAAGAAACTATCTACAAAAAAAACAGGCAGCTCGATATGTGTGAAAGATCCACAGCTGGACCTGCACAGACAAAGGTCAGATGGGGGTGTCGACTCACCCAGAAAGTGCTCCAGGGCCTGCAGGGCCTCCAGGTCACTCACCACCTCAGAGATGATGTGGCCCGTCTTGCTGTACTCAAAGGCCTGACTGCAGACCGTCTTAGCCCCCAGGGTTTTGGCTTCACTGTCAGACAATACACACGGCACTGTGGACACCTCCCCCGGCAGCTTCTGCATGACCAAAGCGGTGCGGGCCTCCCCTCACCTCGTGATTTCAGGGAGCGTGACTAGCTTGCCCGCTCTGATTGCCGCGTTGAAAGAGGCAGCACCCTCTGTCTCCATGCAGATGACGGGGACGCCGTCCCAGCCCACCTGCTTCAGACCCTCCATCACCCCGCAGACGAGGCCTCCCCCTCCCACGGCCACAACCAGAGCCCCGGGCTTACATGTCAGCGAGTCCTTGATTTCACGTATGATGCTGGCGTGGCCCTCCCTGAGACAGACGACATGGTGACTCCAACACCACCCCACCCCCCCCCGTCCAGAAAAGCTCACCAGTTCTGTTAAATTTCATTATACACCCCCCAGTTAAAGGGCTGAAACTCACCACAACAGGGGGTGATCAAAGGGTGGCACGAATGTGAGCCCCTCGGAATGGGCCACGCGTAAAGCCTCTGCGTTGGCCTCGTCAAACACCTGCAGGCGTTTGATACTTCACTGATGCATAGCTCAGAATCAGCGCAACAAAACACAATGAAAATAAACTCCTGAGTGGGAGACAGGCTTGGGATTCTTCAGAAGGTTAGGAGTAGACCGGCTCCACCAACCTTGCCTACCACCCTTACTGAGGCCTCCTGGCTCTTCAACTTCTCAATCACCAGCTTGGGGATGGAGGATGGCACAATGATGGTTGCTGGGAGTTGGAGTTTTCTGGCCACATATGCTGTGGCCATACCTGCATTGCCACCTGTGATAAAGATGGGAAGCTTCATTTCATTGTAATTGTGTATTATACACACACACATGCAGAGTCAGTCCTGCTACAACGCGACTATTGCATTCCTAAAAAAACCTCACTTTCACTAAAACTGCATATTAAAATACACACATCCAATGGAAAAAATAAGGTTAGGGTACTGCCACTTCAAAACTTAGTAACACCCAAACAACCTCAGTGACAACCAAAATAAATGAATTAAATAATAAAAACAGTGGTTCCAGTTGCCAATAATGTACTTATATGCACTTTAAATCAGTAATAATAATATAATAATACATTAATAAATTGTATTATTATATGAAAATCGCGGAAATACAAAAACGATTCTTCGTTGTATTAAACTTGGGTAGTAATTAATCAATCGCGTTAAAACAGATTCGCGACGTGACATCACGCGTTGTAACAGGACTGAGGAACACACGTGTGAATAGAAGACAAACCTGAGGCGCAGACTACACCCCTGGATCCAGGGCCAGCCATCTACGGAGGGAAGAACAGAGCGTGTGACACACCTGAGCACAGAATCTTGTGTATCTCATTATGCCTGCAGTAAGTAAAAAAAAAACAAGGTAGATATGTTTTTCTCCCACAGGATGGCGGTATTGCGCTTACATTAAACGGTGACATAAAAATGTAATTATCCGAGCTGCACGGCAGGTGGCGCTGTAAGCTTGGTCAGGGCACAAAATAGAACATGAAGACGGAAGCAGAACCGTTTTATTTACTGATCGAAAGAGACCATTGCAACTTGTGTGTGACGCTTGTGAATCGACTCCTTTATTAATGCAAAAGTCTGTCAATCATATTGAAAATAGTAGTCTTACAGGCCGTTTTACCATGAGGCCGGAGCTGGATCAAGCTCACCTTCTGACAGAGGTGTCCGATGCCCCGGATTTTATAAGAGCCGGACGGCTGGGCGTTCTCCATCTTCATGTAAACTCGAGTTCCAGCCCTCTTAGAGAGGTCCAGGCTTTCCAGCAGAGGAGTGTTTACATGGAGGCTTTTAAGGTGCGACATTTTTCTGCGACTCCCTGTCACACGTACAAAAGTTTAACTACATATTCATTTGAAACATTTCGGTTCAGCCTTAAATAGATACATGCGTCACAGATCCCTACTCTATTTAGGTCAAAAAATCAATAATGCATAAAACTGCAGATTGCGAAATGGTAGTTAAATAGCAAAACGGTTACCCGTTCACCCACTTGCAAAAGCAGAGCAAGCAACGCGTCTTTTGGTCTCCGGAGAAATGAGCGGGTCCCAAATCTCTGGCCGTTTGCCCAATCCCCGGTTCAAAGTCTCATTATTAAGTGGGGGACTGTAAAGCTGATTCCTCTGAAGAACTTGATATCCATAATTTATTTAGGACTAATGGCCACCGCCCACTTAGTCTGTATAAAAAGGAGCTGAACATTACAGCCAGATTGCCGGTCAGAGGCCGCGACCTCGCCACCACCAAACAGCTGGAGCACACCTGGCGCACACCTGGCGCACAGCTGGAGCAGCGCGCACATGCGCAGTAAAGGTGCGCCGGGTGTTGGGTGAGCGAATACACGATGGCACGGGGGCGAGTGCGAAGCCAAATTAAATATGGGGGGGGGGGACCCCCGGATCCTACGCCCCTGAGCACATGCGGGAAGTTAACGTGCGGACTAGTGCATAATATATCATTTTCAACATTTCTAGTCGATTTCCAACTTTTGGGTTGAGAGATATATGATCCACAAGGAGTAAGATTATTCAGTGACGGTTTAGACGTTTTTAGCGCATCTAATTATAGTAAATATCCGTCCAGTAGATATCACCAGGCGCAGACTGGACATCAGGAGGCTCGGGAATTTTACTGCCGGGGCGATCTTATGAGGGACGATCAACGACCCCCCTTTTGGCACATTCCGATTGCCCTGTGAGAAGAGCCATACCACACTACAGCACTGATTCCATTCCATGTGCATTTGGCCGTCTCAAGCAGATGTCTCGGTTACTTTCTACTAAATAAAGTGGCAAGAGGATTGTTCCACAATGCACAATCTTCCCACCAGCCTTCAGCTCTGGGTAAGTGGTATTTGGACCCCCCACCACCCCCAGCCCAGTCCCAGAACTCACCGCCTTCAAATTCCAGCTTGCATGTGGAGATGAATAACCTGATAATGGTTCCATAAATCTTTACCTACCTGAATGGTGGTGAACCATTACCTCATCCACATTAGTCATCTTTCAGACCCGCCCCCATCAAACAGTCTCCACATAGGTTAAGCCACCCCCACAAAAGGGATGAACACAGAGTCCACTCCAGCTCGTGCCAAGAAACAGCTTTTATTGCGCTCATGGACATAACGTGTTGCATAAGCATTGTGCTGGCCCGCGGCAGACACCGGGCCTCGGCAGTATTTACAGGTAGAGTGAGTAGATCTTACACAGCACAAAAAACAAAGGGTGTAGAAGCCCGGGTGCGAGGCTGTGGGGGAACACTCCCCAAGCTGCTCTGTTAGCGACAAAGAGTTACGTTTAGCCGTCTGCTGAAGTTCTCCCGCTCTCACACAGAAAGCTGTAGCTTAAAGAGTTACTGCATCTCTCCATGGACTTGGGCCCCACAGGGGAATCCAGGCTCTCTGGCAGAACCACTTAGTGTCCCTCTGCCTCTCTCCTCCACAGCATACCAGCCAACACATATGACCTACACTGCACATCCTCCATGCTAATGTTAGTGCACACCGTGTACAGCCCCCTGTCCTGCATGCTAAAGCTAGCGCACAGGCTGTACTGTGCTTGTCCTCAATGCTAATGCTAACTCTGTGTGCACCGTTCCTGCGCGTCATGCTAATGCTAGCACACAGGCTGTACTGTGCTTGTCCTCAATGCTAATGCTAACTCTGTGTGCACCGTTCCTGCGCGTCATGCTAATGCTAGCACACAGGCTGTACTGTGCTTGTCCTCAATGCTAATGCTAACTCTGTGTGCACCGTTCCTGCGCTTCATGCTAATGCTAGCACCCAGGCTGTACTGTGCTTGTCCTCTATGCTACCGCTAGTTGTGTGCACTGGGCCTTTTCTCCATGCTAACACTAGCACACAGCCCTTACTGTGCCTGCCCTTGATGCTAACACTGCTGCACATCCTAGTGTCCCTGCATGGCTACACCAGCCCCAAGGTCCTCCACACGCACAATTCTACCTACCTGCCTGCCCACCCTACTCTGCTCTGCACTACCACACAAACGGCAACATGCTGGCTCAGACCCACTCTCTGCTCCCCCTTCTGCTGTCTGGGGAGGGGAGATCTTCACTGACACATAAGCCACGTCCATACCCCAATGTGACCCATAAAGAGAGGAAGAGGGACCATTGGTTCAACCCAGAGGAGATCAGCCAGACACACGACACCCCCACCTCCCATTAGTCCCACGTGCAAGTAAACAAGTCCAGTTCATGGTCCAGGGTCCTCGGAGGCTACACCTGTCCCTCACTCTCCTCCCACCCCATCCTGCAGGGAGGTGACACCAACGTAGAGAGGGCAGCGGTGGAACCCAGGTCTCTCCCTCAGGTCCGTGTGTGCATCGATGCTGCCCAATCGACGCGGAGGGGGAGGAGTCAGGCCAGGGACCGCTGCCGGGGCTTGATTCTGGGATACAACTGCAGGGACATATGCACAGTCAGATGACTCAGAGGCCAAACTACACCCACAATCACCAAGCCACACCCACAAATAGTAAGCCACGCCCCCAACCCCCAGCCTCACCCCCAGTAGGTTTCGGGGCACGTATCCCTCCTGGTCGTTGAGCCGCCCCCACCACCACTCGGTCTCGGTATCGTCCTGCCGCCGGAGGATGGTGATGGTGTCACCCTCGCGGAATGAGAGCTCATCGCCATTCTGGGCATCGTAGTCCCACAAGGCGTACACCACCCCCTTATTCATAACGCCGAGCTTCTCTTGCACACCTGTGAGAGGAGTGATTGATTCACAGGCGGATGGCCCCAGTGAGCCCACCCGTGCCACACCCCCACCAGCTCTCCCAGCAAACTCTCACCATAGAGGAACTGGGAGCACTGGAGGTAGCCCTCCTCCATCTCCTCGCACTTGTCAGCCGCCGTCTCCACGTCGCTGATGGTGGTGGCAAAGATGGCGGCCCCCGACTCAACCAGCAGTTTGCAGAGATGCACGCTGTTGCAGGATGCGGCACAGTGCAGGGGAGCCCTGGTCATGTGACATGTAAGGACTTGGTCAGGGAAGGGGGTGGGGCCAAGCGGCCTGCGAGGTGGGGGCTGGTCATAACCTCACCAGCCGTCACTATCGGCAGCGTTGACGTTGACGCCGAAGTCCAGCAGGAACTTGACGATGTGGTGGTGGCCGGCACACACAGCGTTGTGCAGGGGCGTGATGCCCTCATCATTGGGCTTGCTGGGGTCCTCAACCTGGGGGGGGGTGTCACATTAACGAGAGTTAAAAGAAGGGGGAGCAAAAGACGTGGAGGAAAGACGCAAGTCGGCCAAGGCATGGCAGGCCACCTCATAGATGATCCTCTGCACCAGGTCGAACTCGCCCTCTAGGGAGGCGTCCAGCAGCAGGGCCAGAGGGTGGAACTTAACTCGCAGGCCGTGACCCGTACGCTCCGAGTCGGCCTTCTTTAGGTTGGTGCGCTTCACCTGGGGGGGAGGGGCGCGGTCAGGTGTGCGATACGCCCATACAGATGGTCACTATGGATACGGAGGCGGGGCATACTCACTGCTGGCTGTGAGGGGGGCGTGGCTGCCCGAGGTGGGGTCTCCACCTCCTCGGGGGAAGTGGCCTCAGGGATCGGGCTAGGGGCGGAGTCTGAGGGCCCAGGGGGGTTATTGTTGCTCTCGTCCTGGGAGGTGTCCAAAGCTTGGGGGGGTGGTGAGGCGGGAGGGTCTGCGGTGGGTGGCGGGGGCGGTTGGTTGTCGTTGGCGTCGGCTGCAGGACAGGGAGGCTCTGGAAGGGCCGCGGCAGACGCCGAAGGGGCCCCTGGCACGTTGGCGTTGGCGGCATTGCTGTTTTCAACGTCGGCAAGAGCTCCGCCCCCATAGTCGGGTGGGCCGGGCTGGTAGAAGGGCATGCCCCCCGCCCCGCCGCCGTCCATGCCCCCCGCCAGTGTGTTGAAGCGCTGGTAGAGAAGCTTCTGGATATTGGGCCCCCCAGGGCCTTCTGGCTCCGTGATGGAGCTGCGCTTCTTGAGTGGGCGGGGGGCGTTAGCCAGGCGGCGCCGCAGAGCCTCTAGCTCGCCGTCGCTCTGGTAACGCAGCGGCGAATGGGCCACTGGCGTCAGCTTGGTGGGGCTCAGCGGTCGCGGCAGGGTGTCCACGCTGGGCGGAGCCGAGCCCGGGGGCGGGGCCGAGTCTGGGGGCGGGGCCTCGCCAGAGGCATTATCAGGTTCATCCTCACGCTCGATTGCATCTTCTGCCTGTCCCGCTGGTGCCCCCTGCAGGAAGGGCAGCGGGGAGGGAGACGTGGAGCTGGGTGGCAGGACTGGCTTCCCATACACTGCATGATGGGGGGAGCAAAAAATCCATCAGTCATTCTGAAACCCAAGCACTGGTACAGGCTGGAAGCCACAAAGAACCGTAAATGACGGGCGAATTGTGGAAGATGCTGGCCTATGGCCGAGTGCCCCCTTCGCCAAGGTCGAGCTAACAAAAACCCTTAATATAAGATATCCAGCAACACGTGGCAGTATTTAAACAGGTAATCATTAGCAGCTAAGTAACTGAACGGCAGCGTTAAAGGGGCCGCCGGCACAGACAGCGGGAGGAGAGGCTCGTACCCGCCCTGACGGCAGGCTTGCCGCCCAGCCCGTAGCTCTTGGCCACCCCTGGCTGTAGATACACATGGTAAATGGAGCTGGAGTTCATGGTGGGGGGGCCCTTTCGGGGGGATTGCGGCCGTGAGCCCCTGTCAGGCACAAATGGGCGCACGGCTGCCGCTAAAGGAGCATCGGGCCGCTCCCCCGGGGGGAACAGTGGCGAGCTGGGCTGCAGGGTAGGGCTGGGTGGCACTGAGATGCGCTGCTGGATCTGCTGGGAAGAGGACCCGGGGGCGGAGCCCGTCGATCTCTGCCACGTCTGATTGGCTCCTAGGGGTCGGGGGGACGGGTCTTTGCGGCGTTCCAGGGAGCTGGTGGAACTGGCCGACGACATGAGCCCGGCACTGGGGTAGGTACCGTAGCTGGGGGGCAGTGACTTGGACAGCTTACTTGAATCCAGGCCCTGTAGGGCAACATGCAATTCACCAAGTGACCATAAGGGGGCGCAGTGGTAAAACAACAGATCTGTAACCAGGCCTATAAGCATAAAGGTGGCCATATTAAAGCATTATGAAGAAACAGTGTTTATGGGCAGTACCAGCTTTCAGTGTATTTACCTTGTCAGTGGGTGTGGCCACGGTGGGGGTGCCCACGGGCCCAGGACTGCCAGCCTTGACCCCTGGCTCCAGGCTGGACTCCTTCCAGGTGCCTTTGCTGAGTGTGGGCCAGTTGGCATCATTAGCTGGGGGAGGAGAGCGAGTTACTTAGCACTACCAGCTCAGCTGACAGCATGACAGGTGCCCGACAGTCCCAGCATTAGCACAGGACCGCGGCGGCACCGAGCCCCTCAGAGCGTGTGCCCGCCGTCGCAGGGCCCCAAACGTGCCCGACAGTCCCAGCATTAGCACAGGACCGCGGCGACACCGAGCCCGTCAGAGCGTGTGCCCGCCGTCGCAGGGCCCCAAACGTGCCCGACAGTCCCAGCATTAGCACAGGACCGTGGCAGCACCGAGCCCGTCAGAGCGTGTGCCCGCCGTCGCAGGGCCCCAAACGTGCCCGACAGTCCCAGCATTAGCACAGGAC
>JAODKM010000025.1:13520087-13536740 GCA_026780845.1 Petrocephalus sullivani
TTTTCACCGCAGTTCAACTTCATTAGTTTTGTTTTTCCTGTAAATGATTCAATAAATACCGTACCGTGCCATTCATAGCGAGGTATCACCGTACCGTGCCATTCATAGCGAGGTATCACCGTACCGTGCCATTCATAGCGAGGTATTACCGTACCGTGCCATTCATAGCGAGGTATCACCGTACCGTGCCATTCATAGCGAGGTATCACCGTACCGTGAAGTTTTGATACCGTTGCATCCCTACCAAGCACATGTAATTCATACCACTTTCATAGGCTCAACCTCAGTAACTCCATCCAGACTGACTCCACCCTCAGTACTGTCATTCCTTGGTCGTTTAGGGACCCATAAACGACGAATGTGATCACAGGGTCACGGCAGCCCATGCTCACAGTCGATATGTCATATGATCAGTTCATGTATCCGTCACCGAGGACGACTTACCAGGAACGCTCCTGTAAACAAACAGAGCCATAGATCCCCGTGGGGCGTCACGAGAAAATAAGGCTTGAGAGCCACACACGAGCGGGGGCCGGTCCCACATAACCGTCATGATGTCAAATGGCCGCAGATGTTTACGTCAGAGCAGAGCTTCGGAAGCTGACACCGCCGCCGTTAATCAGCGCTCGCCTCGGAGGACTCCGATGGATGCCGAGGAAACCATCACAAAGGCCTTTCCTGAAGACCAGCCTAGGCTGGCTGACAGGTCACGTGACAGGATGAGGGGGATTGGGGGGGGCTTCCTATAGCCAGCTAGCCACCCTTTTCTCGGGGACAGGACTCACGCAGTAACCACACCAGGGACAGCTAACCCGACCCATCCGCCGTGAGCCCCACGGGGGCCCGGTGAAGCAGTGCATCGCCGTGGAGGACTTCCGTTTAGCGCCACGACCCCTCCAAAATCCAAGCACATCACCTTAATGCTGATGGGTCTCGTTTATAAATAGACATCCAGGCTGCACGGAGGCCTAATTACTCCTTCAGAGACAATGCCGACTCTGACATCTGACGGACGGATATGTAGGTTAGGAGACTTGTGAGCATCCAGCTTTTCCATTAGCCGCCCCGCGGGGTCCAGGCAGCAGCGAGCTTCAAATGCGGGACTGGACCAAACCCAGTACCTTGACTGTACTCGAATTCCGCTAATGTTACAGAGCTGCTTTGGGGATGGCAGGAGAAAGGGAGGGATGAAGGTCTGTGTCAGATGAAGCAAATCCCTGCCTATCACACACACAACATAAAGAAGTGATGTCTGCGTCAATGGTAGATAAATGCTTCAAACTCAATGTCAAACAAAGAGGCCAATTTAAAGATACAAGTGCAGTGCAGACGGCAAGGCTGACAGACAGCAGCCAAAACGGACAAAGCAGTGATACACCCTGTCAGGGGGCTGCATGTCACACTGAACCCCACAGAGAAGCCCCACCATGAGACTGTGCCCCAGAGGACCAGACCTAGGTGGGTCGGGGTGCCAAATCCAGGACTGTATCAAAGCAGGACTGAGTAAGAAATAAAACAGACCAAGGACATGATGAAGTAGGAGCCTTCCCGAAAGGGTGGGGGGCTCTATCCGCCATCCCATAAATCGCCAAAACAGAATCCAAGGGCAGACAGCAAATCTGAACCGAGCTGGTAAACAGCGTCAGCTCCCATGATGCTCTGGGGGACTGATTCAATGCTTGGGCCTCCTGACGGCTGCTGGTCAACACAGTATCCAAGGCAACGGCAGGGCGCACAGAAGCATGTCACTCGGCATGCTGGGTAGGCAGAAAATGCAACCAGCACAGCTTTCCACTATTATCCAGACACACACAAACACCCCCCCCCCCGTATCAAACACACCTGGCAGGGGGCAGCACACTTGGGGGTAAAGTTTTAACTTCCAGAAGAAAAAGCAATCACTCACAGATCTCCTCTAATCCTTGACATTAATTCAGCACAAAGAAAGTACATTAAAGAATAATGCTGATGAATATATAAGCAGTCTCCCAGGAGAAGGTACAAGGCAGCTGCGTGAGCATTCACACGGCCCTCAGATCCAACACACACAGAGCCAGGGAGGCGAGAAGGGGCTCTGTGCTGGGCTTTAACTTCTCAGATGTGGGGCCCCAAAGGTGAGGAGAAGACCCTACCCAAGACCCCACCCCTAACCCCACCCCCAGCCTGAACAGGACCAATCACAGCTCCCCAGTCAAAGACCCACCCACCCAACCCCCTGAAAAGCTATCGGAGCTCTTTTCCTGTTAATCCACTCCATTGTCTCCAGCTTATCTGTCAGATAAGGTGGGGCAGCCGAGTGGGAACGAGCGCTGATATCTAGGGCAGCGTCCCTGACCGGTGAGACTCTCTCGCCCCGCCCGATCAGACCTCTGCTGTCCCACACGTGTTTATCTCCTGTCTGCAACCACGCATTCAGGGCCACGGTCACCTGACGATCTGCACTCCCATTGGCCGGCCGGCCGGTCACATGACCAGGCTTTCCCCATGATATGGGACACGATAGGGAGGCCTCTTCTCTGGACCCCAGAGGAGGGCGCTGTGCTTCCTGTTGCTGGGCCTAATGCCACATTACCGCCATGTTTTTAACAATTTATGTGTGCTGCCTGGGATTGGACCCCGCGACCTTTGCATTGTTAGCACAATGCTCTACTTGTTGAGTAGCAGACACTTCCGAAAGGACACAACAGACCAAAGGTAAGCAGGAAGAGCACAGTGCCAGGCCGGATTCTCCGGGCTCCGCAGGGCTGCCCCACGCCATGTTGCGGCAGTCTGCGTCCAACACGACCCAAACGGAACTCCGCTTCACTGACCCAATCCTAGAGTGTGGAAGAGGCTGCAGGGCACCAATAATCCCGGGGGAACAGGAAGCCATAGCCGCCTCCCCCTCACACGCGAGGTAAAACAAGATGGAGGCCGCCGGCAGCCTACTTAAGCAGCCCTCTGAGACAGAAGCTCTCCATCTCCCGTCGGGCCCGCTCTATTCTAGGACACCCACGTCCCCCTCCCTGCGGCAGAGAGAAGCAGCCAGCTCATGGAAAGGCCACTCACTAAAGCAAGCTGCCTGTACTCACTAAAGCAAGCTGTGTACAAACATAACATCCTCCTGGCCTTAATTTTAAAAAAATTGCATTCAAGACAACAGGTACCTGCCCAGCTATCTACGGGTCCTACATGTCCTCAGTCCCATTTGCAGAACATGCAAGTCGTCACACACCCATATCCAAAAGGACCTGGAAATGCTGGCCCTCACAGCACATGGACCCCCCCCCCCATAGCTCCCACCCAAACAGAGCAGGGTGGGGTCAGCTGACCTCAGAAGGGGCCGAGAGCAGGGTGAGCTCAAAAGCTGCACGCAAGGCTGCCTGGGAAACACACCATAGCGTGATGTGCCACTGAGCCCAGCAGGCTAGAATGCTCCCCTACCCAACCCAGGGCCACTCCCAGCTACAGGAAGCACCAATCAGAAAGCTGTGGAATCACGAGCCCTACATAACTAAGCACAGTACTCACAGTAGTACTATTCAAGCTGCATCACAACCCTGTCTTATGTTCAATGAAGATCACAAACAGGCTTAACTCAGGCTGCATTTAAGTCTTGTTAAGCCTGCGCAACCTGTCTGACCCGAGTACTGACATTTGTCCTGGAGGTGAAGGTCAGGGAGGACACAGGGTTTATTGACTAAGATTAACACCAGTATGTGTTGCATTTGAATTAAGCTAGAAGGATTTTTTTTATTTACATAAAGTCAAGGGTAATCCATGTTACTTACAAACTACTACCAATTGATAGCCCTATGGGAAAAAGGTCTATCAGAAGCCTAAACTCTCCCAAACTCATAATCAAAAATGCCTACCAGCCATAACTGGAGTTACTGGACCAAAAGAATCACTCATTAAGCCAGGCGAGTGGGATGTCACTGTCGGAGATAAAGAGCTCTGCTTTGCAATCAGACTGACGTACACAAGGTACCAGATTTAGCATCACAGCTTAACTTAAATGGAAAAAAAATGGTTAATCTAATCAACTTCTGTACAAGAGCAACGCAGAATCCCGCCCCATGACCTGGGTGGAGTGGACCAGTACCCAGCATGGGTCTTTATTAGACTTAAATCACCAAGTGATTTCCACTCACAGCCCCCTGCAGTAGTCGGGCAGACCGTGCCTGCATGGCTTTAACCACCGAGCCACCTGCTGGCAATGAGGGGGGTGCACGGGATGTAGTCACAGCCCCCCTGTTCAGTCCTTCCCCGCCGCTGCCTATTAGTCCTGCAGAAAGCAGCTCCTTGCAAACTGCAGCACGCTGATCGGCAGATTAGAGACAGGCTGGAATCAAATCAATGACCGCATTCTGCCACATCAGACCTAAACCAGCCTTATTTCACTCAGGATGTCCCCCCCCGCCACCACCGCCCCTAATCAGAAGTCCCCACACCCCTTTGCACCAACCCCACAACTAGTGACGGGCTTAACTAGGTTACGTGTGAAACACGCCCCGCTGTAACTAGTGACCGGCTTAACTAGAGGTGCCCACACTTTTTCGGCTTGCGAGCTACTTTTAAAATGACCAGATCAAAATGATCTACCCACATTAAAATGCTAAATACATGTATATATTCCGCATTTCATATGTATGTGCAGTGCGTGCTGGCGAACCCTGCATCACTACACAAACCCTCACACAGTTACGCTCCTTACTCGCTGCACGAACCCTCACACAGTCACGCTCCTTACTCGCTGCACGAACCCTCACACAGTCACGCTCCTTACTCGCTGCACGAACCCTCACACAGTTACGGCTCCTTACTCGCTGCACGAACCCTCACACAGTTACGCTCCTTACTCGCTGCACGAACCCTCACACAGTTACGGCTCCTTACTCTCCGCACGAACCCTCACACAGTTACGGCTCCTTACTCGCTGCACGAACCCTCACACAGTTACGGCTCCTTACTCTCCGCACTAACCCTCACACAGTTACGCTCCTTAATCGCTCCGGCCCCCCATTCATTCCTTTATATCCCCTTTTAGCAGATATAAATCGGAAGGCTGCTGGGTCACTTTGCTCGCTGACTTCGGCATTACCCCCCAGTGCATTCGCGGGTTCTGCCGGGATCCACGTCGGTATGGGAACCTAATGTACCAAAGTTTTAATGCCGAGCGACCCCCCCACACCGCCTTCGCGGTCGCGGCCGACGTGTCGGGCAGCCCCGGTCTGAGGGACCAAACCCCCGGGATCGCGGCAGTGCCAGCACCCCAACTGCGGACTTCGCTTACTTTGGACGCGCTAAGGGCTTAACTAGCACTAGTTACCGGGATACTCTACAGCCGTCCCCTTCGATAGTTAAACTCCGCTTAACTACCGCTTTTATCCCGAGGCTGGATCACGCCTCCGGATCCCCAGCTTCGCAGCTAACCAGCGATATGCGCTAGTCGCTAACTTGGTTACGATGCCGGGAGCCGCGGGTCCGATCGCCGAGCTCCCCGCAGACCGTCCCGGGGCTCCGCGCCGTCTGCGCCTACATTTGCACTCGGCACCGCAGCCATTAACTAACCAACTATCTAACTAACTAGCTGCCAGTTACCGATCACACATCACGACAGCGATTAAAGCGACTTAAACAGCTGAAATGCATAATAACACGTAGTACACACCGGCATCATGGCTCTGGTCCGCCCGGGTGCTGCCGTCCCGCGGTGGGCGAATGACGGGCTGCTCCCGGACCCTCCCCCAAGCAGCTCCGCAGCGGGAGCGGGCGGCCAGCGGCGCGTACGCGGCCAGGCGAGGCTGGGGAGCGGCGGCGCGCACAGGAAACACCGCTGCTCGGCCGGGCCGAGCCGGAAGCGTCCCGGGGGATGGACGCTGGTGCCAGAGGAGGCAGGGGGGGTTTGGGAGACGGGGAGCTGAGGGTCCCGCGATCGGCGAGGTGCGCCGCCCGAAAGCCCGGATTATCTCCCCAGTGCCCCGCTAAGGTTAGCCGTCGCGCTGATCCCGTGAGCCGGCGATCCGGGCCGAGACGCGCCCTGGAAAGCGAAGCGCGGAAAGTCGATAAGACGGGACGTCCGGCGGCTGTGGGGAAGGGGCCAGGCCAGGGGACGGGGCCGGGGACGCCGGCAGCTGAGCGCCAGCGCCGCGACTAGTCACCCTGTACTGATAGAGATGGATGGAGATAAAGGGCTCCTGGCGGAATCTGGGCTGCAGTGGTCATGGTGCGGAAAGCTGCTGCTTAATGCAAAGGGCGCATTTATTTCACACATTTGCAAAACGCACTTCGTGGCCCGCATCTGAAGATCTTCCAAACATCTAAAAGCGAGCTGCTTTCGGCTTGTCAGTCACGTATCTGCTGCAGCAATGCGCGGAATGGGGATGCAGCAGCTCTCCTTGTCTGCTGGGTTAGATTTACACACCTTCACCAGGTTACCTGTAAAACCTCGAGGAGAAATACACACAGGTGCTCAAATAGCCGCTGTCACTGTAGGTATTTTCCGCCCATAAAGCATCCTGGGGAGAGATGCGGGCTGTGGGTATTTTAACTGGTCGATTCTGAAGTACAACGCAGACAATATGGAAACTATCAGACTAACGCGAAGAATCGCGATTTTATGCGTAACGGGATTTTTATTGCTTTGAGGAATATACGTCGCTAATAAAAATCGGATTCTAATTGTTTTTCGCCAGATGGCGTCGCTGTTCCATCCATCAATTTTCCATATCTGCTTATCATGAACAGTGCAGGGTCGAGGGGTGAAAACCCCTGGCAAGGCTCATGCACGCACACAGCTCTACAGATAATTTGGTAGCTCCAAATCACGAGCATGTCTTTGGGTTGCTGGGGGGGAGCAGAGAGCTCCAATGAAACCCACCAAGGCACGAGAAGAACATGCAGATTCCTAACACATAGGGCCAGGGTGCCGACTCGGACCTTGGTCTCCAGAGGTGTGAGCCGACTGTGCTAACTATATATACAGATTCACATCTACCTTCCAAACACTACAGTGGATGCAGCTGTGGGGATATCATATATACTGACCACCAGAACTATTATTTATTAATGACTCATGAATCATAAACAGGTTTAACTATCATGGTGAATCATATATAAATATTGTTTTCTAATAGTGGTCCTAGAATAGCCTCCACTAAACATTTTTTGGTTTGTAATGGAGAAAATGTATCACGTTCACAAGGCAGAGTCCATAAAATGAAAAATGTGCTTATTCTGAACTTGCTAACATTTTCATATATACCATGTGTGTTTTCTTCCAAAAAAAAGGTAATGTGAAAGACTACACAAAGTAAGCTTTGTACATTTTATTGGCCACACATTCAACAAGCTATACAACCCTGATCAATTTCATTTAGACTGGCATATATTTAAAAAACAAAAAGTAAAAAAAAAAAAAAAAAATTCAAATTTTTAGGAAAAACCAAAACATCCATAACAGAAGGTAAGACTCAAATACTGTCACTATGAGATTTAATGGCACCAGCTGGGCTCTGCTGAAAACCGGGGACGGACATCTTGGGTGGCACATAAACAGGAATCAGTGTCCTGATTCTGAATGAAAAGGGACGGACATCTTGGGTGGCACATAAACGGGAATCAGTGTCCTGATTCTGAATGAAAAGAGAAGTGAAACCCTAGTTAGTGGGAGATTACAATCACACTATATGACAGGTAAAAACTGCATGCCTGGAACACATGCAAATGTCCAACAAAGCAAAGGGAAATGTCTGCGGTATACTTACTGCCTTTCACAGCCCTCTTTCCTGTAAAGAAAGACGAAATAACAGTATCAGCATGACAGAAGGATGGGTATAATGCCAGCATATCGGTAAATGAGCAAGAGCAATGTCTATATGATCTTCAGAGGTTAAGTCCCCAAAACCCTTAGTGCTGCGTTTCAACATAACTGAGCTCAGGATGTCTGACTAAAACCTATTCCCAACACTTACCCCCATAGGAGACCTTGTAGTACAGGTAGGTCATTATTCCAATGCCCACCCAGACCTCTTGGTAGGCTTGCGTGTAGTACGGCTTCATTTTAGACCACCAGGCTGCAAACGCACGACCTGCCATGACCGCTTAAAAAAATATAATAACGAAACATTCAGTCTGTATATCTCAACCCATTTCAACTTTCAATCCGTAACAACCACACACTACTGCACTACGGGGAATTTTTTAATTATACATCACACGCATTAAGCTTTAATAGTGGTTACATTTTAACAGCCAGCGTCGCCATTATAATTATTCAATTTTCTATGTACAAGCTTAGATGCATTTTGCTGATAAGTCACTGTAAAAATATATATGTTCTACTGTAGTGCATATAAAAGGGAAAACATGCCATGTACACCATTCCAATAATGACAGAGTTCTGTACCCTCGCAGAAAACGTCTGTTTTGCACAGCGACATTGTTTTATACGAACCTCTAAATAAATACCAAATCACACAGCCGTCGTTGGCTAATATTTATATTGTTTATACCTACAAACTTACCTTGGAAACCCGACCGATGCACAGTACGACAGCGAGCCGGAAGCCAGGGAAGGTCACTGTAGGCTTTTACTCGTTGGTAGGGAAGCGTTTATGGGTTAGCGCCACCTTGTGGTCGGGAGGTAAGAGCACAGCGGCTGCTGGACGTCAAATTGACCTTGATTCTCAATAAAAGTTCTAAGCAAGCTTTCACAACCATTTATAACGCGTGAATCTATAATTGCCCAGTAGGGTTTAATGACAGAGAAAGCGTGCTTGAATCATAAGACCATGATAAAAATCGCATAGATTCCGCCTGTTACCGTACATTCGTTAGGATTTTGCTCCAGCCTAACAAGGCCGACAATATAGCTGTCTTTTCGAGGTCATCCTGCACAATATATTCAGACAGAGCAGCCGAAAAGGAGTATACCATTTATTTTCATTATATACTACCATACCTAAACTGATACACTGGTCTGGGAAAAATACAAACCAAATAACTGTCGAATCAGGATTGCTGTCCTGCAGACATGCAATGAGATGTTAAACATTAAAAATGCCGTGTTGCGTGGTGTCTTCAGTGAGTGGGGTTGGAGGGAATGAGGATTTTTGCACAATATTCAATTTTCAATTTCAGTTATACAATATAATGCTTCGGTTATTCCCATAGACCCATTTGTCGTGCATTTGTATTTGTATCGCAATTATAGAAAAAAAGAATCCTGCAGGTATCCTTCCTAAGAGCATAGTAAATCATACTCACGCTATCGTAGTATCCCGCATAAAAGGCATCGTATGAAAATAAAACCTGTTCATCCTTAATGGAATCGTCACAAAATTACGCAACTCTTTTCCCCTTGAAAATAACTACTTTTTAAACTATGCACGAATTATTATGAGCATGCACGTTAATGCTATATAGAGCATGATCGATGAGGCTCGCATTGCAGTTTGCAGGGGCGCGATCTCCCCGCTCATTAGCGGCCGCGCCCTGTCACATGTGCGCCGATTTCGCGCCGTTCCCTGTTACGTCCTTTGCGGCAGAGACGGTACAGACGCGCCGGCGGCACCATGAAGAAAACCATCACCGCGGAGCAGATAGCGGAATGGTTTACCGCCGGTACCCACTTCGCCGGCATCCGAATCACCGACGGGCTTCAGGAAGAGCCGAAGGCGGAGGGAGAGGGCGCCGAGAGCGGGTAATCCTCCATGCGGAAAGGCCTGCTCGGATCCCCCCATCTGTGTTCAGCCCCGTATGGGGCTCCAAACCGACACCTGGGTGCCGCTTCCACACCTGCCCCGGAGTGTGCATCAATAATGGCGGCGTAAAAACACGTTACAAAGTGAAAGTGTGCTGGGCCCGTCGTCAGGGGGCCTGCGTGCACAGGGGGGCACCGCACGCACATGGGGGCACCGCACGCACATGGGGGCACCATGCACGCGCCCAGGGGCCAGCGCGCACAGGGGGGCACCACGCGCACAGGGGCCAGCGTGCACATGGGGGCACCACGCGCACAGGGGCCAGCGCACACATGGGGGCACCATGCACGCGCCCAGGGGCCAGCGTGCACAGGGGGGCACCACGCGTCCACGTGTAGTGCAGGTGACGAGCATCGACATCACATGCAGACCGAGGGACATGTACAACGGCGCTAGCTGGATCTATAGTGTTACATAGACGTGTAAATCCATAAAAAACATATAAAAGCTACTGAAATGTCGAATAACCGAGAAAAGAAACCGTGCATGTTTTTTTTTTTTTTTTTTTACATTTGTTGTGTTCTGAATAATAGGCAAGGCCTCGGGGAACGTGACGGTACACTTGCATAAGAATGACAATTCATGGGATTTACGAAGGGGATGTTGGTAACACTATACTTGACGGGGCACAAATACTTTTTAATAACTCGGTTATTGTTGAAGTGTAAATTATCAACAAATATAGTTGCTACTTGAGGGAAAAAGATGCGTCACGATTCATTAATGACGAACGAACATGAGATCAGTATTTAACATGCTATTCATGACCCGTTCCTTCAGTAGTTCACTAAGGTTTACAGAATTAACACATAGAGTAATAAGTATACGATGAATTATCATGAGATCAGTATGTAACTAAGAATAGTACTATATTATTTGTGTGAAGTAAAGTGTTAGCCAGATGTTGTGTAACAGGGCTGGTCAACCTTTACTGTTCTCCCATTGGGATATCAAAATCGATGCAATTAACGTTAAAGCCATCAAGTAAATAATAACAGGGTATGACTCCAAAGCACCTGCTATTTAGGATGGTTATTTCTTTATAGAATATGAAACCAATCACCTTCCTTTAAATGGTCTTTGGAAGTAACTGAATGATCCGGGTTGCACCAGTTGTTATGCCTGGGTTGGGGTGACAGAGGCTAGACGCGGACCTTACTGGTACGCTCCGCTTCTCCACTCCTCTGTGCACCTTTTACAATAAAATGGAACCCCCAGATATAAGGTCAGAGTGCTGGACCTGCACTCATTTGGAAGGGCTGTAACTTTGTGTGGATGGCATTGTGAGTTAAGCTTCAGAAGATGAAGTTCTGCCTTGCTGGATATGTTGTGTGTGTGTGTGTGTGTGTGTGTGTGTGTGTATAAATACTCCAGTCTTCTATCAGAGGAGGTGCTGTTGTCATTATATGGCACCTGTTTATCAGAGTTTGCTGTCCTGGTATTTCTGTAACACCAGTGAGGTGCGTATGGGCCTCCTAGTCGGTGCTGCTCTAGGCCTCAGGGTGCTGGTTGGGCCCAGGGTGTCAGTAGGGCAGGTCCCAGTCCCTCGGGGCCTCATAGGGGTGGACACCTGGCATCCTCCTGTCCACATAGCTGGAGATGGTAGGGATTTCCTCATTCAGTGGCTCGCTGCAGTTGGCCGCCGTTGGTGTAGTGAAGCGCCTGGTCCCCTCCTCATTCTCCTCCTCCAGAAAGTCCCTCAGCACCTGCTCGAAGACGTACACCAGCTCCCAAGGGTGGTGCTGGGTGGTGAGCACCTCACGACACCTGGGGTTGAGGTGGAAAGCGTGGAGCGTTAATGAGCAAACAGGCTTCTCGGGATTCCCCTGAGCGAGCCAAAAGACGAATGGAGGGTAGAGCAGACGTGCAGATGCAGGAGTCTGTGAGCCCTTGGTTCGGATCTGCCCTTTCCATGTGGTAGGGCAACCTAAGCTGTGTTGGGCAGCCTCGCGCACCGGGACCGGACAGTAAGGTTAGCAGGATGCTGCCAGCTGACCCCACGGTTATGCAGAACGTGGCGTTCATATCCCAGTATGACCCAGAGAGATGGCTGCTCCCCCACAGCGCTGTGAGAGGCTCTTCATGCATGACTGCTTTACACCTGTGATGCCTCGGGATTTCTGACCTTCATAAACGACGGTGACGCAGCTGACTGAACGCTTGTAGGAACAGACAGCCGATATCCCTGTATATGCTTTTAAAGAAACCGGTTGCAAGCAGTTCCTGGACAGATCTGACGCAGACCTGACCATTCGGGGGGAGCAGGGCGTCACACGGCGACTCACCTGGTCAGCACCACGGCCGCGTTCGCCGGCTGTATCTGGGCGCACAGACATTCCAGCATGCGGCGTTCTGAAGGGGGAATGGGGGGCCTACGGATGGGCTCCTGCACCGGGCGGTATCCCATCATGCCTCGGGCCCGCAGGTGACGCCGTTGCATGTCGTGGGCCAGCCTTTCGCTCTCTTCCACGTTCTGGAGCAGCTCACGCATCAGCATGTGTCCGGACCCGGCCCCCGTCTCCGTGGGCTCCGCTCTCCCCCGGGTCCACTTCATCCAGCCAAACAGGGGCATGGTGAGGCTAGGAGAGAAAGACGCTGTCAGGCAGGTTTGGACTGGAGATTTCTCCCTTTCAGAAGCCGATGGCTCCTCTCGTACAGAAGAATTAGCCTGATGTTTGTTTCTTACTTTCCTGCTCCATTTGACGCCCAGATTACACACGTCTGCATCTATGCTGCTGTCTGTGACATGAGGCTGGCTGCTTTGCCACTTTACAGGCTCAGGATCACAGGTATCTGATTATTCAGGCTGCTGTGATTGTGGTCTGTAGGCCTGTGTGGTTCCCAGAGTTTTGCCCCAAGGTAATGATGCTCAGGTGGCAGGTCTACATCTATGCTGCTGTCTGTGACATGAGCCTGGCCGCTTTGCCACTTTACAGGCTCAGGATCACAGGTATCTGATTATTCAGGCTGCTGTGATCGTGGTCTGTAGGCCTCTGTAGGCTTTGCCCCATAGTAATGATGCTCCGGTCTGCCTTTGCTCGCGCCCCTGACTGCCGGCTTTGTGAGCAGAGGCTTTGCAGAAGTGGCCTTCCAGCGTTCCTCGGTGCTTGGAGCCGGAGTTTAGCATTTAATGGCTGAAATTGAAGCAACATAGAAGCAGCCTTGTAAAGTGGCTTTGCTCTCCTTCCAGCACTTGGGTAACGCCCCCCCCCAGGCTTACCCGATTACTGCCTGCTCCTCTCGATGCCCGAAAAGCCGGTGCCTCACATCCAGGATCCTCACAGGCAGCTTTCGGTCAGGAGGATATGTAATAACGCCGATGCTGCGGTATACGGCCGCCTTGTTTATAGCTGCCTGTACCCGCCGGTCAGTACAGGGGTGGGCTTCGTAAGGCTGTGCCCAGGGAACGCGCCAGAGAATCCAGCTGAATAACTGCGAATCTGCGTCACATTAAGACAATTTTCCTACAGGCATGAGGAAGCAAACCTTCAGAGAAAGTGAGCCGCTTGGGATAAGCCGTGCACGGGAGCGGCACTCACGCGGAGCACGCTGGCGGTCGAGGGCACAGCGGGTGCCTCTAACGGGCGCTGTCCTCTGCACCCTGCTTGGACTCCTCCTTTCTGCCGTCCACGCTCTCGTGCGGCGTGAAGTTGAATGGCACGGAGAGTGGGAGAGTTCAGGAGTGATGTGGATCCATGGTGTGTGTGTGTGTGTGTGTGTGTGTGTGTGTTTGTGTGGCCCCTCCCCTTTCCCAGAGGCCCGGCCTCTCCCTCATTTTGGCTAAGCAGTTGGCTGTGTTGTCCAATCAGCTAGGGTCTGAGCCCAATGCCGTTCTTATTCAGAGAGGGCTGGCCTAACTGGCTGTTGTGTCTACACACAGACCCAGGCTGTGGAGGGGGAGAGTGTGTGTGCGTACACACACACACACACAAGGTATAGGAGTCACTTGGGCATACACACACACCCACAGGCCTGAGGGCTTCCTCTGACACCCCTCACCCCCCCCCAGTCTGCGATGCAGCACATAGTACCACCATGTCACTCGTTAAGCAGGAACCCCAGGATCACCCAGGGGGTGTCGGAGAGCACGGTCCGGCTGTGAGTGTTATGAAGCTGGGGAAGATGAGACTGATTTTTGTTTAGTTAACATATGGATCCGTAATTGTGGGTGGGGGGGTGGAGGTGAAGCTCATTCAGCCATTAATTGCCTGCGGGTTTCTGCTGACCACCCCTAATGAGCCAGCCTCCCGCTGCCCCAGTTCGGGAGGCCCGTCTCCGTGGTGGGGAGGAGGCCACGCCCCGCGTGAGTTGGGGGGCACGGCCCTCAGCTCCTGCACATGCCTGCTGATGGCCCCGCAGCACTGTCTGGCTCCCTGTGTGAGCCCAGCCTGCGATGCCCTTTTTCCTGGCAAGGACCTTGTGTATGACTAAGGAGATGAGGCGTGCAGTCGCAGACCGCCGGCTCGTCATACGCGGCAGTGTGGGGTCCGTTAGGCAGAAACGCCCCTGTCTCTGAGACTCAGCGGGCCACATACCTCAGCGACGGGCATCTGGTCAGGGGGACGCTCTGGGGACAGGGGCCAGGACTGCACCACGGATGCCAGCTGCCACTGGGGGGGCTGGGGAGTCTCCCTCAGGCCGCTCCTGAGCTTCAGCGGGGTGTGACGACCCTGGCTGATGGCTGGCATTTTGCTGCAGAGTCACGCACACTGCCGGCAGGGTTAGTAGTGCGGTCAGGCAAACATTTACAAAAATGGCACCAAGTGATTATACCTGCAGCTAAATGCAGACCTCTGTATGTATGTTTATGCCTCTGTTCTACCACAATGTATTCTTGTTTAATATTTATGGACTACAAAAGTACCCCCCCCAATTACCATGATCACCTTCATACTATAATAATGCAAACTAATGTGTGTCTCAATGTGTTGCTGCATAGTAATGCTTTAATTCCCCTCCAGGGCAGCAGATGGCACTGTAGAGCAGAGCAGCCCAAGTAGCCAGGCAGCAGAGGGCTGCAGCAGGCCTCAGAGTAACACAGAATCATTAAGCGGTGAGTTACAGCTCTTACCCGGAGTCCCCTGTAGTGCCCTGGACTCATACTTAATGTTGAGACTTGAGTATAGGAGTGTGTCTGTGGTACCAGCATTGAGCATGTATTTCATAGCTCCGCCTCCAGGCTCTCCAAAGTCCCCTGGGAAGTATGAGTACCGCTCACTGCCCATCACCAAGAACCGACAAGAGGTAAGCAGGTGACAGTGAGCCATCACCTCCAAGCTGGGCCCCTGTCACTGCCTCCTGGGAACACCATGCCGCTAAGTCGGTGTATGTTCTGTGCACTCGTGAGTCTTCCCAGCAGACGTAAACGTGCAGCTTTCTCCTCAGCTCATCTCTCTGATTGAGAACAACTCTGTGGTCATCGTCCGGGGAGCCACGGGCAGCGGAAAGACCACGCAGCTGCCCCAGTTCATCCTGGACCACTACAGCGAGAAGGACGCCCCCTGCAACATCGTGGTGACCCAGCCGCGCAGGATCGCCGCCATGAGCATCGCCCGCTGGGTCGCCCGTGAGTGCAGAGGTGTCCTGGGCGGCCTGGTGGGGTACCAGGTACGAGCATACCCTCTCCGGCTGCAGTGTCCCCGCATCCGCTGCCCATGGAGCTGTCCTTCCTAGCTGTTTAGAGAAACACGGTCATTTTGGTCCATTACTGCCCCATTGTGTAACAAGCTCAGGGGACACCGTGCGAGGCCAGCACCCTGGGCGTCGTTATCATCTCCCTGTGACCGATCTCCCAGAATTCCTGCTGGGATTCACCGCTTCCCGACTGTAACCCTAACCCCGCGACAGAGCTGAGTGCCTCATGACGGGCAGTGCCGGCCAGTTTCTGTACCCTTCATGGCTGGCATCTTTTCAGTCCTGTCTAAACGGTGTTTACGTTACCCGTATTTAGGTTTCCCATGTGAACTCAGCCATTAGCCTTTGGGGAGCTTTGGGGGTTAATCCATTTGTTAATGTATGGAAAATTCTTTCAGATGAGGGTGCCCAGCTCCTAAGATAAAAGGTTCTGTAAGCACAGTGAAGGTAACCCTAGATCATGGGCCTTAGTCTTAAAAATCCTTTTTGTTTTGTTTATAAGTGAAACTGCTGTTCCTCCAGGTGCTCTGTGGCATCAGGGCAGTGTGATACTGGTCCGCATCACAGCACTAATGGCACTGGGGGGTCAGGGACCATTAGCAGCCTTCTGGCGACATCATACTGCACGTGTCACTGATCACATGAGCGAGATCGTGCCTAATGCAGGAGAGGAAAAGGCCCCGATCCTGCCCAGGGCTCTCTGCTGTTCATCCTTCTCCGTCTGTGCTTTTTCCATGGGCTTCTGTCCTACTTACACAAGCTTAATTTTGTGTGTGTGTGTGTGTGTGTGTGTGTGTGTGCATGCATGCATGCCTTGCACACCCAGGTGAGCCTGACAAAGGTGGCCTCAGACCAGACGAGGCTCCTCTATGTGACCACCGGAGTGCTGCTGCAGAAGCTGGTCTTTGCCAAAAGTCTTACAGAGTTCTCACACATCTTTATAGATGAGGTACCTGCTGAAGGCCTTCATACACCTGTCCTTACAGTATATGCATCTCTGATCTTCATAGTGATATTCCTGCGTATCTCCCCACACACGCCATCTTCATAGAGATATGCCCCCGTACCTCCCCACACAGGCCATCTTCATGGAGATATGCCCCTGTACCTCCCCACACACGCCATCTTCATAGAGATATGCCCCCGTACCTCCCCACACAGGCCATCTTCATAGAGATATGCCCCCGTACCTCCCCACACAAGCCCTCTTCATGGAGATATGCACCTGTACCACCCCCGACACCCCACCTTCCCTGAGATAAGCCCCCGTACC
>JAODKM010000025.1:13546302-13568603 GCA_026780845.1 Petrocephalus sullivani
TAATCTGCATAAATTCGGCGTATCCTTATGTTTATTAAGTCCGGTTAGCGCAGCACGCCATGTACTACTGTTTTGGTTATCCATGTGGTGTTTGTGTTACTTTTTGCAGTTTAATAGGGGAATCTAATGGGAATCTAAAGTGAGGATATGCCGAATTTATATAGATTACCAGGGCAGTTTGTGATTACCAGATTTTTTTAGGAAGATTGGCTAACATATTCGGGGCTAAAATACTCGGGATTACAGCCCCGAATAATCGGACCTGTTGACACCCACACATGCAGATTAGTAATATTTTAGACATACTATTAATTTGTTAACCAAATTGTGGGCGTGAGCAAAAGTCCGTATTGTACTGAAAAGCTGGCGTCCGGCCAAATGTTTCACCTGTCATCTGAAGCCCTGGTGATTACTGCGCATGCGCCATAAGATCGCGAGTGGATCGCGATCTGAGATCGCCTAGCCCTAGGGTCTAGTGAAGATCTATGTACGACCAATCCTGCCTCACGAGTTTGTATCCTTGTGTCCTGCAGCAAAGCCACGAGATGCTGCAATCCCTGTACAAGGACCTTCAGGATGGCACCTTCATGTTCAATTCCTCCAGCACCTCCTGGGCAACACACAAGAAGGAGCAGAAGGAAGTGATTGCGAGCCTGCTGGAGGCCTTCTCCAAGAGCAGCCAGGCCTCACCCAGAAGCCGGGTCTGTGAGCGTGCAGCTGTCACCGCCTCTGAATATGTGTGTGTGACACAATAGTCTTGTTCCTCTTTCTTCCTAGGTTCCAGTGCATGGCCCAAACAGTCCATACAAGATGAGCTTCCACTGCATCAACAGTGTCAGACGGTACAGGTGAGAGTGCAGGACAGTACTGGTACCCTAGTGATCAGATCCCTTACTTCACCATTACCTGGTATTTTTGTTTCCCACAGGTCTGTAACCATAAACATGGACAGCATTAACTCTGTGGCTGTCAACGAGAGTCCCGAGGACAAGCACCAGAGGATCCTGGTGGCTGGGGCAGTTTCTGTCAGTGCATCCAGTAAGAGTGGGAAACCTGTCTGGGGAAGATGGCGCCTTCATGCCTGCCTTGCCGCCTCTAGTGTGTTTGAATTGCAGTTCAACGTCCATCAGGTTCATGAGTGTTTGTGTCTAGCCTCCAACATCCTGCTGAAGGAGACCACTCTGATGCCCAGGATTCCCGGCTTGCCAGGCATAGTCTGCATGCTGTTTAGCCCCATCATGGAGCTATGGTCAGGACTACCGCTCAGTCCACCCACCAACGCACGGCCCCCCCCTTTTTTTTTTTTTTTAAACCAAACCTGTTCATGCTTCCCCCTCAGCACGGATCAGGATGGTACCTGTTTTACTGGTGCTGTCTGTGGGCTGGGCTGGAACGCACACACCCAAGAACCTGTCCTGGTAGAGCATGACATGGAGCTGGACTTTGATGTCAGATTCGACATGGAGGATATTACTGAGGTAACGGCTCAGTAAGATGACGGTGTGACTGTCCGTGTCTGCTTGCCTTCCACGCCCATTTTATAATGATTGAACCTCTAGTGCTTGTGGCGTATTACCCACAATCCCCTACTACACCCACTCCCAGATCAACGCTCTGCGATTGGCCATCAACAGCCTAGTCTGTGAGGGCCCAGGCGGTACCCTCCACCTGGAACAGGACCGAATCGGTGAGCTGCAGCAGGACGTTCGGAATAGACTCGTCAGGTATGCCCCCCCTTCCTGATGCATGCACATCTAGAAGGTGGTTAGTTTAGTGGTTACTGTGTGGACGATAATCCCGTCCAGTGAAGTATGCAGTCAAATCTAAATGTTTGTGCTTTGACATTAAGCGTAACCAGTGTGCCACACTAATGCTAAGGCACAGACTGCCGCAGAGCCCCTCTGTGCGAAATGGTGACACCCCAGGTGGAGTCTGCTCCTCCTCTCACTCAGGTTATTCACGAAGTTCCCCGCAAGAGAAGACGTGTTCCCTGTCTGCTCTGAGAAGTCGAAAACATGGAATCAGGTTGGTTATTGCCAAAAAAAAAATGACCGTAACTTCATTTTAGGTTTATTTTCTTCAGGCCAGCTGGTTTTCTTCTTAAACCCATCTTTTTTTTTTTTTCAAAAAAGAGTTTGATCATTTTCAGTAGAACATTACCTACACTCTTTTCAACAATGTTCAACCATGGGGTCACATTGGATAGCGACGGTACAGACTGAGCTCGGCTGCTCTTAGCTTCTTAGCCCAGTATAAGTTGAACAGGCTTGAGCCACGATGGTTGTGTGTGTCAGATTCCCCCCAGTCAGAAGATGGAGCCGCTACAGAAGGCGGAGCGGAAGAGCAGAGGTGCCCTCTTCCATCTGCACCCCATCCCACTTCTCAACGTGTGAAGTGGCCCTAATCCCCGATCTGCACCAGAAGAGTTGTTTTGGATTGCCTGTTTGTTACTGAAAATCCACTCCCTGGTGCCAAGCCTAGAAATTCCTTCTTTGATAATGTTTTGTTTAATTTCCTGGGTCAATTCCCATTTGTACCACCAGGGGGCAATTATGTTCGGTAAAATAAATCATTCAAGCTGCTTGTTACTCTCTTGCTGTTGTTCAGTTACCTGGGCGCAGTCATGCTGGCGTGAGCTATGTATTGGCATCTCTCCCATGTACTTTGTGTCCCGGCTTCCTCATGCTGTGGGCCATACGTGACAACAGTGAGTACAAATGCCATCTCTTCTTTGAGTGTCTAATAGTGGACAGAGGGTAAAACTGCCTGGCCACAGCAGTAGCTTAGCAAAGTATCTGATATTACCCATAGTGTGAGTATCAAAGTGGATTATTCTCTCCGTGACATTGCTGACATTCCATACGCATCAGCATTCTGTCTCTCTGAAAAGCAAGGGCAGGGTTAACATGAGTCTGAATGGCTTTCAACAAGTTGTGCACTCAATGCACACAAAGATTTACATTCAGGAACATTTATTTTCGCATTCATTAACAGTACAGAGGTGCAAATAGTCCAGGACTAAGAACTACATCAAACAAGGTACAAAGGTGGACAGGTTTTTAACAAGCTAGTGAGATCTCACCAGAGACCACCTGCTGTCTGTTTTTGTGTTTTTAACAGCAGTACCTAAAACATCAGTCTGGTTCCTTATTTTAATACAAAAAAAACGAAGCCTACAATTACCATAGTTGATAAGTAGAGAAGTGTTTGATTTGTGCTGGAAAACACCAAAAAATGAGTCCACGTGTCTATGGGCTATTTGTACATATGGATGTGTTTACATATAGGAGCTGCTGAGCGAATTACGTCACGTTACAGCTTAAGTCCATCAGCACTTCGCAGAGTAGCGGGAAAATAACACACTAAAGTCAATATTAAGAAGTCATGCACTTAATAATCAATACAAAAAAAAACACGTCATTTGTCTGAACTTTTATTTTCCTCACTAGACTTTTAGTGCTTGGTATGATGAAGTGAGTTTGCTGTAATCAAAGACGCCCCCCCCTTCGCTGCACAAGTGCGGTTTTCCCAAATACCATGATGATGACCATAATTAGGTATAGATCCAGCTACCAGCACATCCGCAGGCCTTCTATTCGGTCTTCCGTTTGGCCCCTGGAATTTTCTCCTGTATCCTGTTCACACACACACACACAAAGTGAGACTAGCATTCAGGTATCTGTTCTTTGTAGAATATCAGTTGATGCCCCATGAGATACTGAGCCGTTTCATGCAACTCTATCGCCCATTTCGACTAGCATAGTGCCCACAGGAGACCGATAGCCACTTACTTCCCTACCACAGAGTTGACGTGGGTCCTTACTAGCCCCAGGTATTGGTCAATCTGAGGCTGTGGGGGAGGAGAAACATGTGAGATGACCTTCATGCATATCCAGAATGGCTCTAGGTTGAAAGCAAGACTGAGGGCTCCTACCTGGTACTTCTCATAGACCACAGGCATGGTGAACATAGATATGACCACTGGGGACAGAGCACAAAAAAGGATGCACTTTAGAGCTGCTCACTACTCTGTGTGACATTACCATTGTATCAAATCATACACTATGCGGTGGGGACCAATCTCACCCAGGATGAGCAATGTCAGGCCGTTGAAGAGCGCCCCTACATATGTCAGCAGCCACATCAACACGGCAAACTGGAAAAGAGAAGAGTGCGTGAACAGAAAGCATGGACTGCTGGGATATGCACGTATGAGGTGGTGACACTGCAATGCTCAGCCTGCTGTATCATATCAGTGCTCTGACTGCAGTCTCTGCTGTCCTGTGAGTGTGAGCTTCACCTCCAGGCCTTTCCACAGTATGCTCCCCTGGTAATGTGAGCTCAGCCCTCTGACCTTGAGTGAGTCCACCAGGTCCTGCACCAGGAACAGCCTGCGTAGTTCCTTCAGGGCACTGTTCCCATACAGCTGGGTGCAATCAGTATACTTCTGGATCTGTTCCTGGGACAAGGAGATTTCTGCCTCCAGGTAGGACCTGCCATGGGACACAGAGGGAAAGCACAGAAATTCAGACCATGTACACAACTGATAATCACACACATACAGATGTTTACTGGAAGCATTGATACGCAGACTCACTTGAAGGGGTGTCCCTCGTCAGTCTTCTGCACAGCCTGCAGGACGCACTTGTAGATCCTGAAGCTGATGGTGGCTGAGAGGGCAGCCAAGGCCATGTAGGCCATGACGCTGACAACGCTGAACTGCGTGAGCGAGAAGAGCAGTAGCAGGACGCTGGCAAACAGCACGGCCGTCTGCTTCATGTCCCGCCAGTACAGCAGGTCCATGGCTGCGAGAGGGGACACACCACTCAGCAGAAGCCTTAAGGACCCCCAGCCAGTCCACATTTTTGCTCCCTCTCAGCTCCCTGCCAGACAGACCAAATTTTTGCTCCCTTCCCTTAGTCCATTCAAGATTATCTAGTGTTTTAAACTGTCAAACACCACCCCAGCCCAAATTGAGACTGGTCTTTTAAAATGAGACCCACTGTTGTCATTTAATAAGGAGCTTAAAAACTCTGGAGGACAGAAGGACCCAGGAAAAAGCAATGAACAGGAGGTCTCCACTTTCAACCACCACCCCTCACTCAATAAGTGATAAGATTTCTTATGCTGCCGTGCTGCACGTGGGACATTGAAGGTCATAGATTGGCACTGTGGCTCAACGACCAGCTGTGTAAACTTGTCACATGGGAAACACCTTCTTTTCTACACTGAGGGAAAATAGCTCCCACGATGCAGGGTACAATTCCTACATTTAAGTTACTTAACTAATTGTGGGTTCTCACCCTTACTCACAATTGTATTAGTCTGTTGTTAAAGAATGCCACGGGCTGTAAACAAGAATCAGACAAGTTCATTCCTAATTAAATCCAAAGTAATAACTTCCCGTTTTGGTGATCATCAAAGGATATCCTGTCAAACAAGTACAAGTGCAGGCCAACCACACGCTGCAGATACACTGAAAGGTAGTGCTCATAGGATGCTCAGACACCAGTAAGAATAACAACTGCACAAGCTAATGTTAACGCGATAGCTAATTTAACAGAACGGCTAATGCTAACTCAAACTCTAATACTGACAACATCTAATGTTACTGGTCGGGCTAACAATAACTGGAATGCTAATACTGACTGAGCAGCTAATGTTACCGAGTAGGCTAACAATAACTGGAATGCTAATACCGACTGAACAGCTGTTACTGGGAGGGCTAACAACTGAAATGCTAACACAGACCAAAGTGTTAACATTATCAGTTAAAATTAACGATAAACATAACCGTAACAATAGCTGAAAGTCCTTGCTAATGGCTACATTGTGCATGGCGGTATCACCCACGTGTCTGAGGGGATGGGCTCTTTTGAGCACAGAGGAAAGTGATCGACCAGCTGCCTAGATCCACCCACCCCCCTAACTGGCCATGCTAATTTTGGCGACAGAGCATGGCACCCAACACGGAGAATGACTCCCTTTCCCATGGTGCCCTCTCTACCAGGACAGCAGTACCAGTATGGGGAGGTCAGAATAAGCATACACACATATCGTGTCCACACCTCTGCTGGCCTATCGACTGCTAGCTAGCGCTCAAGGTGCCGGGTAGAGCTCATACTGACCTGCGGTTCTCATGACTCAGGAGAAAAAGAGAGAGCTGCTGGCTTCTCAGACAAAGGAGAGTGCTTGTCGAGGTGTCCCAAGCTGGGGGCGGGAATGAGGAAGGGGCTTAGTGGTCCCGCCCCCCCAGGGCCCTGCTCCAGGAAATGGAGCCAGCACACAGCTCCCCCTGGGCCCTTATCTGACCTGTGGCATCTGACCGCCAGAATGGACAGGCATTACTACACATACTGATCACAGGGAGGAGGTGCCCTGCACAGAAATGAGAATGAACTCCAAAATCGGTGAGTTCAGCACCTGGAAAGAGAACCTGTACAGGAATGGCCATGTCCACCATGTTCTTGCTTATCCTACACACAATGTGGTCTAGAGCATTTAGCTGCCTCAACAGTGACACAGAGGCCAACCACCAGAGAGAGTGCAGATCATGCACTATAGCCTACCAGGAGCTGGTCCAGCCGGGGGTTCCCAAAAACCAGATTAGGAAACGATGCACTGGAGTCAAAAAAGGCTGCAATGCTGCAGGCTTACAGTAAGTCCAGCAGGACACACACAACTGTTGCTGCAGGACTCGGCTGAGGGAACCTCAAGCTCATTACCCAAGACAGACTTGCAGAGCTTGCTCAGTAAGACAGCTGTCAGAAAGCAGGCGCAAATGCACCTGTAAGAGCCCCCCAGACAATGCGGCAAAGGGCAGGCAGGTGGTGTAGTGGTTAGGGATGTAACTGAGTAATCAAAAGGTTGCCGGTTAGAGTCCCCGACCCACAAGTACTGCTGAGGTACCCTGAGCAAGGTACCGTCCCCAAGCACTGCTCCCCGGGCGCTCACGTAGCTGCCCCCTGCTGTGTCACGTGGTCACATGGGTTAAAAGCAGAGGTCACATTTCATTGCACTGTGGCGTGTCAATAATCATTTCACTTTCAAAGCACCCATATCAGGAGGACTGCAGTGCAGCGATTATGTGGAAGTGAACCCAGGGGCCTGACAGGAGCTGGTAAACCCCTAGTGAAGAGCTTTATCTCTACAATTCAATACCTGGGATATAGACATCAACACAAGAATCCAAAATTATCCAACAGCTTTGTTTAATGAACAGCTAAGACATTCAGGCTGTGGGACGGTCCAAAGAGCATCATATCAGAAGGCGAGGGACAGGGACAGCACAGTCCCCAGTCTAAAAAAGCAGCAAGAAAAGGGCAGGGACAAGGTGATTAATTATCAGCACAACACTGCAACACATAAAACGTGTTCAAATGTACCATCCTTTCAACATCACCTATGATCATCTTGTATTGTCATAACCATCTTGCCAACCTAGAAGGTGGTGTTTAATTGCTAAAGGAGGATGCCAGGAGTTCAAATTGGGAGCTGATAGGGATGGTGGTGGCCTAGTGGTATGAGGCCTGGGTTATGGACCAAGAGGTCACCGGTTCAATTCCCACCCACCACCAGTGGGTCCCTGAGCAAGACCCTTAACCCCAAGTTGCTCCAGGGAGATCGTAATCCCTGTAATGTACTGTAAGTCACTCTGGATAAGGGCGTCAGCTAAATGCCATAAATGTAAATGATCAATTTCAGGTCCAGAAAGTAAAAATCCAGACCAGGATTGTGACTCTTTATGATCAACTGATTGGTTGAAACAAAATCCTCCAAAATTTTTACTTTCTGGACCTGAAATTGACACCTCTGCTTCAAAGCCTTTGCTTTGATGGAAACCTGCCAACCACTGACAAAGCCAGTGGTTAGGGTTAGGGTCAGTCTTCATTTAGCCAAATCTGAGTCAACAGCTGATTCAGCAGGTCGAGGAACTGTGTCCATGACTCAAGAGGAAAAAAATATATATTTATTTATATTAATTCTGACTGCATTCTGTGGAAGCTGAGAGATGGTCTAGTTATTGTAGTGGTCTAGTTACCAGTCTCCAGAAAGAACTCCACCCAGATGACTGATAGGAGGGATTATCTTCCCAGTTAATAACCGGTTAAAACCCTATAAATAAGGCTGGAAAATGCAGCCATGCCATTCATCCTGGATTAATCCCGTTATTATTATTATTAAATCTACACAAAAGTCCTTTGTAAGCTGCTGGGTATCAGAAAAGGAGGCAGTCATTCATTTGAACTCAATCTCATCTCTAAAATCACATGTTGAGCAATACTGTAAGAAAGCTGAGGAGAATCGCACAGCGCCGCCCAGCGGTGACCGTCACCTGGGCCTTAACTGAAGGAATGCAGGAAACTGGATGAGGCCACAGGAAATTCCTTTTACTGCCATGCCCCGATCAAGCTCCGATCGGGGACTCACAGCAAAGTTCAACAACAGACGACTGCGGATACTGTAGACACTTTGATCCATGGAGCAGGGTGAACATGGCTCCGCATTTAAATGATCAGGAGGAGTATGTGTGTATTTGCAGTCTTTTTCAGTTGGGTAGGAAGGAACTTCAATGAGAAGTGAAAAAGCCCTGAATGATGGTGTTCTCACTCATGTCTGAGATGCTGTCCTCCATCCAGACGGTCTGTGCAAGCCGAAGGTCTGTTTATTGGCTGAACTCCTCAGGTTTTCACCAGAAGCTCGCTACAGTTACTACAGTAAACATGGGAAGGGTGTGAACCGTGGCTGGCAACACAATCAGGATATAGACACACCCAACTCGTCTGCCAGTAGCATGTTATCACAGACAGCAATGACAAATAATACTGACATGCAGGGCTATAACGTCCCATTCCTAAAATCTTCTTGCCATGCAAAAAGGGGGTGATGAGAGCTGACCACTGCATGCCCACCATTGTCTGGACAGAGGAAAGAGGGGGCCTTCACGCCCCCATTTGATCTGATGGCTGCCATGCAGCCACATGCATTCAGCACAAAATGGGCTAACAGGAACAGCAGAATGGTGGTGTGAAGCTGGATTAAGCTAATTACTTACACTGTGTCTCCAAAGAGAACACAGAGACACAAAGGCAATAACGAGGAAGAGCGGGCCGCCGCGAGACGGATCGCGCTCGTGCACACAGCCGCCACCGATTCCTTCTGGAGCATTCTGGGGAGCCAATCACAGCAGGTGGCGTGGTCTGCACGGCTCCCCATTCCCTGCTGCCTCGTCTGTGCCGCCCCCCTCCCCCGCCAGAAGGACAATGGCGACTCGGCCGTGCGCACTTCCCCGGAGAGAAAGACGGCCACACCCCACCGCACGTGCAGGGAGATAAATATGACAAGCAAACACAAAGGCAGGTCATCATAGAAAAGCTGCATAACAGCTTTTCCTCTCCTGCTCTCCTACCTATGCATGTAAATCATTTATACTGCCTCTGCGAAAAAATGGGCAATAAAAGACAAGAATTATACATTCATGCTGAGGGGGGAGTCAGCATGGGTGTGTCCAATACAGGAGCCTGAGCTGCCATTTCCCTCCTGCTCAAAACCACAGACAGCGCCCAGTTCTAGCCTGGCTGTCATGGCAACCACATCCCAGCACTATGTGCCTGATACCATGACAACAGCCTCACAGAACCTAGATAAAGCCGCAAAGCCATGACAACAATATCACCGTGCAGATGTAGGCGCGATGCTGTGGCAATGGCGTTCCGGAACAATAGATAAAACCTCGATGAAATGACAATGAGCACACAAATGTAGGCACTTCACCCACTGACTTTCCTGATGTCATGACAACAGCATCCAAGCAGGAGACGATGGGCCCAGAATGGAAGGGGGGGGGGGTTACAACAACTACAATATTAGCTATGTCCTCCTCCTGCACAGACCTGCTCACACCTACTAGCACCATTTTATGCTAACGCTTAGCTGGCATAGAGACCCACACTCTAACACTGAACCTGAACCATTTTACATGTACAAACACTCCCACTGGCATACAGCACTTACAGAGAAAGACACCATCCCCAGCCAGCTCACGCTACCTAGATATACACTGAGACATAATAAGCCAAGCCCTCGCTCCCTTTGTCTGCCACAGGAGCGGCTGCATGCAGGCCCAGCAGAAGGCCCCTGCAGAGCCACACGCACACCAACGCAGCAGCGAGCGGGTGCATGCCATACCCTGACACTTCCAGCCGCTCCAGAAGCATTCCTTGACGGGTTCTGCGCTGGCCTGCATGCTGGGGCACGGGTCTTTTCCTGTTTTCTCCGATGGTTCTGTTGCAGCGAACGGACTCTCACTCAGGCATCCCAGCACATGAATGGCTGAGGGGAGGCAGGGGTGGGGGGGGCATGTGGAGGCGGAGCTCACCAATGATGATGCTGTACAGCAAAGCGAGAGCCGCCAAGCTATAGCAGTGCGGGGAGGGGAGCAGATTGTAAACACTGCAGTCGGCACTGCAGCAAATCAGGCGTGCGATGGGAAGGGCTTCCGAAGGGTGGGGTCTGGGCACCCTTTTGTATGAGCATTCCAGACCCCACCCCGCTGTTTAACTGACTTATCGATGGGAGGTGGCAGAGCCAGCACAGGGTTAAGCAGCATCGTAGACGATGCACATCACTGCTGTGCGGATTTGTGTCTCTCCCTTTTCAATGCCGGAGTTCCCATGATGTCTGGTTCACCCAGTGACATTCAGCACCATGTTATGGAGAGTGGTGCATCACATGAACAAAACGCATACCACACACCATGCTGGTGATGATGCATTTCCCCAGTATGCCTCACAGCTGCTTGTCAAGGGAATGCTCTCGTTCATCATGGAAAAAAATGTTTATTACAGAAAAAGAATCACACCGGCAGCAAATGGAGGCCTGACTGCCCTCCCCAGTTGGAGGGCGGAGCCACTTGTTCATTGAGGGTGGGACAGCTGTGGTCAGGTGACCAGCACAAAGAGGTGCAGGGTGACATCACTGCCAGACCCATACAGGTGGGACTGACCTGGCCTGGAATGACTCAGCAGAGAAGCTCCGGCAGGCTGGAACTCTCATAAGCTGCCACCTCAACACACACTGTTCCGATCAGGAGACCAGGCCCAGGTAAAGTGCCAGCAGCCAAATGGAGACAGATAGCTGTCTGCTCCAATCACTTCTGCAAGCCCCCCTGCTACACCATATAACTGTAAGTAGGCGAACTGGGCACTTAACAGTTTTCATAACTGTAGCGGGGCCCTGAGCCAATACCAATGGCTTCCTCCTGCAGCAGGTTTCACAGTAAATGCGTTTACATAAAGCGTCTATTTACCCATTCATCTTCCATAAGTGCTTATCTCATAATTTAATCAATAATACCATATTGTATAGGTGTGTAATAGTACACAAAAGTTATGATTCAGTAAAGACATTTTTGGTTTACAGTTTGGTGCAATTTCACTACAGCAGGAAAACAATAAAATTATTATTAAAATCAAACAATTCATAAATATGTGATATGTGTAATAGCGTATGGAGCTACATTAGGGTAAAAATTTTTGTTAATTTGAGGGAAAAAAAATCTGTTTTTATGTTGAACTTTAAAAAGTACAACGATTTATTCAAACTAAAAATATGTTTGAAAGTTATTTTTTTCGGTTTTTATTCAGTTCTGAATTTTGTTTAAATGTTTAATTTTCATGTTTCACTTTAATATATATTTTCATATGGTAAAATGTGACCATCCAAAAATATCATTTTCGTGGTTCTGTCATGAGCGGGGATCCATAATTTCCCTTCATGTCCCTATGTTAGACATGAGCCATCATTGTAGTATTTAGGATAACGTCCCAGAGGAGCTCCATGAGAAGAGGACGGCATCTTAGGCAGTCTATGTCTTAGGCAGCATCTTAGGCTAGTAGTGCACGCATACTCATCTACCGACAGTACGGAGGGAGCTTCTCAGCCATCGATGTCATGCTGTCACTCACTACTCCACGCCCCTGCGCCAAATCAGTGCTAATATTCCGAAACCGAAAAAGAGATTTGAAACTGTAAAAAAGATCTGAATCTGAAAAAATAATAAGACCAAAAATATCAAAATACATATCAAAGTCAAACATGAAAATAAAACATTTATTTAAAATGTTCCTAAACTGCTGACCTACGTGACATGGAAGAGTTTTTGAGTTCACCAGCACTAGCTGTAAGCAACTTACAGCCACAACTAGCATCATGTTCTCTGTGATGAACATTGGTTTTATTGTGCGTTCTGAATCGAAAATGGTGTAACCGGGTGGCACACTGCAAATGAATGTGCCGTTACAGCCCTAGTATCTACAGTCCATGCTATACTTGTGTTTGAACTCTATGCATAAAAATGCTCCCCATGCAAAGCACTGACCAAAGTACTGGTAGCAAGCCAAGTCACTCTGAAACAGCCTAATTAAGTGTACTGATGGGGCTGCATAGCAGCATTTCCAGTACTGAACCCCAGCAGACTGCAGGTGAAGCATGTCAGACAGAGGTATTTCTCTGTGTTAACAATACATACAGATGGAAACAGGCCGGGGAGATGAGCAGAGAAAGAGACAGACTTCTCATTTCCTGTACCTGCCTTCCACGCGTCATATTTTAAGGGCACATTAGCAATGCAGATGAGGCATAACAGAGATTAAAGGAGCTGCCAAAGGGGCTATCAACCGGGCCCTGGCTGTGATGGCCGCACTGCTGCAATACAAGACAATAACAATAACCCTGGAGGTCCAGTAACACAGAGCCAGATAGTGCTGTCGATTTGGTCGCCACGGCGACAGACAATCTCACCTGCAATGAGGTCTGCAGCAGGGGAGGAGCCCCCCTCCCCACAAGACACACATCAGACCAAAGCAAGTAAATGTGCTACCACTGAATCCACCTTCTCCTTTGTGTATGATAGCAGACTTCATGTCAAACTGACAGCCTGGGTCCCTATTGTCTCTTCATTAACCATGGGACTGTGGCTAACCACTGGCATCATGAATAGCCACACAGACGTGATATTTCAGCGACAATAAGAGAACAAAGAGCCTTTATCCTACCCAACATCTAGTTGATAAATTCAGACTGTTCAACCCCACCAGTATTTCAGTATGTAAACTAATTCTACAGAATTATTCCTTTTTGCATAACACCAGTGAGTGTCTCCCAGACTGCAGCACGTAATGGCGTTATTAACACGGCTATCAGTACAGATGTTGCGGTGACCCTCTAAATTGCTTGTCAGCTGTCAGTAGAAGCAGGTCCATGAGCAAACAAAGGCACGAGGAAGCGGTGAGAGAGAGCAGCAGGTCCGGCACGGCCATGACAGCTTCCCATGACTCCCGTGACTCATGCCACCCCCTTCATACATCATTCATGTTCATTTCCCTGCTCCTTCTGCCAGAGACCCTCAAGGGGGGGGTTACAGCTCTCAAGGCAACAGCAAATAGGCCACAAAACGTCAGCCCTCCACGTTCTGCTCCTTTGCTCCGTTGCCATGGTAACAGCAGAAGGCAGGAAGGTGGCGAGCGCCACAGCCCCATTTCCCAATAGCGAAAGCAGAGAAGCTAGCCAGGTACTCTATCTGCCTGAGCCCACACGGGGCACACTCTACAGCACCAGGGCTAAGCGTCGAAGCCAAAACACCAACAGACAGGGGGTGCGGTATATCTATGTCTACCCGCCACGTTCAGATGCTGCAGAGCTACGGGAAATAACTTAAATACTGATACATATGCATTTGCGGTGCCGAGCAGACAGGCTTGGTGTTGGAAGGTGGTAAGGTACATGCCAAGGACCCCTGCTGGAAAGGCAGATGGCAGTACAGCGCCCTCTACTGGCACAGATGCCTACTGTCAACCGGATTCTTTATTTTCTAGAACCTTCAGCTTTTTTTCATGCATCACGGCCCATTCACACCACAGTGCCAGCAATAAGCTGGTGCCGTCGGTTTTCAAAATAAAGGAAGAATATTAATAACAATATTTTAATTATAGCAATTCGAATTGCAGCTTCCCATAATAGCATGCTACCTTTAATAGCCAACTATCAATAAGCTTCCTAGGTGGGATATATTTAAAAATAATAAACAGACAGTTAACCTGGAGGATATTCTCTCCTTTGAATAGTACATGCTTTGCGGGGTGGGAGGGGGGGGGGGGTTATTTTTGGAGTTTTACCACACCTCCCTGAGATGTTCCACCTGCCCTAAACCCAAACACCGTCTGTCCACAGAGACCTCCATGCTGTGGGATAAGGGCATTCCTGTCTACTCTGTGAAGACTGTGTGGACTCTGGCTGAAATCATCTCTGTGTCACAGGAAGACACAGCAGTAACCACATAAACACTGAGTCACAGCCCATTTAATTAGTAAGGGGAAAAAAAATCACAAGATTATATCTTCATCGTCACAAACCAGACAGACACCTCCTAGCTGCTATTCTCAGGGAGACGGCATGATATGAGGCTCCTTGTCACTAGGTGGCAGCAAATCCTGAGGATGTGCAGCTGAGAGTGTGCAGTATCTATCAGAAGAAAACAAACAACTTGTCCAAGGGAGTTTCAAGGCAGATGCCAAAAAAAACATCAAGGCCATTTAAGCACTGATGTGCATGGAGCCCGGAACCAGGGGCATCGTCGCTGAGGATTCGATGATGAACAACCTGCACACAATTTAATACAAATCAATAAAACGTCATTAGTAAAAGACTAACTCACAGCCGTGCTTTTTTGTTTTAAACAAAAATGCAATTCTTTTTTAGGTGATTACTCACTGAGCGTTGCGATTTGATATCTAACAATCAACTTTTTATACTGTCTATTTTCATAAGTGTTTCATGAGGCTTCAACTATTTTAAAAATGAAGAGCCTGAAGGTTATATCTGAGTTTTTCAAAAGCAAACAGAGTGCCCCCCCCAATGGGTCCACCTTGTTCAGATGTGTGTTCCACAACCCCTTTCAAACCCAAGTGAATCAAATGCTGCTGCTCAAACACCTAATACTCTACTAAGTGACTGAGTCATTCAAAAACAGGTAAAAAATCTGCCTACACTAAAGGTGCCGGAAGATAACGTTTTCAAGATAACGCTCTTGACTCGGTTAACCTGCCACCTCCCATCCAGATTTCATTAGGAGCAATAGCTACACTACTTTTACCTGAAGGATCTACTACACTCACTTTGTGTTAAATAGTCGAACCATCGACACAAACAATATGTCAGGCTTCTGCACCACAGATTTCCGTTCGCAAACACACCTTATTCAGTACACTAGCTAATTGCAAAGTTTAGCAGGTGTACTTCTGCAGACTGGCCCTCCAGGACTGGAATCAGGGAACTCTGCAATATGTAATCTGGTCCTGCATATCAAACATAAAATGAATACATCATGTATGCGCCAATCATGAATTCCAAGAGTAACCAACATCCTCTAATACTGTAAAAATTGAAAACAAATCACATTTTCACTATTTCAAACACACACCAGTTTGTGAGTGCAGAATGAAAGGGGTACAGTATCTGCCAATGTGTCAGACCTTTCAGTACCTCCAACTCAAACATTTAGGTTGGGCCCCTGATCACAAAGCATGCAAGCAACAACGATTGGCTGACTTCAGCTAAAGCCACAAAAAAACTGCTCCACCAACAAAGAGCAGACCTACGTATTATTCTAGTGTCTATAATCCATGAGTGCTTACTCTCTTCAGCGTAAACTCCAGCCCGTCCTGCAGCAAACAGCACAGGATGGGAGGTACTACACTGCCCATCCGCTCCATGGGACACTCTCTTTAGCCAGCAGCTCCCTCCACCACGGTGTACTAAGAAGCACTACTGAGGATCCTTCCTGCCTGCCGCCATCGGGCTCTACAACACATCTCCTTGGAATGCCACCCCCAGCCATAACACATCAGGACAACATTTCATTCTGAAAACAGATAGGACTGGACTATTACTAGGCAAATTGTACATGCACTACCTGTTAACTTATTCATATTTATTTATTTCATGAAGATTTCATGACTATTGTTTGCATAATGTGTGCTCTCACTACATGCTGTCTTTCTTATTGCACTACATGTGCATATCTGAGCACTTCCTGTACCTCGCTGCTGTACACAAAAGAATTTTCCCCTGGGATCAACTAAGCACTAACTTATCTTTTCTCTTCTTAAACAGCACAGCAGGACGGACTACAGCACAGCCACTCGAACCATAAATGTTACACGTCTCTGTTAAAGAAACCAGGGGACCCACGGACAAACCATACCAACCAGCACCGTCCCCCACCTCTGTCAAAACAGATTACTCAGCAAAGAGAGCAGAAACAAAACACCAAATCCTAGAGCAGTCAGCAGACGACTCACCTTTCTGCTTGTTCAGACCCTGCAGGAACACAGGTGGTGTGTGGTGTCTTTCTGACTCCCCCCTGCCCTCGCCGGCTGGCCTCTCCCTCCCCTCTTCCAGCGCTTGCTTCTCTTCTGGGGGTCGCTCTACCTGCGGCTCGAAGGAAGCAACGCTGGGTGGAGCCTGAGGTCGGCATGGGTCAACACCCTCCATTTTGGAAGGGCTGGGGATCTTGTCGCTGGCCGAATCCTCTCTTGAAATGTAGGGCGGGGGCTCGACAGGCATGGGGGCGGGGGTGGTTGTGAGGACAGGGGCCGGAGCGGGATCCTGCTCCCTTTTGGGGCTCTCCTCAGACGCAGAGGATGCATCACACGATTCAATGACGAGCTCGCTGTCCAGCTCCGCCTCCCGCTCCTCACGCAGGATGCTGTACTGAATGGGAGGGGCCACTGGGGGCACGGCGGAGGCGGGGCTTCCCATGAGACCGAAGCTGGCGTAACCAGCCCCGGGGGAGCGCTGCTCATGCTGAGGGGAAGACTCGTCCGACACCAACTCGATCTCAGAGTCGCCCGACTCGGCGCTGCTGGCATCTTGGTCGTGGCCAGATGCTGGGTTGTAGGGCCGGGACTGATCCACTTTAACCGCTGAGTGGAGGGGCTGGACGGGGGCCCCGAAAGCATCAGTTACTCCGGAACTCAGAGGCTTCACCACCCTAGACTGGAACATGAGGTCAGATGGGGATTCCTCTACAAAGAGACAGAAAGAAACAGAAAGAAATATATTAAGGGGAAGAAAAAGACAGACATGGGGGGGCAGACATGCAAGTACAAGGTGAGATGTTCTACACCACTGTGCTGTCTCAGCGGGTTAGGAGACTGTCAGCAGACTGATTTCCCTGCTGGGCCACTGAGCCAGGCCACTATCTCCAATCACTCCAGGGACTGTCTGACCCTGCTTGCTTTGGACAAAAGCATCTGCTAAATATATAAAATGTGAAAACACAGTTATTGGTTGGCATGAGCTTTGACGTGGTTTCATATGATAATAACACATTAATGCAATAGTCAGTGTGAAGCTCAGTGTCTGTTTCTCACTGCAGTACTGGCTGTGACCTGCGGAGGGCGCTTGTCTGCCCCCCCCCGAAATGGCTGCTCAGTTTCGCTGATTGATGAATTCTGGATTTAAAGCCTCTAACTACCCAGAATCTTTAATTAATAGGACTTCACCAATACATCAATAGGCACTGATCGATACACAACACACTGGGGAAATAAAACTGCCCTTTTCTGCAGGTGCAGCTATTCTATAATTCTGTTTCATCTGGACTGACAGTGTGCTGTGCAGGGGGGGGGGGGTACCTGTGAGGGGAGGCGTGACAGAGCCAGGGCTGTCGTCCTCGGGCTCGGACAGTGTGACGGTGGGCACTCCCTCCACACCCAGGCTGAGGATGCTCTCCCTCTCAGACACTGAGATCTGGGGGGGACAGCGAGGAGCGGGGGCCGTCTCAGTCAGGGTGATCCTGACCGGGCTGACGGTCCGTGGTGTGCCACCCGCGCTTTCGGCCAGGTGGTCCAGCAGCTCTTCATCCGACGGTTCCTCCACATAGGGGAAGGAGTGTGTGTCCAGCATGGGGCCCAGGGTCTCTGGGGACTTCTTCCCATAGCACTGGCCCGAGCTGGCCTTGACTGACTCCTCCCACCCTTCAAGCTGCTGTTGATGCTCATCCCTTTGGCCTACGTCCATGTAGCTGTAGGCGTCAGTCTTCTCCGACTCCAGGAGATTTCGGGCCACGTCTATGGACTCCCCGGGGGTCATTTCGATGCCTGAATCGGAGCTAAACATCCCACCGTGTGAATCTAGACTGGACACCCGCTCTACTTTCTTCTGCTCCCCAAAGAGGTACGGTGCCACCTGTTGGGAGCGCAGAGATGTGTACAGGTCGCTGCCACCGCTCACGGAGCTATTCAGGAGGTCAAAGTCCAGGTCACCTGCAAGGGCAGCCAAGACATGGGGGAAGGTTACTGCATTTCCATGCACTTGTGTCTCAGATAGTGCTACAATATAACGGCTAACTGCAGGGCTCCAGGCACCTAAGTACCCACAGGGTATACGGCGCGAAAGAATAGGTTGTATCCCATGCATGCCGTGTGTGGATTTATAATTAATATTAATATATAAAAAAAACTGTTACATTTCACCTTGTGGGGACATTTTTTTTTCGGTCCCCATAAGGATAACCTCAGTTTTACTAAAATCTGTGACTAAAGATGCCATAAGTCTTCCATTTTGCTTGGTTACTTATGGTTAAGGTTAGGGCTGGGTAGGGGTTAAGGTTGTCATGTTGGCACTAGAGTTTTTCCCATAGAAGTGAGTCCCCACAAAAATTTAAACACAAACATGGGAACGTGTGTGTGTGTGTGTATGATTGATATAAATCAGGGTGAATCCTTAGGTATGTGTGACAGCAAACGGTGGACCTAGCAGCTCAGCAGTTGTTTCCACATAAAGTCGCCCAGACAGCTCTAAACCCTTGTGGTGAGGCGTGTCTGGAGCAGTGCAGGGCAGGGGTGGAGAAACCTAGGGACGCTTCACTGCACTCAAACAGTAATCTCAGCCTGCAGGCACTTAATGAACTGACATGTTTGTCTGAGTGCAGGTGCGTTACAGATTGAATGGTCACATCCAGGCTGGCCATGAAAACACCAGTGAAAAAATCTTGAATTTTTTTTCTAGTGAGGAAATGTCTGTATAAGGCTTTCATTAGCTACCTTCTAACATCATATCTCTGGCAAAAGTGATTCACTGAAACACAATGGAATCCACATATATGCAGACATACATGGCAAAACAAAGATTTGCATATACAAACTAAGGTACACCTATACAGGTATATACATGTATACAGGTGGTATACAGCTACCGCACGCTTTAGATCTGTCACGATTACTCAACTCAACCCAAACCCTGAACTCATTTTTTAAAAATCATTGATCGATATTTGCCTCCTCGATTACTCAGCAGGGTGACAGAAAAAAGACGGAGCACAGTGGAAGAGGGTCTCTGAAAGAAGGTCCAAATAAAAAGCAAGCCTCCGTTCTGTGGAAGCACTTTACATTAAAAGTGAATGAAAATAGTCATCTGTCAATATGGTAAAGCAGAACGTAAATAACACGACTGCAATGCAGACTTCCTACAAGAAGGTATCTAGGTTTGACAGTCTCACCTGATAATGCAAAGTTAGCCATAGCAACTGTGTAGTTAGCCAGATGGATAGCTAGCAAAGTGTCGTTTTGCATCTTAGAGCACTCAGTCTTCAGGGACTCCCAGATGGTTTTCCTGCTCCCTCCCAACTCCCAGCAAACTGGGAGAGAGCAAAAACGTGGACTGTCTGGGGGTCTCCGAGGACTGGTTTGAGAAACACTGTCTTAGAGTACCCTAGCCCATCTCTGTCATTACTTAGCAGTAAGCGGAATTCATGCTATTCCCAATGCAGGTGGGGGTGCCATCCACAAATTGATTGAAATAAAATCACAACTGCTACTAATCGTATGCTATGCCTACCTGACTGCATAATGAACAGTTTGATCAGATTAGGGCTCTGAGACTAATGCCCTGACAATAATGCTGATGACCAACCCTAATTACCCAGGCAAAAAAGTGAAAGCTATAGGTTCATAATGTTTTCAAAATACTGGTCTTTTGCCGGTGGTTGTGTGTATATCCATGCTTACAGAGAGCAGAGCGGAGCCAAGCAGAGGAGTGGCAGTGGCAATATAGGCCATAACTCTGGCCAGATGCTGACAAAGGGAGGCTTGAGTATAAGAAACCTGGTCTGATGGCCTCTGGGCCCAGAGACCCTATGCTAATAATATAATCTAATTTCAAAGGCACTGATTCTAGGAGAGTATGACTGCAGGAGCTACTCATCACTTTTTCCCCATACATTTACCCCTAATGCACATCTTGTCCCACATACGTCTTGTTAAAAGACTATATTCAGGATTATATTTTTAGCTTTCATTTTGAACCTTGAGAGGCACACGCCCACCTGAATCCTGAGATGGTTACTCACGGCTGTGCCGGCACTGGGCAGCCCAGCCTCTGCATGTGCTACAGCAAATGTGAGCTTGTTATAATAATACCTCTGGCCACTGATCCCCTCCACTTTGGCAGCCCCCATCACAACAGATATGGAATATGAATACTCATTACCCATAATGCAATGCAAGGTACATCAGTGATGTGCGTGTCACACACATACAGTTCCTATCCCCTTCCCCTGCAATGGACGTTGGAGGTCAGACTCTGGGTCCACCGAGGCTACAGCGGTTCACTGCCTTGCCTGGTATCCAGCTCAAAGCTTCTAGCCCAAGTGTGGTCCTCTAGGCTTGGAAGGTTTGTATCATTGATCGCTTTCCATTATATGCCTGACATTGAGCCAGACGCTTTTACCCTCAGTTTTTGCATTGACACAGAATTTCTTTAAGAGGTGCACACTGAATATTTACTTTCCAACTAACGGCATGTCCCAACCAATATTGTGGGAATACTGTGTGTGTTTAGGGAGGCAGGGGGTTCAGGACCGATTTGGTCCCTACCAATGCTGAAACCAACATATGCCCTAACTCCACCACAAGCTGATTTATTCACGTTTTAACACCTTGTTAGCTATAAAATTTTAGTCAAAATAAGCTGCTCCTTTATGCAGACGGAGAATAAATCATAAATCATCTTTCAAAGAGCTCTGAATACTTTCACAATGTCACGATTCACCTTTCAGTTTTTATACGCCCTGGATTTCAGCTACAACAATAAGTGATGATTGTAGCGGGCATAACTGCTGTAATCACTGTCAGCACAAAGCTAAAAGTGTGCTGGGCAGGTGACGATTACTATGCATCTGCCTAGTGAAAAACATTAGCATTCAGCAAGCCACCTCCCAAACCCAGATAGAAGACAAAGTTTAGATCCTGAAAGACTCCAGTGGATAAACACCCACTGAGAACATCAGGAAAACATAAGAGTATTGATATCCAGTCCAAGAAATAAAGGTATAGGTTGACAATGTTTTCAAAGCACCAGTCATATACAGCGAATGGAATAGAATAGAATAGAATAAAATAGAATAGAATAGAACAGAACAGAATAGAATACAATAGAATAGAATATGCGCTCTGCATGATACATCGTTTCAACATCCCCATCGCAATGTCCACCTGCATAATAAGCACATTACAGGACATGCAATGTCAAGTTACACCAATTTAATCCAACACTTCATACTAAGACCTTTTTGCTGCTTGATACAAAAGGGAAACGGTTCTCTTTTTCCATGACTAATCTACAACAGAAGTCCATGTGATTTAACATAACTTACTCAGATTTAAGGGTTTTTGGATACACAGGGTTTGTTGCTAGTGAGTGAGACGCAGCGAACCAGCAAGCACAATTAAGGTTTGGCGATACGCAATATTAACATCAACACGTGTCATGCACATGCGATTCTTACATCGCAAAGACCGTGAGTCAGCTGGGCTGAGATCAGGCTTTTTTATTCCTTCATTTCGTCCAGATATTATACTATAGCATTTATAAAAACAATGTTATTTTGAGGTACACGTCCAGTATTTAGAAATTTTGGTGGTTTTGCCAAAATATTTTGACTCAGTCACAGGAAATAAAACTCAGCAAGCTTTGCAATTTTCAAGATAGTATATGTTAAAAATCAGTTTAAGCTGACTACTTTTTTGCGTCGTTAATTTAGATCGTGCTTTATTTGTGAATAAAAGGGTGGAAATAAAATTTTTTATCCGATTCATCGATGAATCGAAAAAATAAATCGGCAGATTAATCTATTAGCAAAATAATCGTTAGTTGCCGCCCTAAACAAATACACTCACCTAAAGGATTATTAGGAACACCTGTTCAATTTCTCATTAATGCAATTATCTAATCAACCAATC
>JAODKM010000025.1:13568703-13608860 GCA_026780845.1 Petrocephalus sullivani
CTATCCTATCAATATGGGCTAACATTTCTAAAGAATGCTTTCAGCACCTTGTTGAATCAATGCCACGTAGAATTAAGACGGTTCTGAAGGCGAAAGGGGGTCAAACACCATATTAGTATGGTGTTCCTAACAATCCTTTAGGTGAGTGTATAGTAACTGCTTGGGATGAAAGATGCATCATGATTCATTAATGACAAACAAACATGAGATCAGTTCTTCACGACTATTCATGACTTGTTCCTTCAATAATTCACAAGGATTTACAGAATTAGTAGATATACTAATAACTGCGATAGTAATAATAAAACATGCATCGCGATTAATGATGAATTAACACCCGTTAATCTATTAATTATGTAAACCTTTAAGAATCACTGAAGGAAGAACTATAACAACTAATAATGAATTACACATGTAAAATACTGATATGTTTGCTCACCGTTAAAGAATTGTGACATCATTTATGCCAAATGCTAAATATCTATATCTACTATATCTTAGCGAACTACCAAAGGAGGTACTGAAAAAACTACTAATGAACTATTGAGGGGACAAGTAACGAATAATACAAGTGAAACACTGATCTGATGTTTGTTCACCATTAATGAGAACACATCTTTCATCACAATAAATTATTTGTTCATGATTTGTACTTCAGTAGTCTGTGAGTTTCTACTAGGTATTTGTGTTCCCTCAAGTAAGTGTTACTGCTAAAGTGTTCCCAAGATGCTTTATTGATTCCTTTGGGGAAATTCTCTTGAGACACACAGACACATGCACATGTGAAAGCAAGCCTGGGGGCCACAGTAAAGGGCCAGCCAGTGTGCAGCAGCCCTGAAGGGCCTTGCTCAAGGGCCCAACTGCGCCATCAATCTGCCGGCTCGGAGATGTGCTGGTTTCTGTCACATGAATGAGATGCATGGGGTCTTTCTGAGCAGGACACTTCTTCTGACAGCTCTTGCTGCTCATGATCAGGACACAGGCAACCAGTTTAGAGGGAGCTTATTCAGTGATCGTGTCCATGGCTGTAATTATAAGTCTGTACATGTGTTTTTGTGTGTGGTTATGTGCATGTGCATTTGTGAGAATGAGGGCTTTGGTGTCTGTCACTATGAGAGTGTGCATTTTCATGCAGGGGATCAAAGGGCGTCGTGCATTACCCCCACAGCATAACCCCCCCCCCGTGCCTTTGGGAAAGGAGCCGCATGATGAGAGGGCTTTCTGCTACTCAGAATAAAGGAAACATCTCCCAGCACACGCTGGGTATTTTTGGAAGGCTTCTCACAATTCCCTCTCCACAGGAAGTCCAGGAGGAGGTGCGGGGCATTCCAAGGGAAAGCCAGGATCATTTAAAGGGCCAGAGCAGAATGCCAGGGCCAGCAGAAGTATTATGATTATACAGGAGTACAATTAGGGGATGTGCAAGTCTATGCAGGACACACCCTGCTGCTTAAGAACAACAAAAAACAAGGAAACAGAGCAGGAATGGTTAAAGGAGCGATGGCAACTGCAAAGGGAGGAGTCCCCACAGCTGGAAAGCGTAACGGCCGTAGCACATAAATGGCAGGCCCTTGCAGCAGTGGGGAGCTGAAGTGCGACTTATACAAATCACCCTGGGCACCCTCACACGGACACACAAACAGCTTTTATACATCACTCAAACTATGCCTGACAATGAACAAAGGGAGCAGCTTCCTCTGAAATGACAAGTACACTGTGTTCCGACAGGTCACAACAAGGACATCAATAGCAGTGAAAAGAATTACACAGCAAATAATTATCTGCAAGTTACTACTTTTAAACACTAATCTCTCCTTTTATGACGGTCATATTTTAAAAGTTCCAAAATTATTCTTGCTGAAAATGCCGTCATAGGGGAAATAAACCCAAGAAGTACATATGTCACACCAAACAGACTGGATAAACACCAACAAAGACTCACCCTGTGAAGTCAGAGTCTCAACCAGATGTGAGCTCTCCCCTGAAACAAGTAAAGATGAGGTGGGTTTAGATGGTGTACCTCTGAATCTACTCCCTGTATAGCAGGAGTGCAGAGCACACAGCCAGAAGTGACGGCAGGGCATTTAATCAACAGCCTGCCATATGCTGAAGTGAGTCCAGCAGCAGGCCCCAATACCATATGCAGCTTCGAGGTCATTAAACAGCTCTCCACAGATAAGGTGCCATACAAAAACTGGTTCAGCAGAATGCAGCAGGTTCTGCCCAAGCGTCTGGTCGGTACAATGGATTATGCTACTACAGCAGAGGAGTGCTGCAGGCACATAATGCATTATTACAATGTCTATGCGTAACTTACTTTGCCAGTTAGCTATAACCTCATCTCCTTCAACTTATGAGCTTACAGGTCAAACCTGCACAGTTACCAGCAAGCTCGCTGGAATCCACTCATGTTCTGATACAAAGAGTCCTCTTTTTCAAAACAGGGATGAACTAGTGCACGGCTGTAATGCTGCAACTGGAGCAGACGTAGATGTTACAGGAATTTCTTAGTTGGCCATTGTATTTATCATTATTTACATTACTGTATTCTTTCTAAAACCTTCAGAAACACACTACCAGAGGATTACTGCAAACGTACCTCAACTTCAAGCCCAGAAAGAATCTCCACAGAGAACCAAAATATGAATAAATAAATAGAGTCCCTTCCCCAATAAAGCCCGAAAAGCTGATAGGTTGCACACACACTTACGGCACACGCAATGGCATGCCGAAGCCGTGCTCAGCCCGCCGTGCTCAGTAAACTGGCGGTGTCAGACTCTGCCCTTATTCCCGGGGATGTGAAGCACAGCAGCGAAAGCAGAGGGTTCCCACTTTAGCTACTTTGTGTGCTGAAAACATTTGCTGAGTAACAGGTTTTTACTCATCAGGCGGTCTATTTGGAGAAATCTCTGCCATGAAGTTTTAAAAGTTTCTTAAAGGAAACTGAAGCTGTGGGTTGCTAGGCTAATTTTGTTGCTCTACAACCTGGGGCCTACCAAGCTATTTTTTCTTTTAGCTAATAGGCCTGCTGCCAATGCATAATAATTTACTCAATTCATATTTTAGCCAAGTAACTCGTAGGTAGACGAGTAGGTTTCATTAGAATTTGCGAATCATTTTTTGACAGCCAAGCTTTTTGTGTTTCCGTGGATACACATGGGAGGCGACGTCTTGTCTGGACATGGAACATCTTACTCCATTGTTTTGGATTTCCCACTTAGTGGCAAGGAGGGCAGCACTGGCTAGCAAATAAGAGTGCCTGGTCCTCTCGGGGGGCGCAGAGGTAGCTTCATGAGCACAGTCCTTTGTCCCAGCCCCCTGGGTTCTGGGGACAATATGGCTCATGACTGGTAAGAGCTGGTGAAACACAAAAAAAAATAGTTGCAACTCCTCAACTTAGGAATTAAAATGGTTTTACAGCAACATCTGACACAAGGAACAAAGTCTTTGTAAACAGCAGCAGGAGAGGGCAGACTGTGCCAGAATGTGGCACCATCAGGCCTAGACACTGAAGGGTGAACGAAGATGCATGCTCGTTTATTATGGCAACAAATCGGCAAGGATGAAACAGCTTCCTGAGAAGAGTGGATGAAAAAAGCTAATGAAGGAAGAATTTCAAGTAAAGCTGATGAATATTTCAGGAGAGAGAGAATGAGTCGGAAGCACGAGGATGCCGACGCTTCCCACAGCCAACAAGACTCTGCAGGCTAAAAATAGTACAGGCTCTACTGCAGTACCGACTGGAAGGGTTTAAGCATGATGTGTGACAAGTAAGCCTGAGATGCATGTTTTGGCCATGGCTTGTGTACAGGTAAGGGATGACCACATGCCTTGGGATAAAAAATACAGACTACACTTATTAAACTTCATACTATTTAAAAACAGGAGGCAGCATGATGCCATGCTGATAGTGTTAATGCTGACTGAACAGATTCCTAAAACGGTCAAAGTATCTCTGCCTCTATCTTATCAGCACTGTCAGGCCAGAAAGCATAAACAAACATCTAAGGAGGGACAGCAGTCAAGGGAGTATCAGAATGAACTTCAATATAAAGGAGCAGGAGAAATGAAGCAGGACGGCCCATTTGGGAACAGCTGGCACTCTAAGCTGGACCTGCAGTATAATATTTGTGGTACTGCGAATATTGAATCTGTGCAACAAAAAGTGAGCTATTTCATATTTCAGAAATAAGTCATGTTTATAGCCGTTCCTCTGGAATACATTAAGCAATAACACAATGATCTCTGGCTTTCACCAAAACTACCCAGGAAGTCATTCTGGCCCAACATGACACCCTCTCCATGGTCCTCCAAGCATTTCTGCAACTATACTAACTTTATGCTGCATTTCCTAAGCAGCTGGATACACATAAGCAAGAGCCCTTCAGGCATTTCTCAGGGGTAAGAGCAGACCTCATATTTATACCCAGGTCCTTCATTATACCACTTGCTGCCCAGTGATCCACACCACTACATGTCTTTCAAAGATAACTACACCAGACAGTAGCATGAACAAAAGCCAGCATCCAGGATTATATTCAAATTTGCATTCCTGATCCTCTGTTCCTATCATATGTACTCAGAAGGTATTAATTAAGAACAACAGTAGAACACCAAAGTCTCAATTAAAAACCTGATTTCTAATTTCAATCAGGTTAGGGTGGATTTATTTTGGGGATTTATTCATTCAAATTTCAAAGGCTGTTTAAAGGCTAACACGGCAAACACATCAACAGTCAACTACAGGGAACAGATGCAACATCTAACAACAAGAAAACTTCGACGTAATTGTTTGAGTTTGCAGCGCCGACCTAAATCTTGAGTGGCCCATAATTCAAGGTTTTAAACCACAAACCTGCCCTTTGATGTCTGTAATCAAAACTGTTTACAAAATGTTACATACAAATCAACAGCGGGGGCTTTCCTAAGAATCCCTTATGAAAACACCACCAAATTGAAAAGGTGGCCACTAACCTACATACCATTATGATGTATTAGCCATTCAGAAGATTGAGTTTGTACTTGGTTTTAAATTACGATAGTCATATACTGTGATTTTGACCAACATTTCGCAAAAAGCCCTACATGTCTTCATTTTCAGTCAGGGAATTGTTGTATGTTCTATTACAACTATCTCAACTAACCTCAATTCCACAGTTCTAGGAACCCCATTTAAATCAATATATATTAAGCCAAAACCCTATTTAAATAGAAAAGAATGAAGAAACCCTTGTTGTGAGCCCACATATGACTATTTAAAAAATACTGGCAATTATAGTGACAGCCACAGGCAACATGGGTGTGATTCAAACAATTCTCAGAAGTAAGAAAAACAAAATCACATGGCATTTTTTACAACACATTAAACTGCAAGTGTAGTACAATGAGAATGGAGGTCAGCAATACCATGTCCACCTCAGCTGCTCTCAATCGACATCAGTCAGTTTTTAAGAAGTCAACTGAAGTGTCTGCAATTCAGATCAAACAATGATACTCTGACACCTGGCAGCACCAGCCGGATCCCACACAGCTAAGGTTATGATACTGGGTTCAAGCATAAACTCGCCTCCGTCACTCAGACCGACCCTGTGCAAAAAGTGTTCATCAGCAGCAAGTGGGAACCTCACCATGCATTTCAAATTCTCTTTTAAGCCTCTCGACTTTGCTTCAGGCACCTGTCATCAAACCCACTCCTGCACCTCGAGGACAGCTGATACTAGTGGGGACTCACTTCGGCAAATGTCAATCACCTGCATCCTTCACGTTCTGCATCGGGTCATACACACCCTGGATGTACGGTTTTGGCTTCCCTCATCCTGAGAGACTTTGTCTCAAGTTACAGTCGGGTGAAATGATGTGGGCCAGCAAGAGGGCACTCAAGCAAGGGGATAAGTTCAGCTGAAACACTCAGTGGAATAAATAATTTAAGATAAAGCACTTCCGAATCCATATAATCATAATACAAGTGACTCCTCCCAGCATCTGATATACACCATAGCAACACACAGATAGAAAAGCCTAATTATAGTTATCAATTAAAGTTGGGGCTATTCTAAGGTCACCATACACTGCTGTAGCTTTTGTCTGAATGCTTGGACCCACAGGGGAATAGTTTTTTGTCTCCGCAAACAATAACGCTCTCTTTGAAGTGAACGCGATGCTTTAAGCAGTCAGAAGGGCACCAGGCAGCACACAGCAGCCCGGACTTTGCCACCCATCATGTCCTGACGAGCAGACGTGTCGCCAGTCCCCACCCTGCCGGGGAGTAACGGGTATCTGGGCGGAAACTTTACGGGAGAGTTGGCACGGAGTGCGGGCGACGTAGCATTTCCATCTCAGTGTAATTTTCTGCAACTGCAGCCGCACTCAGCCGTCCACATAAAAGTCGGCGTTAGTAAATCCTGCCATCCGCTGGTACTCGGCGTCCCATCATGCGGTGATGATGCACTGTCAGCACAAGCAGCCCGTTTGGGGGGGGGGCTTCCAAAGACCCCAGAAAGTCACTATCTGGCTGCAGGGGGAGTTAAAGCGCAGTTTGGCGGCGCGGCCGAGCACTCTGGAGGGGGGCGCAGCGCGGGATACGGGGCGGCTGCCGGCTAGCTAGCCGCACAGGCTAACGGCGACGGGGCCGTGACGGGCGGCAGTGATGCCGCTAAGGCGGCGGGCGGGCGGCCTCGGCGGCGGGCGGCCTCGGTCCCAGGGCGGCACAGGCGGCCGCGGACGCGGCGAAGCAGCCGGTTACGCAACCGGGCGATTTCAGGCGGACGTCGCCAACTAAGCGGCTTAAGTTTGGCTCAAGTCGCGCAGAAGTTGGGGGGCGGTGGGCGCCGGGGGACGCGCGGGGACGGCGCCGCGGAGCGGGGGCCCGGCTCCGGCCGCCGGGGGGTCGGGGGGACGCTCCCCATCAGACGTTACCTGTAGACGCAGTCTCCATGGCGACGGGGCCCCCTGGCCCAGCGCCTTCCGCTCGCCGCCGTCCGCTCGCCTCGTCCCCGGGCGGGCCGCTCCACGGGAACCCGGGCTTTCCTTCGCCGGGCTTAGCTGACATCGCTCTGGGTCGGGCTTTCGGGGCGGTTCGGTTCGGCTGGGAACGCGCGGGTCTCCGAACGGACTCGGTGCGAGCGGCGCGCGTGTCTGCGGTGACGTCACCGCTGGGCGGCTCGCGGCGGAGCGTGACGTCCCCGCTAACCGGGGGCAGAGGAAGCAGGGGCTCGCCGCGATTTGTCCCCGCTGGCCTGCGAGTGACAGGGCTGCTGCCATTAAACTCCACTTTCGCCGAAATATAACCATTTTGATAGTATATACTACATATAAGCTCACGCCTGCATCTGTACTCAGTTACTTCATTGACAAAAAACAACATGTGAATTACTACTATTTCTAAAATGATGCTGTGAGCGAGATACTTTTACCAGCTTCAGATCCCCGTTTCTCGCATCCTTGCCATACTATCATATATATCTTATAGATGTATATGGCTACATGTTATATAGTGGTTAAATCAGAGAAAAGGCATTTTCGGACCCCCAGCATTTCTTGGGAATGGGGACGGGAGGCAGTCCCAGGGCTGGGTACTTAAAAAGACACTGCTGCGCCCTCTACTGGCCGATGAAGACGGAGCGCATTTTAAGGATTTTAAACGCCCTTTAAATTCCAAGATGGCTCCATAGCAACAGGACGCAGACTTCCTTAGAAACGGAAAATTAAACTAAACGCCACTGCCGAAATGGTATAACGCATCATCCACACGTAAAGAGGTTCACAGTTTTGAGAAACAGGTGAGGACCACGTTTTTTTTTTCCAAGTAGGAAACTTCCACAAAAACTCGACGGATAATTTGTATTGGCTATCTGGCTGACTAAAGGGGAGGACTTTAATAACTTAATTATCGTAACTTAAAACAAATGTAACTCATTGGCATGCATGTCCATGAAAAAAAACAACTCTGGTGAGCTAAGTGAGATGCAGGGCTTGTTCAATATAATTACCTCAGTTTTTAAATAGGACTGCATGGTATATTTTGTAATTACTGAACAAGGCATGCTGTTCCGTCCGCGACCAAAATAGGACATGCGCAAAGCATCACGCATGAAGGCATGCTCTGTTTAGTGTGGGTGAGCTTGTCCCTGTTTCCTAACAGCCCGTCTGCAGTGCATTAATGTAAGACAGTACGGACATTCCCACGGTACAGGAATGATGCTGCAGAGCAGTGACGAGGAGCTCCTCAGGGAAATGGTACTATCCTGCCCTTTGGCTCGCCCCCCCTTTCTGATGTCACTCACATTAAGGGTGTGTATGTCCTGTGCTACCTAACGGCCCGCTTTCCCTGCTCACCACAGTGCACAGCTAATGGCTTGTGCTATGAAAAGGTGATCCGGGATGGGAGCATGGCCTCTTCTCTCGAGATGCTGTTCTCAGGCTTCCCCCGCATGCTGGGCCTCTCCCTGTTCCCCAGGCTGTGCCAGCTCACTGTGCTGGGCCAGACTGTAGCCCTCATCCAGGGCCTGGAGGCCTGCCCCCAGCTTCAGGAGCTCTGGGTGGCCGAATGTCAGCTAACTGTGAGTTTGGACTGATCACTTTTTTGGGGGTGGAGCCGAAATTTCCAGGCTGGGGGTTGCCACTCTGTATGCTTAGCTATTCCAGATAGGCTGTGCTGTTGGGTGATGAGATTTCACATTTACAGTCACCCATTTACAGACCTCATACTTAGCATCATTTATCGATCTATCCATCCATCCGCCCATCCTTCGTCCATATGCACTTAACCAGTTCAGGATCACAGTGGCATAATTTAATGTTTTCTTGAAAGGTAAACTTGGTACAAATTCTGTTTTCAGTGGTTATTAGTAACCACTGTGACTGCACTGGATTAATGGTCATGGAAGGCGGACGGATGGATCCCTCAACATGACAAAAGTTAGAAAACACTGTGACTCTGCGCTGGATTAAAGGGCATTTCAGAGATGCCACTTCACCTAATCTCATGTCTTTGGACTGTGGGACGAAACCCACATATCCAGAGGAAACCCATGCAACACCAGGAGAATATGCAACCTCCACACATGGAGAGTTAGGAGACACACTTAGGGATCTACACCAACATCCACTTTAATAAGAGAACGTGATGATGATTTACCCATTGTGGCCACTTTATCTCCAATTCTTCTGTTCTTGAAGGAGATTTCTGGCCTCCAGACCTGCATCCAACTGCAAAAACTCTACCTCTATGATAACAAAATCAGTAAGATTGAGAACCTTGAGAAATTAGAAAATCTTGAGGTTTTATGGCTCAACAACAACTGTATTACTCTCATTGAGGTGAGCTTCATCCCATTTTCATTTGTTTTGCTAATAATGGTGCATAGTATAAAATAGCTACAGTTTCATGCACTCATCAGTTCCCAAACGTGTGCTGTGGTAAATAAGCTGTCAAAACAATATCTGTGCTAAAACTGTTTGTTTCTAGTGCTCTTTAACTTATTTGTATTTTATTCATTAAGGGGCTAAACACTCTTTGGAACCTGAGGGAGTTAAATCTTGCTGACAATGCCATTGAAAGAATTGGTATGTTAATTTATGGGACGCCTTCAGCATTCATGGCTTATTGAGCAGTTTGCTGTGGTTTGTGCTGCACCGTTCATCTTAAGCAGACCTATTATATTGCTTTAATGTCCTTATTTTAGAGCATAGCCTGGACCTTAACATCAATCTACAAAATCTCAATCTTTCAGGGAATAAAATCAGCTCATTGAAGGTGCGTACCAGAAATCACCTCTCTTTTGTACAAGGTAGAGCCATTGTCATTTTAATCATAGCTGTAATTTTGGATAATCTTAACATAGTTAAGGTTGTCAGTCAAAGGCCCACTTCTACAGTGTCTGAATAAGTCGACTTCAGCATTTAATACTCCCCTGATTACTGAGTTTTACCTACAATTGTGTGGCAATCAGCCGTGTAATGCGTTATCTGTGACAGCCAGCTAGGAGGAAGGAAGCCCAGATCATTCCTGTTTTCTATAAGTTCTTTGTTTGCCCCCGTCTCCCTCCCCCCTGTCAGACTTTGGAGAAAAGATTTTCTGATTTGAGTAGCATTTAGTTTGAGACATCCTAGTTTTCAATTAATGTGTTCATTACAACTTGGAATTATTTTGCCGTTCTTTGACAAAAAAAAAATGAAGTCTGAATAAAACAAAGCAAGTTCTGACCATGTACAGTAGCTGTTGATGACCCCCCTCCAGGCGGTATTTTGAAGGTGCGGCCCTGGGCGATCTAGGTGCACTTCCACAGAGCGATATTCAAGTATCCTCTTGGTGGCATCTGCTGTTTTGCCTCTGGGGGTGGTGTCGGCTGAGCTGATTATGGGCATCATCCTGAGACAGGAGCTGACCAACCTGGCAAGGCTGCCCGCGCTGATGGAGCTGGGGCTGATGGACCCACAGTATGGTGCCAACCCCGTGTGCCTGCTGTGGAACTATGCCACCCACCTGCTTTACCACATGCCTGGCCTGCAGCGCCTCGACACCTATGATGTGTCCGGCAAGGTTCTCAAAGACATGGCAGAGGTGAGGTATCCCCACTGAATGATCCCCACTCTCAGCTGGCTGAAGTTCCTCTATTGGATACCAGAGTAGTATGCCCGGGGGGGGGGGGGCTGATTCTAGGGACTCTGGGGGCCTGAGATAAAAAAAAAAACAAAAGTGCCCAGGGCCTTCCAACTTACCTTCCCCCAACAATATACTGCAATACTTGCAATGTACTGTGCAATCGACCACTCTTGGGTCACTATTCCTCTGTGCGCCTCCCCCAGGCCACCGTGATGAAGAAGATGATGTACTACAATATGCGAGTGAAGTGGGTACTGGGGCAGCAGGCTGAGACTGAGGCCCGGCTGCTGGAGCACAGGAAGAGGCTCCTGCAGCTTCCAGAGAAGCAGATCCGGGCCCTCAGCCACGCCATCAAGCACGTATGTCCTACAGCGCAGGCTGTCCACCTCACTGCAACTCACAGCCCTTGAATTTGCCGCCCCAGTTTCAATTACCTGGAGTTCCAATGGAAAATGAAGCATCGCAGTAACTTTCTCGCCCTGGCATGCAGGTGGAGAGAGAGCTGGCAGAGGTGCAGGCCATGCCCAGGAGGTCACCCCACCTCCAGGAGGCCCCTTTGTCTCCAGCACCCAAGCTCTCAGTTGACCATAGCACTAAGTTGAAGCTTCTGCAGAAGTTGGATGCTCTGAAGGAGAGGCTAAGGTTGTGGATGAGCCGACTAGAGGAGTGAGTAGAGTAGCACTGACCTAGAGTGATAACACAGCCAAAGAGTCTTTGCGTGGTATCTACAGTCCTTTGTTCACCACTCTTACCATAAGCAAGCTTGGTACAATGGTCCTCAGGCACAGAGCTTGGCATTTCTTATTGTATTTCCTGTAGCTCTATCTACTGAAATGCATGCTTTATTAGGAAGATATTCGAAGAGTTGACATGTTCACGGCTTCTAATCTGCAGAGCAGAGATCCACCACCAGGCAGAGCAGTCCCTAGCTACCGAGAGGAACAACCTGATGGTGCAGTTCCTGGTGATGGAGCTGGAAACTGTGGGGAACATCCGCTTCGAAGAGGGCAGCTCTACTGACCCATGGTACATGTGTCATATGCTGTTACCCCCCCTAGGGCACTGCTTCCCCTAAACAGCACTGCGCCCCTCGGTGGCTCCTCTGACACTATGGGATCATAAGCTCATGTTCTCATTCCTGCTCATGTTCTCATTCCTGCTGCACTTCCTGCTTCTTGTCCTGCTGCAGCGCCACCATCTGCCTTTTTTACAGTCTCCAAATGGTGAATTCCCGTGATGCTTTTCTCCAGTACATCCAATCTGTTATTTCAGGCTAACTTTAACGATTGCTGGTCACCAACACTGCCAAAATCTCCCATGTCATGGTACCACTCCAGGCTCCTTTACTTCCTGGTCTACAGTGTTGCTTTGATTTTCTATTTTCTCTCTCCGCTGCCACCCTGACATTCCTTGATGTTTTTTTCTGCCTGGTGCTGTCCTGGGATCCCTGGTCTCATTGATCCCAGCAGCACACTGATCTACCTTGACTCATGGTACCCAGTACTGCTCTGACACAGAGCTGCTGTTCCTATAGGTTCACGTCTTGCTGCGACCTCATCCTATCACGGTTCTGCACTCAGGAGTACAAGGCACACGGTATCACCCGGGTTAGGGTCACCCGTGTCATCAGACTGCACAACCGTGCACTGCGTATGCGCTTTGAGGACAAGTTGCACGCACTGTTGGCAAACGAGGAGTCTGCAGATTTCTCCCAGTAAGTGGATATGTTGGCCCCCAAGGGCAGGGATGGGGTGGGGGCTATCCCTCCGTAACTTTGGTCCTGGAGGGCTACAGAAGAAACAGGGCAAAAACTTGCTGTTTGCCGCATCCACTTCATAATTCATGGCCATGAGACTACTACAGCAAATCCATGCTGAATAAATAATACTGGGAATATCCCTGTCTCATATAGCACTCGGAAGTAGCGAGCTGGGGATTATTATAGCAAGAAAAAGCTGTACACGCACTATTATACTCTATACTCTGCCTCCTGCAACATTGGTGCACTGGTCTGTGCCTCTCCTTACAGAGCTATTGTCAAGAACCAAGTGAGATCTCTGCTCGCGCTAGTCATCTGCTGCACTCTGAATTATTAACGCCCCAACTGTAATATGGTCCTGATGAGGGTAATAACTGAGAGGACAATTCATCCAATAAGAATGAAGACATGTTTCACATGTCCTTATACGTCTAACTGAAAGAGAGACAATAAAGTAGCAGATTCCCAGAGAGGCTGAAGCATGAGGTTCAGCCTAGACAGGGCAATTTGGAGCCTACTTTTAGAAAAACCCAGGAATAGCATGTCTATCAGTTATTAATGAAGCCAGTGGCACAGTCCTGTTTTTGACTGATGACTGCTGCAAACAGCTCAAGATCCTCAGTTGTAGCCTTTACTCATGTTCTGCGACAACATGCGTGTCCACCAGAAAAGGGGTCCCGTTCAGAGTCACACCGCTATGCAGCCCCAGATTCCCCTGACTGCAAAAATACCAATGGCAATGGCGCTTGGTTAATAAGGTGTAACATGTGCTGATCTGCGGGCCGGGTACCTGCCAGCACACTGACTAACATTTGGGCAGGAACCCCAAACGATGGCTGGAGTATCTCTTCTACGTCCCAGATGGGGAGACGGACAAGCTCCTGCAAATCGTGGAGGAGGGCATCCCACCTGTCTGTGAGGTATATCTGTCAGAATCTTCCCTATGCAAGTGTGCCTGTCTGTACACGTGTATGAAAATGTGTGTCGCTGCACGCGCACAGGCGGCGGGGAGGGAGAGGGCCATCCCACTATCCAGCAGTCTGAGTGTGAGCGCAAGGTCTGGGCAGCAGCAGAGGCCGGGGCCACTGTCTTTGCAACACGGTATGTCTTTGACGCAGGGTCCTCGCCCCCCCCAGAGTCTCTAGGGGACACAGCTGACTTACAGGGCCTCTCTGTTTCCCAGACCGGGTAATTGTAGCAAAGGTGTTCCTGGGCCAAAGCATGCCAGCCAAAGGAGGAGACCCTATAGAACCTGACAGCTACCCCAAGGCCCATTCTGTGTACTGCTGCATTACCTTGGATGACCACCTCAGTGGACCACCAGGTACTGCCATACAGATCTGCCCAGTGGTCCTACACTTTGCCTAGCTGTTTTGGGAGTACAACTAACACTCACCTCTTCCAATATGTGCATGAGTTTTTTTTCTTTTCTCTGTCTCCCTCTGCTGTCTGGGTTACAGAAGGCTCCTCCATGCCCCACCCCAGCTGTGACTGTGGATCACAGCAGAAGAAGTGGTTTGTATTTGATCATGAACTCGTCCTCCCAGAATACTTCATCGACGTTGAGTACATCACCCAGGTATGCTAACTGGCAAAAGGACACAGACAGTCATCTGTCTGAAGCTAACTGCTACACTACCTGGGAGATTGCAGATTTTTAATTGAGAGATGACATCTCATGTCCTTCTTCAGGATAGACATTGGACATCACTTCTAGAGCCCTCCACGTCTAACCAGGTTGAGGAACCATCCCTATTTCAGCAGGAAATTGACTTAGATAATGACGCCCTTGACATGAAGCCTGTTCTCCAGCCTCACCCCAAGATTATGATCCTGGATGAGAAGGCAGTTCTGGCCATGGCCCAGGCCAGCGTGCTGAGCCAGATCATGGTAAGGCAGGGGCCACTCTGCCCAGGCATCGGTTGGCTTGTCCTGGGGAGGGACTTGTATGTGGTGAATTGTGAAATGGTGCTCTGGGCACCTGAAGTTTACAGGCCCGAGTCTATTGTGTTCCCACAGACGAAGGCGCTGTGCCTTGGTACTCCAACACTCTAGTGGTCCTTCACAATTATTTTAATCTCATTGACTGCCAGGACATTTAAACACCTTCCATTCCTCCACGTTTGCCTGTCTTTCCAGAGGTTGATTGCTTTAAAAAACACACAGTACCTATTATTTATGAAGAGCCTTGTCTCTCATCTGTAAACACAGCTATAGCCATGATCCCTCCTATTAACCTTCTTTTCTCTGGAGTCAGGTCCTAAATCTCTATGGAAACAGCCTGAGTGAACTGAAAGTGATCTCACAACTGAGGGCCCTTCGGCATCTGACCGTCAGTTTCAACGAGTTAACACATTTGGATGACATTTCACATATGGTACGGTGTCTCACATCTGGATGATTTTCTATGGGGCTGTACATCCTGTGTCAATGGGGTTTTGGCTCTTACCAATTCAGGAAGTACTCCTTTACAGCCTCGATGCTCTACCATCAAAGTTCATGTGTGTTAATGAAGCACTGAGATCGTGAGACCTTCACGGTACATCCTATCATGGGCAGACCTTCCCGCCCGTTTTATGGCCACCCACAATACACTGCGGGTGCTTATCTCCTGGACAGTCAGACTTCTAATGTGAGCTGTGTACTCATTGCGATGATGCTGGAAGCCGGCATTATGGCTGAAACTGATGCTGTCGATGTTAAGTCAGCACTTTTGCTGGAAAGAGAGCCGTCAAGATGGAGAGTCAGCACTTTGGCTTGAAAGAGAGCTGCCGGGGGGTTATTTAGGGTTGTCATTCTTCTCCATCGGTGCTGGTGAGCAGCCCAGTCTACAGTTTGTGGATGCCAGCTACAACCGCATCACCACCCTGGAAGGCTTCTGTGGCATGAAGCAGCTGAAACAGCTGGACCTGCGCTGGAACCAGTTGATCAGGGTGCGCTCAGAGGCAGCAGTGCTGTGTCAGCACGCCCCCTACCTGCTCCACCTCGATGTGCGTCACAACCCCTGGCACAAGGTTCGAGCTCACCGAACACACGCCCAGCACAGCCCGGAGCGGCCCCCGGCCACTAAGCCCGTTCTGTGTGTTTCAGCCTGGCGTGCTACGTACGGCAGTGTTAAGGCACCTGAGGAGCCTCACACACTTGAATGGGCGGCTGGTGAGCGAGGAGGAGGTGATGGCTGCCGTGCAGATCAGGGAGTCCCGGATTGACCAGGTGGGACGCAAAAAAAAAAACCACACACTGCACAGAGGTCACTTGTGCTCTGATCGCAAATGCCTGAATACAGATGCAGCAGGGCGACAACCAACAGATTTAAAAATTGCAGTTCACAGTAAATTGAGAAGGAATGAAACTAAATGAGAGATGAACCCAGCAGTCACCCAAAGTGAATGTGAGGTTTATTGTATGCCAGCCTGAATGGGGGGTGGGTTTGGGGTCTCATTAACCTGCAGGCTTCCATCCTGGCCCACTCACATACCAATACAGAACGGCCACGCTACCTCAGCCTTCTCTCTACGGCCCAACTCCTTACTAAATCCTGTCCAACACCCTGGGACCTCAGAACTGGACTGGAAGTGGGCTGGACCCTGAAGGTGGGCACTGGCTGCAGCTCAGTTGGTTCACAGTAAAAATGAGCACATGACAGATGGATAAGCCTTTCATGACAGATTACTGCCCTCAACTTGGATGGCCAAAGGCTCTCTCGACTGGATAACCTGGAGGGGCTGGTCAACCTTCAGTGGGCCTCCTTCAACAACAATGACATCACCGAGGTGGAGGGCCTGGAGAACTGCTGGCAGCTGAAGGAGCTCTCCCTGGATTACAATGACATCTCTAAGCTTGACGGTCAGTCACACCGATGCACAAGTCTGTGCACCACACTGTTGGACCGAGATGATAGCCGTGGGGGCAGGCTGGATGGGCAGGTCTTCCTGATTATTTAAGATGGCTCTTAGAGTGGTGGTAGAATATGGGACCGGTCAATTTCAGACTCGACTCTCGCCGTGCCTCATAATACCCCTGTCTAAAGAGTCAACTGAAGCATAAATCTGACACAGAGTAAGTTACTTTGTCTGCAGGACTGCCATGCCTACATCAGCTGACCCGTCTCAGCGTGAACGCGAACCGGCTGACTAGCCTTGACACATGCATCTTTGACAAGCTGCCCAACCTGCACTTCCTGTCCATGGAGAACAACCGACTGAGCTCCCTGCGTGGAATGCAGAGAGCACGCTCCCTCTTCGAATTATACATGGGCAGCAATCGCATCAGTGCCACCAGAGACATCTCCTACCTTAAGGTGAGGTGTGCCACACACAGCCTTCAAACTGTTTGCCTATAACACATCATTAACAACTAATTATAGAGATTTATTCTGTAGTCAGTATTTCCTCTTAAGCTAATTTTATATCACTGGACATTTTAGCTATCTCCTATAATATCTATAAACACAGGCTAGAGTGACTTCTGGCTATTTTGCAGAACCATTGTTCTAATTTTTTCAGGCCCTGACTAACCTTGTAGTTCTGGATTTGCACGGGAATCCTCTGGTAGCAAATCAGGAGAACTACAGGATGTATGTGGTGTTCCAGCTGCCTTCACTCAAGGCTTTGGATGGCCTGGCAGTGGTGAGAGCTTGAGTTTACAGCAGTAGGAAACAGAAAACCCACCGATCATAAATGCGCTGGCAGGAGAGGGAAGGCCTGACCATCTGCACCATGTTCCACAGGAGATATCGGAGAGTGAGAGTGCCAAGGATATATTCGGAGGACGTCTGACCCACGACATGGTGGTTGAGAAGCTGGGTCACTCAAATTACTCCCAAATTTCTGAACTGGACCTGCAGGGTTCCTCAGTCAGGTACTCCTCCTGCCTCTATGGAATCTGGGACAGCCAGATCACGCAGCTGCTGGATGGATGCATGGTGTTGAGCATATTTGCATGCTGACTTATGCTAACGTCTATCAACCAGGATTATATTGTGTAGCTTGTCAAGCACCTTATATATAGCTGCTTCCCAAGCATGCGTCTGCTTCTCTCCTTAGGATGGTGGACTTGGCTCCCATCTATCTGTTCCACAGCCTACGCAGTATCAATCTCACGCACAACAACCTCACTTCCTTCAGTGGTCTTATCTACCTGCCCAAAATTAAGGTGCGTTATTGGACAACCAGCCTTGGGCATCCAGGATGACCTCAACTAATACCAGGCCTTACCACAGTAATGTTTGGTAGTTTGCTTCTTGCACATCTGAGTCTAGCTGTGTCCTCTGAGAGTGGTCAGGTGCCCAGTTAGCAGAGGTGGATAGCTCGGGTCCAGAAAGTAAAACTTCAAACCAAGATTTTGTTTCAACTAACCAGTTGAATATAGAGTCACAGAGCACTCAACTGGCTGACTGAAACAAAATCTCGGTCTGGATTTTTTCTTTATGGATCTGAACTTTCCACCACTTTAAGTCAGACAGCAGCATTTCCCACCCATGCAGGTGCTGTACCTGGACTACAATCACATTGAATCCATCCTGCCCCAGCACAAGAGCTCAGTCCAACAAAATGGCCGGCAAACATTGTATCACAAGGTCAGCTCCAGTGGCTATGGGCAGCAGAGTCTATCAAGAGCTAACAGGTAGCGTACTCTTCCCTGATTGTATCTGAACATAAGTGATAGGTGAAGACATCTGTTATCAGTTTTTTTTTTCTCGTTTTTTTTTGGTGTGGTGCAGTCCCCATTTTATTCACTAGGGGGCAGCAAGAGCATATGTTGCCCATCCATCTCTCAACTCACTCATCCTGGTCAGGGTCACAATGGCCTGGAGCCTCAGGTAGCACAGGGCAGAAGGCTGGGGTATACCTGGGACAGGATGCGTGGTACATACACTCTCAGAGAGTCATACACTACAGGCAATCTAGAGACACATATAGCCTGTAGCCTAACTGCATGTCTTTGTCAAGTTCAGCTTACACTGTGGTGGTTTTCCTTTTGAAATCAGAATAGCTATTTGTAAGTCAGATGTAGTTTTAAGTGCCAGGGAATGTGTCTATCTCCAGAGATGCCGGACCCGGTGACAGCCTGGAGCCTCTGATGGAGAGCCTGGAGGTGCTGCATCTGGGCCACAATGGTATTTCCAACATGGCCAGCCTGCAGCTCAGCAGACTCACAGGCCTGAGGGCCCTCTTCCTTCAAGGTAGCGAATCATCAGTCCCCAAGAACCTGTGCACAGAGCCATGTGTCATACCTGCGTGGAAGCGATACGGTTACATGCGTGCATCTGCGAGATGGTTCTGTGTCTGCGTAGGCAATGAGATCTGCCACGTGGAGGGCCTCGAGGGGCTCCAGCATCTGCGGGAGCTGGTTCTGGATGGAAATCGCATCCGGGCCGTAGGGCAGGGCTCCTTCAGTGGGCAGGCCGCACTGCGGGAGCTGCATTTGGCTGAGAACCGGCTGCGGGAGGTTGGCCACCTGCAGCCGCTAGTCCAGCTGCGCAGACTCTTCTTGGATGCAAACAAGCTACAGGTACACAGCTGCACAAAGGTCTGAGGCTGGGCTTGACTAAGCAATCGACACCTCTCATTAGGTTGTGTCTGTTATGTTCAAACAGGGCTTTTCAACTCCTCTTAATCCAATAACCACTAATTAATAACAGACCAAGCCAAGGGACCAGGGCCAGTAGAAGAGTGAAAATTATACCTAAAATTGGTCATGGAACCCAGAATTTGCATGTATGCCCTTGCTAAGTACCACCTATCATTAATGCACAATCACATAAGTAACAGTTAGGGATTTTGGGAACTGACCGGTCCAGATCTTCACCCATGCAAGGTGTCAGCGAAGTCTGAAAAAGATCCATCGAATACTTTTTAAGGTTGTTGCACTTGACACGGAAGTGTCTGTGGTGACGACCTCATGGCTGAGATGCTTCCTAAACTTACCAATGGAGTGAGGAGCCTTAGGCATCACCTGGACAGCAGCACGTTGATCTTCACATTTGCACAGCACTTAGATGCAGGCAACATCGCCTGGTTACCATGGTGAGACATTCTACCCTGAGCAAGGCCCTGGTTCACTGCCTCACAGTATGGAAAGTCAACACTGATTGAAGGTCAGAGCTGCGCATACAATGACATTAAAAAAGATGAGAATCAAGCGAGAGACGCAATCAGATTTGCGTCTATATCCCCCCGCATGCGCTGATTGTGGTCTGTCACAGTTGCGCTCTGGTTTTTAATTAGAACATGGATAGCAGTAATCACAGCACATTTCTGCACGTCCCTGCTGCCAGGGGAGGAGGGCAGAGACCCCCAGCTGCCTAAAGTCAAACACCAGGTATCCAAGCGATGAGGAACTCTGATTAGGGAAGGCTATGCATCTGCTACATCTCTGAACAGCTGAACGCAGGAAACGCCAAGAGAAGACATGACAGCACTCTGTGTGTCCACAGGACCTGTGTGATATCGCAAAGCTGGAGGAGTTGCCCTCACTGGTGGAGCTGTCCGTACTGGGTAACCCGGTGAGTACGACTACACACCCGTAGCTGGCCACCCAGGAGAGGCCCTCGAACCCTTATTTGTGTGGTGATTAGTGCCCAGGCCTGCCTGGAGCCCAAAGAGGATCCAGTAGTTGTATACTCTGTGCAACTGCTTCTGAACTATAGACACTGATTTAACAATCAACCACTCTACGTAAATATATACAGAGGCATATATAGTTAGGCGTAGGATGTGCATGCCAGCTGACTTTCATCCAGAACAGCTTTCAGTGTCACCCATTTATACAGCCCAGGGTCGGATAACTGAGGTTGATAACCTAAAGCCATGAATGCAGCCACTGCCTGGCCAGCTACCCCTGCGGTCACAAAAACCCAAAGGCTTCCAGAGTTCCAGCGTGACCCACTCTTGTGTGAGCATGCCCGTGTGTCGGTGTGTGGCAGGTGGCCAGGAGGACTCAGCACCGTCCTACCGTGCTGGTGTGTCTGACCAGGCTGCAGGTGCTGGATGGCCTGGCAGTTACTCTGGAGGAGAGGGCCTGGGCGGAGATGCTAATCAGTGAGAGTGAGGTAAGCACTGCCCTAAGTGATGGCTCAAGACACACGGCCACTTCTGGCTCACTCCTCTTGGTTATAAAGATATTACACTAATACACCATCAAGAAGAACAGAGGTATTGTTCTTCCCCTTGGGGAAATTGCCCTTTTGCCTCCCCCAGCTTGCTGTCCATGAGATACACAGGCATATATACAGGTGAGAACAAGCGTGGAGGTCACAACATAGGGTCAGCCAATGTCCAGCACCTGGAGTTAAGGGCCTTGCTCAAGGCCCCAAGTGTGGCATCAATTTGCTGGATGTAGGATCTGAACCAGCGACCTTCCGATCACAGGTGAATCTGCTGAGTCACACACCTCTCCCAGTAAAGGCAACTATCAAGTAACTTAATGCTTACCTTTCATATAATCAAGGTAATCGGTTGTAGGCTTCAGCAAACCTGAAGTATAGAAAATTAAGGGTTTGCAAACCAGCACCTAAGACATTATACATCCTGATCCACTCGAAATCTGAATGCGGGTAAAGTTTTCCAGACTGTTCTATCAGATATACAGAAAAGGAGATTAGAACCGAACATTATGCCAGGGCAGCCATTAAAGGCGTCTCTGTCTCAGGCCAAGCATGATGCTGCCAATCCTACAGCAGAGAATTAAAAGCCAGGGATTAGATCAAATCCGTCCTTTAGCCTGAGCAGCCTGATTCCAGCTTGTTAAGTCGAGATGGAAATGGGGAGATTCTGGCTTGTTATGGCCTCCCGTCACACCACATGAGTCCTGTGTCAAGTTCTATTTACTTTTTCCATCCTCTGTTATCAGCAAATAGCAGGTAAACTGTGTAGTATGAGGAGAGCCTAAGCTGGACCATGCCATCAGCACATCTCAGCAGAGAGCGAGGGAGCTTAGAGTACCCCTCTAGTTAGCCTTTTCTGTAGTTGTTGCTTGTTCTAGATGCTACAGATAGTCACAGTTACTGCTCCCTGTAGCAGACTGCTCTGATGTGAGTGTGTCTGTGACAGACCGCAAGGCTCAGAAAATTCTAAATGTCAAGGTCCTTCCGCTCCAGTCACAACCAATTACAATGTTACAATGTTACAATGTTTCTTTAGGCTGAACTGAGTCCAGCACCCCTGGATCCGTGTACGTATATTCAGCTAAACAATGCTGTGTTTGTGCGTGTATTATGCTCTGTACCTTCGACTTTGTATAAATGAATGAAATAACTATAGCTGTAAACACTACCATATGTCTGCATGTGAAAACCTATTTAACCTGACTGAGTTTGTTTCAAGGATGTTCCGTGTGGTCTAAAACACATGGAAAACTGGACATGCATCCATAGGGAGCATGAATACAGTACAGACAAAATGTTAATTACTGTCATTCGCCAAGTGACTAGCCAGCCTTACAGACATTGAGTTTTTGCTTAACAGTGTGGAGTCCCTGGAAGCATCGCGTTGGAGGCGGGGCCTCCCAGTCAGCTGACTTTACTGTCCCACATGGGCTCGACACACACTGGGATCCTGCAGCACTTCCTGGGCTCAGAACTCTCGCCATCATGCCATCTGGAGGACAAGCCAGCACGCGACTCAGCCAAACGTCAGTCCAGTTCTACACATGCTGCCGGATTTTTAAATCCAGTCCTGGGGGATAATACACCTGCCATAAAATATAGGGAAGAGAACTCTTGAAACTGTAGAAGCCTGGAGCCAAAGGCAGTGGTAGCTAAGATTTATTTGACCTCAGACAGGCAGCTTGTCATAACATCCTTATTTTTCCCTTACCAATTGCTCACCAAAGCACATTTACAAATGAAACACTGTCTGCTCTAATGCAGCACCAGAGATGTAATGCCGACCCACTGCACAGCGATGACATGTGGGGAACCCGACCTTTGACCCGGATGTCACATTTTCTGCTTACAGACAGGAGGAGGCATAACTGTGGCCCGGTACCGCCACCCCAGCACACCATTCATCGCAAGCTGGCCCCCATACAGCCAGGTGGCCCTCTACATGTCACCGCTCTGCTCGCAAGCAGACCGCAGGACTTCCTGCCATATGCCAACATGCATGGCGGGTAAGACGGTCCCAGTCCAATGTGTCATGGAGGGCTCTCATGTCCGATTCTCATTGTCATCCTGCTTCTTCACTCAGGTTCCAAAATCACGGTGTTTCCAGACGCACCATGCGGCACCACCATAACGAGCAAGGAACGCGGCACACGGGTGCAGGCCCTTGAGGGCGGGAGCGAGAGTAAGCTACTGTACAGATTCACAGCTTCACTGGGCAACAGCACTTCTCTACAACAAATTAGATCTGTGTGTGAATTAAGCTCAGAAAACTAACCCTTTTAAAAACGCCATGTGTCAGGGATCACATGGCCAGTAAGTTCTGTCCCAAAGACCAATCTACTCAGGCTGCAGGAGTGTGGCCTCAATATGAAGCAGTCAGTTTTCCGGCCATAGTAGAGAGGGACATGTCATTAAAGAATAGGCGCACCTGAAAAAAAAGCTGAGCAGTAAGTCAGATGGAGATCCAGAAAGTGCATAATGCCACTTTGCAACACATCTCCCAGGAGGACCTGGAGCTGTGACTAGATCCTGAGTATAATGTTGTGATTCGTCAACAACCACCATGCACATGGCCACTTGCCCATCATACAGCCGACGAAGGCCTTGACAGGAAGTCACACAGTGATGTTTGTTAGCGTTACCTTTGAGTGATTGTGGAAAAGCAGTTTTGGATGTTAGCTGATTTTTGCCTTTGAAAAGACTGCTAGTGCTACTATTTCTGCTATTTCTACAACCCTGTTTCCATAGTAGAAGAGTCTGGGTACTAGACTGGCCTGCTTGCAGTCCAGACCTGTCACCTATTGAAAACATTTGCTGCATCATGAAACGAAAAATACGACAAAGGAGACCCCAAACTGTTGAGCAGGTGCAAACCTATATCAGGCAAGAATGGGACAGCATTTCACTTTCAAAACTCCAGCACCTGGTCTCCTCAGTTCCCAAACGTTTACAGAGTATTCTTAAAAGAAGAAGCAATGCAGCACAGTGACACGTCTACACAACTGAGCATATATTTATCATAAAACTACAAAGATTCTATTTTTCAACATTTGACATGTCTTTGTGCGATTTTCAAGTACATGTGAGTTTATATGATTGTATTTTGTCCTGTTTTTATTTACATTTAACACAGCATCCCAACTTTTTTGGAAACAGGGTTGCCAAAGCATGGTTTATTTAACATTTCTGTGCAGTTGCACTCTTTGGGCACCAGATGTCAATAGTGCACTGCCCGTCTCTGAAGCCCTGAAGTAGCGGCTTAAACCCCATGGCCAATGAGTCCACCCTGAGACCTTTTCCATAGCGGTGAATTATTAAGAAGATTGAGGGTCATGCTGCATCATCACTGCTACAGCAAAGCAGAACCCTAGACATGGAACAGCACTCAAGACATAGTCATTCACCTGGGTGTAGGTGTGCTATGAATGGCCACTTGAGAAGGGCTCCTAATTCCAGATATGTCCCCACAAAGCCCTTGCCTTCTTCCAGGAAAAACTGAGAGGCAGCTCTGTCCGCCAGTCAGGGGTAAATAGCAGAAGCCCTTTCAGCATGGGATGCCAGGTCCTGAAGCAGCCCAAATGCCCGCTTGTGTGTCAGTCTTCGTCAAAGAGCCTTTAATGTGCATGGTTCACTTCACCCATTAAACTCCTCACTGGCCTGACACACATTCGTTTCACTGAGCTGCTGCGAATTGGCACAGACAAGCTCGACAAGACGAGAAGCGAGGGACAAAGGCCCGGCCTGATGACGTGGCCCTAATGCACATTGTGGCCTGGAAAAGTGAGGAGTCTGGAAGCACACACACCACTACAAACCTACACACACATTTGGAGGTCCTTCTGTGTGTTGATCAATAGGAATTTTTGCATTTTAACTGGAATTTGCATATAGTCTATTAATGATTCATCATAAGGCCATATGAGTGTGTTCTCGCTCTCTCTCTCACTTCCAGCCACTCAGTGGAGTACATGGTTCATAGCTGGTTTAATGGGATGGAACCTGACAGGTTAGGTTTCCATCCATAAGACATAAAGCCTGGCTTAGAAGAGAGAGAGACGGGAAGAGAAATCTCTCCCCATAGCCCACTCTCAGTTCATTATTAAACATGCTTGGGCCTGTTGTCTCTCTGTTGAAGGTGGTGCTTAAGTCACTGTATCCCCCCCCCCTACTAAATTACTGCCAGTCCAGTAGGTGTCACCAGAATGTCACTAAAGCCATGTTTTCTGTACCATCTACGTGGGTTACAGTGTATTTGCAAGTGGCGATTATTGAGATGCAAACTGAACTGGTCCAAGAAGCAAGTCATGCTGAAAAGCAGAAGAAAATGAACAAATAGCAAGAGTCCAGGCAAAGAAGATGGAGAATGGGGTCACACCACCATCCCCACTGTACTTCGGATAATTGGCACCATTAATCTGCCTCATTCCAATGGCAGAGAACAGCAGCAGCTATTGGCTGGCCCACTTGTTCACGTGATTTGAACAGAGAGTCTGTAACAGTTTTGTCTGCAGCTTTATGTACACTTGTCATTGATGTTTCTGCAACTTCTGAGTAATTACCCCAGGGCGCACAGACTTATTATTACATGTTATAATAGATAAACACAATGCGCTGTATTGAGTGTCTGTTTCCACAACTCTTTAAGAATTCTATGGACGCTGTGAATTACTGCCATGAAAAAAAAAATTACTTTTGCGGGGGACTCGATGTGAAATGTGCAAACGATTTTTCTCCCTTTACCTTAGTGCCAATGAAATTTGACTTATTTTGTAAAGGCGCGAATCCTTTAGCGAATATTAGAGCCTTCAGGCACAGACAATTCAGAGAGTACAAAGAGATAGAAACACTGTAACAATAACCGCCCGAATACCTGCCGACGGGCTTTTGTCACAGGTCACCATTTTCCCCTATCAATCTCCCACTTTCTGTCTCTTGGGGGGGAAAAAGGGGGGCGAGCCAAAGTGAAAAAACAGACTAAATAGGCGAAAATAGAGCTGTTCTTGTCAATCTTGTCAGGACTTATTGCTCGCGCACTTCCTTCTTAGTTAAAGCACTCACTTAACCCAAGCAGAGCACTGAGATGCCACACAATGCAGCCACAAATCAAACGAGCTTCTGCCTAAGCATATGTATCCCGCCCAAAATGAGTCAGACAATAACACACATCCTTACCCTCGATGACAACATCGAAACACACGAGAGTGCTTAGCAACGACAGAAGCGAAGGGCAGGGCTTCAATGGTCATTATTCATCTGTCCCTCAGCAACAGAGCACAGGACGGCGTGGTGTGCGAGCGCACACACAGTGGGGCGTTCGCAGAAACCAAATGCTGGCAGGAGGCATTTTACGGTCCTCATCTCTATGAATGGAGAACGTAAGGAAGCAAAACCCTCTTCATAAATGAAAAATACGAGCACTACTGACTTACATAATGTACTTTACATTTCGCCTCTCTGTCCTGACAATATAGGTGATAAGCACCTCTGAGGTGAGCTCTTACTCCCCGTACCATACCTCCCACTCACTGCTCATAACATCGCCACTCTGTGCTGGAATGGCTTACGGGGGAAGCAGCAGTGAGAGATTTCTCTCCAGGGCCCCAGCATGAGCAGGCATGAGCAAGTAGCTAGGTAATACTCAAGCTCAGGAAATAGGGCATACTGATGCCCAGATTTGAGGACTGTAAAGCAGGAATAGCCGGACTCTGGGCTGTGTACCAAACAGGAGGTTGGCCAAAAGGGACCCGGCCATCATGCTAACCGAGTTGTCAAACACTAAAATATTGTTTTCCAGCCTGGTCCTTGGGACAGTTTTTTTGACGCATTTTTGCTCCCTCCCAGCTCCTGGAGCAAAAATATGGACTGTTTGGTAGGGAGCTGGGAGGGAGCAAAATCATGGTCTGTGCAGGGGTTTCTGAGGACCGGGCTGGGAAATACCGCCCTAAAAAACAGAGATCTTGCACATGGAAAGACAGACTGGAGCTTCATGTGCTCCATGTCCAATTTTAAAAAGTGCTTCAGGAAATCAGCAAGATGGCAGACTAAGTGGGAAAAAACCAGCAGAATCTGTCGCCACTATCCTAAAAAACACCACAGCATGGCCCATGTGTGGGCACACATCCTGGGCCTAGAATCTCCTGCCCAAACCCACATAATAACACCCACTGGATTATGACCTGACTTATCTAAGGGACGTCTGGACGTCATCTCATGTGTAGCAATTGCTTTCCAAATCGCCAAGTTGGAATGAGGCCATAATCTCCTTTTCATGTAATCACCCTCTTATCCATGTCAATGATTTGGCCTTTTTACCAGATCAGCCTATGATCCACGCCCTCTCTCACAACCCACCACTTTCACCCAACTAAGCAGACATCTGGGATGGCAGGGAGGGCCAATAAAATCACTCCCATCAGTCATGACATTATTGCAATGTGACTACACTGTAGTATCTAAAGTATTAAAGGTAACTGAGAAGGTTTTAATTTTAAAACAGGTAATCTGTATTGGGCCTTGTGAGTTGTGATCTCAGGGAAATGGCTTGAGGTAAGGCAGACAGGGTAATAATGCCAGTGTTGTGTGCACTCTTGATGTTATTATGATGCCACTGCGTGATGTGCACAGACTGTGGAGGGGCATAAACCACAGTAAAACAGCATGTTTTGTGTTTTTCTAAAGAGATCTACTGTGTCAAGTTTGTTGGGTGCAATTGTCCTGAGCTACAAAAGCATATTAATCTGACTTTGTTCTGTCCCTGACAAAAAAAACACACACACACAGGTGTGACCTTCTGCTTCTGAAATTATTTCCTTCAGTGTTTATGACTTGATATTGCTCTTGCCTAACAGAACACATGAATGAAGGGACAATCCTCATGAGGTCTCTTGATAATGCTGACCTTGAACAGTCTGTTGCACAAAGCAAACAAAACCATATTGTAATACAGAATGCTACATATCATATGCGTGACAGTCAAAATGAAAACAGTTTGTTTCTGATCCCAAGAATATATTTTGTGTATAGAGGAGGATACACAATGGACATGAGGTGACAAAGTGTACTGGTGATGGTGATAATGCGTGAAAAACTTTTGAACTTCAGTTTTATATTTCTAAATGTCCCATCGTCCTCTACTGACCTTCTGCTGCCCAGTATTTCTGAATGCCTTAGGTAAAAAGTTCAGAGTCTCTTTGTACTGGATTCCTGTTTGTGCCTTTCATGTGGTACTGGCTCTCTGTGAATGCTTTGAGAAAATATTCTCTCTGGCACCAATGATGGCAAACAGGACAGCCTTGACACTGAGACACCCAGGTTCTGCCACATCCTAGTTCTGCAACTACAGAGGCCTGCAAGCACGCAACCAGCTTCCAGCTGAAGGCAAAAGGACATGGGGTAAGCTATTCCACAGCAATACCGGGATTACATACAAGGGCTAATCCTCCTGCAACTGTGCCTAAGGGAGGGACCAACGGCCAGCATCAGACACATGGCATACTGCTGCCTCTGCCCACTGACCTGGCAGATGGGCCCACAGCTTCCCTCACATGCCAGTAGGGCTAAGGTGGCTCCAAATAAGCAGCTCAGCTGTTGGTCCAAAAACCGAGCCCTGGAAACTGTTGTCACCAGATGCTCAAGGGTAATGCCTTTGGAGGTGAAATATGTTTTGGTTGCTCAGCCTGTGATGCAGGTGAGGCTGCGTTTCTGAGCATAAGCGGGAGGTGAGAAGAATGAGTGTTTTATGAAAATACTTAGATGTTGTTGTGAATAACAGTTTTGAGCTGCTGCAGCTCAGGGGAATTGAAAAAGACGGATATTGTTCCGTCTCTCCACTCTATCTAGATTATTATTATTATTTCACGTAACATAATTGGAACAGCAATGAATGTGGGATGGCCTTGTCTGCAGGCCTTTTTCAGGGAGTAGGAACACGATGCTTCTGGCCTGAGCTCAGATATGGAGTGTGGGTTTTGTATGGCATTAGGAAAACAGCTTCCTGTTAAAGAGTGGTTTGATTATAAAGTGATATACAACCGAACTCCGCTTTCTTAGGCAGTAATCACCACAATGACACCCTTCAGTGGCCAAACACACAGTAATTGCACTGCAATTTGCAATGCCTATGGCGCTGCCAATCACACACCTGGCATGTGGTACGCTCCTTTTGGCAATCATGGCCTGTACCAGGGCCAGAAAAGACAAAGGTGCTGGGCAGGGCCAGAACATGTGCTTTGTAGCCATCCAGCCCAGTCCCTCACCCCCCACAAAAGTGCCATAGGATCTCACTTAAGCAAAAAAATAAATTAAAATTAAAAAAGGCACATGACCCATGTAGTCATTCTGTGACACTCCTGCCTGTCATAGTCAACAGATCATCAATGTCAGAAGCAAACTTAAAAATCTACTTTCCTTGAATGTGGGTCAGGATTTTAATTCCATCTGACACCTGGATGTAAATGGGGTGTATCTGTTCAGCACGATTAGAAAGCGCTAAAGGGTTATACTCTTCCCTCTTTCAAATCTAATATAATTCTAATGTAAAGTATTTCTAACCGAATGAAATTCAGGTGAACTGATACCTACCATCTGTCTGACAGCATATTAGCCAAAGCCCAAAGTATTACGCCTGGACATTTTACCAGCTATAGGTCAGTAATAAATAAAAATATACAAATTATTTACTAGTCTACTGTTGATAAACAACATATAACGAAAACATGGCGTATACAGACTCAGCTTCTAGAGGGAGTTGTACTGGCCCGCAACGAAAGGTTTTAGGAAACACTGTTTCCAGACAGAACATGTATAGTCAATTATATTATAATTTCATACTGTAAAACTCGCCGGTGGGAGCTTTTTTTTTTAAAAGAAATTCGGCGACCGAGGCGCGCACCTCACGGCGCGGGAGGACGCCTCCGCGCGCGCGCCGCGCGCTCACGCCGGCGCGCCAGCGAGCAGCGGCCGGAGGCGCCCGTTACGCGCCGCGGAGACGTGGAGCCGCAGCCGGCCGCCGCGCCGATACCTCCGCTCGTAACCCTCCGGAGGACACCGTGCTTAAAAGAAGCAAACCCGGGCAGACATTCGTACGTATGGCCGATTATCGCCATTTACGTTCGGCAGCGCGGGGAGCGCGCGCGAGCCGCTAGTCGGCTAGCACGCCACTAGTTATCGATCTGGTGTAAGATCGTATTTCATCGTTTGCTCAGTTTTACGCTCAACCGTGACGAACTATACCCTTTACTACTGCCCTGGTTGTGAATTTTATGAGGAACTTATTAAAGTCATGCAGTAGTTTGCCGTTTAGCTAGCTTGCTAACAATAGCTATCCAACTTTATTCTTGTATTAGCTTATTTTGGATTACAAGTGAAGAAGAAGAATAAACTAATCGAGTCTGTCCGTAATTATAATACCCTAAGCACATTTTAGGGAAATACTAGTGCAAATACTAGCACTTTGTAGCAGATCCTATTATATGAGAGACATCCCCATTGTTTTGTTGACATTTGCCCATAGAGACGCCCGAGCGCCTGACTGCGAGCATCAGCTGGGTAACCCGGCTAACTACCGCTTCGCTGTGCCCTATTCAGCTCACCTTATCCGCCTTTCATTCATGTCCGTAGTAGCTGGAAAGCCGAGAGTCGATTTTCGCCTCCAGGAGGTTTTTCTCTCCACTCTTTAGTTTATTACTCCGTGACAACTCGGTTCCTTTAAGTGGGGAGTCCGTACTGTGATGTTTCTGTCGCTGTCTTGCTCTGCACAGACCATGTCCTGGCAGAGGGCAGCTGGCTGGTGAGGATGACCTGGTACCCACCTGGGCTGTGATCAAGATGGGGCCCGATGTGCCTCTGCTCAATGACTACAAGCAGGAGTTCTTCTGTAAGCGCTTTCCCCAGACAGTGCTGGGAGGTCCCCGCTTCAAGCTGGGCTACTGTGCCCCGCCTTACATCTACATCCATCAGGTCATCCTATTCCTGACGCCCTGGCTCATAGGGGGTGTGGGCACGCTGCTGCATCAGTTGCAGGTTCTGGAGGAGCTCGGGGCCGCCTGCCTGTCCGGAGGGCTCATGCTGGGGGCTGCTGCGGTCGTGCAGGTGCTGGGCATGCAAGCAGCGCGGCGGACGGGGCGAGTGGAGCGCATGCACGCAGCCGGCATCCTGGCAGAGGAGGAGGAGGTGGAGTTTGCAAGCTGTGCCGGGCCCGAGACCGTCCGCTTCCTCATCCCGGGAAAAAGGCTCTTCCCAAACACAGTGCTCCATGTGGCACTGGCTGGGGTCCTATGCGGCCTAGGGACATGGTACCTGCTCTTCAGCAGACTCGACAGCCTGTACGGCAGCCCGTGGGCTGCAGGGGTGGTCTTCATTCTGAGCTGGGTGACCCTCTGCATCGGGGAATACTCTCTCATTATCAACACGGCCCCGGAGACGGCCACCTTCCAGCCACAGGATACCTATGAGATCACGCCCCTCACTCGCCCGCTCTACATTTTAATTTTCATTGCTGTGGACATCGCTCAGAGGTAATGGACAGATCAAACGCCCTTTTTTTGTCCGAAAAGACTCCAGAAATACCTGTCTTCATGTACAGGCCATCAAATACAGGCCTAGAGTGAGGCCAGGCAGAAATAATGCTTTGCAATAAATAGGTCCTCTCACTCTTGTGTATGTGGTACCAGCCAGCAAGGGACACACTAAATGTTCTGCTGATGATGTAGAAATGTCTGTAGCACCTGATAGCCGAGATTCAGTAAGAGAAATGGCTGTGCCTCTGAGCTGGGTCATGCAGCAGTCTGTGCAGATGATGTGTAGGGAGGTGAAGGTGTACGGCTATTGAGCCTCTTGGCGGCTTGTTCCCTGACTTGGTCCCAGCAGAGTGACGGGCCCCATTCCAGCACTGGTGGTAAGCAGCCAGGTGCTCCACGTGCTTTTCCTCCTTCTGCCGCTGCTGTGGGCGCTGGGCATGCTGTCACCTCTAGATGCCCTCCTGCTCTGGGGAATGGAGCAGACCTTGGTTTTTGGCCTGGGCGGATCACCCATGTCGACTAACATCAGGTGACTGAGCCGCACCACACACTTAGCTCCTGGAGCTTCTGCATACTGGGTTTTAAGCTCGGTTAACCACATTCTGTTTTTGCATGTTTGTTTCCTATACTGCAGGCTGCTGGTGATGTTCCTGGTCTCGGTGTGTGTACCGGTGTGCACCTTCTTCATTCCGTCCACGCTGGGTGTGGTGCTCTTTACCATAGCCTTGGGCTTCCTGCTCAGCCTGGACTTTAGCCAGGTGGGGGTGCTGCTGCCTGCTTGCGGGATGGATGGCCAGTCTGCAGCTCTGTCTGCCAGATTGCCTTCTTCGCTGGGATGGGGGCTGGGCTGGAGAGAGGTGCTGCTTTACCTGGTCCTGCTGCTGGGGGCTCTGGCTGAGGCTGGGCTTCTCCACTACTTCCTGCCCTCACCTCAGCACTGGTCTGTGGGACCCCAAGCTGTTGCTGGCTACCTCTCACTAATTCTCTTTGCGATCAACTGGACTCTGCAAGAGGTCCAGGGCGTGTACCTCCTAGGAGGGGTCTTCCACAACCCTCTGTACCCCAAGGAAACCGCCAACGTGAAGGTGTTCAAGGCGCAGAGTAAATGCCTTTGGATGGCTGGGATGATCAGAAGAGTGCTGGTCAATCTGGGTGAGGTTTTAGTATTATTTAGAGCAGTTTCTCAACCCGGTTCTCGGAGACCCCCTCCCAGCTGCCAACGCACCTGTACTAGGTATTCGGTGTTCTTGTTTGGTTCAGGTCTGCTGGGAGCTAAGAGGGAGCAGAAATGTGGACTGTCTTGGGGCCTCCAAGGACTGGGTTGCGAAAGACTGATTTACAGCGATCCTGCTTTGAAATCCCAGTGTGACCAGCTTGGTTCTCTTTCTGACGGCTCCCATTACAGTGGCACCATTTGCCATGATTGCCTTCCTGGCTACGGATAGCTCCCTGCGGGCTTTGCACACGGCCTCCCTCAGCGTGGGCTTCACCCGGGCCTTCAGAGCAGTGAGTAACTCCCCGATGAGACAGCTAGCCCGAACGGGCCCGGCGAAACTGGCTGCTCCCGCCTGGGCTCGAGCAAACCCACAGGGCGTCTTTCTGCAGGTCCATTACCACACCCTGCTGATGCTCTATAGAAAAGAGAGGCTTGTTTGTAGCTGATTACACGCCAGATATAACTCTACCATTACTCTCTCTGACAATAACATTTTTAATTAAAGAGAATTATGTTTTCCTAATTTAATGTGTGTGACTTTATTTTTTTTAAGAAACAAACTTATTTAGTAAGAACAGAGTCATACAGCGTGACCAGGAGGAGGTCAGGGGAAGTTCTCTTAGCAGGGCAGCAGACTCTCTGAGCCTGGCCTCTCCTCCAGGTTTGGCAGAGCACCGAGCACCTGCTGTTCCAGGTGACGATGGTGGTCATGGTGCGCCTTTTGGCGGGGGGCTCTGAGCTGCCCTGGTGGGACGGCCTCGGAACCGGCGTCCAGCTCATCCTGGTAAGGCGCTTTGCACTGCGCGGGTGGAGGGGGGGGGGCTTGCACGTCGAACGGCCTGACGCCAATCGGCGCGCCGCCCTCCATCCCCCCAGGTGAGCTTGGCCAGCGACCGCCTGCTGCAGCTGGCCTCCAAGGTGCGCTTCGCCCTGACGGTGCTGGTGACCTCCTGGACGGAGAAGAAGCAGAGACGGCAGTGGGCAGGCGCCCTGCTGGCCCTGAACGCGGCGCTCAGCCCCCTGCTGCTCTGCACGCTGACGCTGTCGGCGCTGCTCTCCGCCCCGCTGCTCCCGCTTTTTACGCTGCCCGTCTTCCTGGTGGGCTTCCCCCGGCCCCAGCGCTGCTGGCCGGGCCCCGTGGGCACCGCCTGCTCCTGCCCCGACTCTGTCTACTACCAGCAGATGAGCGGGAGCCTCGCGGCCGCCCTGCGGACCGCCTTTGCCGGGGGAGCGCTGGGTTCGTGACCGACCGCCCCCTCCGGTCCACACAGGACATTCCGGCACACGCCCCCAACCTGTACACATGATACGACCACGACGAGCAATTACCTGAACAAATGTGGAATGGGGGGGTGCAGGGAACTTGCTGGCTTACAGAGTGCAGCCCATTGTTTCACTGAACGGTTCCGTTCTGCAGGATAGTACAGGATGTGATGTCTGGTTCCCGCAGGGTGGCGCACATAACAGACTGTGACTCCAGTCTTTAAACTGGCACACAGAAGGGGGAGGGGACCACTGCGTGACAAACGCTCCTCGGGCTGGATCACTAGCTAAAGGAGCTACATCCTAATCCCTCCGATTTCGATGCATGACATTCCACTTACATCCACATCATTAGCCCGGTAATGCGTGTGGCCGGCCTAGCTGGGGCATCATGCAGGTTAATTATTTAACGGCGATGCTGTTAATGCTGACAGCAGGGAGACCGATTATTTGCCAGGCAAACAACAGGGCTTGGGTGTATAATAGGCCTTTTGATGGATGTTTGCTTCCCTCCCTCACTCCTGAAGAATACACATGCTGTTTGTTTTCGTCTCAAAGCCCTGATTCTCATCCCCAATATCTGCCCGACATTCAAAAGCCTTGGTGGGCAGACAGCAGCACCCAGTTGTGTTAGTGGAGCATAGCTGTACGGTAGAATTTGGCCAGAGGGACCATCAGAGAGATGATCCACACGACTGCCTTTAAACATTCCACGTAGATGCTCTCCTCATCGCGGTGGGACTACAGCAGGGGCCCGTTTTGCCCTGATCTCAGCTTTTCAGATAGCTGGTGCTTACATGTCTGGGGCTGTCTGTCTGCACCCAGCACACCTTCTGTCTGTCTCTCGCCTCACAGGCCTTCCCAGTCCTGGGTCACACTTCCTCGGTCGCTTCCAGGATCGCGTCGTGTGGATTCATGTCTTGGAGCAAGGCTTTGGCTACTGCTCAGTTAACATCAAGGTAGTACAAACATTTCTCGGTTTCACAGGGGTAGGTTGGCATGGTGTAAATATACCGTACTGTGCAAAAGTCTTTGGCAGTCAATGAAAATGTTGAAGGATATTCTTCTGGGTAGTAAAGGCATATTTTTGCTCAGTGAAAAAATGTTACAGAACTTAACTGAACTTATGCAAATTACCTGTAACACAATACTCAGCATACTTACTGATACTCAGCACATTTACTGATACCTTGTTGGACAGCTAGATAAACACCACTTTGGTTCCCAAGCCTCTCCTTAGGGCCTCCTCAACCATTCTATGTATTCGTTAAATTTCACCACCAACTCTCTCAATTAATTAACTTAATTAGTTAAACCAGTGAAATACTGATTAGCCAAACATGGTGGGATAGCAGTTGAGTTACTTGAGATACATTAGTGTGCTGGACAGTTGCTGTAGGTAGTTTGACTGCCTAATACTTTTGCACTGTACTGTGCAAAGGTAACTGAAGCTGATCATAAGACTTCCAGTGCAGTTGGAACATCAGACCTGGTGTAGCCTTCGCCCCCTCACTGTAACATACCTGTAGCCTGCCTAATGCACCCACGGAGGTACTCACCTCTGTTCCAGGGCTTGGAACTACAGGAGACCTCGTGCCACACTGCTGAGGCGAGGCGAGTGGATGAGGTGTTTGAAAATGCTTTTGAAGCTCCAGATGGGCTGGGACTCCCCACGGGTCTCAACCTGCACTGGGGCAATGCGCTGACCCCCTGTGCCGCGCTGCCCATCCGCACCTACTCCGACGCCCGCAGCGTGCTGACGGGAATCATCGACTCGCACGCCAACCTGCGGCAACTGAGAGACGACTTCCTGAAGGTCCTGGTATGGGTGCTGCTTCAGTACTGCATCCGAGGCGGCAAGGCCTTCACGGCCGGCCCTGGCTCCAAGCCGGAGAGCAGGTTGCAGGACTCTAGGCCCCAGAGCTCACCTAAGGCCCCTTCTCCGGAATGCCGCCAGGACAGCCCCAGCCTGAATTCACTGAGCGACTGGTCCGACGAGGACGACCTGTTCGGTCCGCAACCAGCCAGGAAGACGACAGCGCTGGTGAGCATGGGGGCTCCCCTGCCGGCCGGTCCACTCCCTGGCTCTGTGGAGTTACACAGTCTCTATGGGGATGTGCCACTCTCTGCCATTCAGCCCCTACAGCCGCTGGGCCTCGGGCTTCCGGCCACGGATAGGGGCCAGGAGAGTGAAGTACCCGGTCTTGTGGGGTTCACCCCTTCCAGGGTGAAATTTGGCTCACCCCACGCAGATCTGTTAGAGCCACCCCTGGCCTGGAGGACTGCCCCCCTGCCCGCCTCACGCCCCCAGCAGCTGCGGCTGGCTTTCCCTGAGGATTGGTTCCACTTTGTGTTAAGAAGGCTAGGGCCAGCTGGGCAGGGGGAGACTCCCAAGGTGATGGCCGAGGCTCTGCGGGAACTGCACGGCCAGGTAGCCCTGAACTGCCTGGTTGCACTGGGTGCCGAGAGCCTCACCCCCAGCCCCAGCTATGTGTACAGGGTCTACTGCGGGGATGTCCCCTGGACCGAAGGCCTCGACTGGCTCACCAGCAACACAGAACTGTACCATCTTACGATTAAAGCGTTCAGGTATAGTCATAATCAACCCAAACACAGACGTCATGAAGTCAGTGAGTGTACAGCTAGGAAACAACCCCACTTCCTGTGTGCAGGTACAGCTTCAAGCTTCTGTTGGACCAGGCCAGCTTGGGAGCCATAGGAAGCCCCGAGGAGCTTCTGAGCACCCTGGAGGAGTACGAGCAGGACTGGTACATCGGGCTGGCGTCGGAGCGCGGTTGGCGGGAGGCTGTCCTGCAGGAGAAGCCCTTCCTTTTCTCCCTGGGTCATGACCTCACTATGGTAATGTCCAGCTGTGCCGGTCACATGCTAGATGGCCGGCGGCGTCGCAGTTTATGGGAGTCAGCCCAGTAAGAAGTGCCTCTCTTCACAGGGCTCCTACACAGGCCGTGTCCTCACGCTACAGGAGGTCCTGGTGCAGCTGGGTCGCCTGAATGGGGAGGGGGTACGGGGCCAGTGGGCCAACCTCTCCTGGGAGCTGCTGTACGCCACCAACGACGACGAGGAGCGCTACAGCATCCAGGCACACCCGGTGCTCCTGCGCAACCTCACCGTGCAGGCCGCAGACCCACCGCTGGGCTACCCCATCTACTCCTCTGCCCCACTGCACCTGCCCGTCTTCTGACAGCACAGCACCTGAGGTGAATCCACTCTGACGACGCGCATCAGCAGTGTCAGGATGGGGCCGTGCCCGTTGGAGGACATCCAGCCTTCACCCTTTCAGCCATCATTCAGGCAGAATGAACTAGACCAGGGGTGTCAAACTCCAGTCCTGGAGGGCGGTGCGCCCTGTGTAGTTTAGTTCTTTCCCTGTTCCACCACAAACGACTGAGCTGAAGAGCTGTGTGGAAATTAGCACAATGAGCTGTGAGGAGTTGAATCATGTGTGTTAAATCTGGGTAAACCCAAAAATGTGCAGGGCTCTTGACCTCCAGGACTGGAGTTTGACACCCTTGCACTAGACAGACTGATTTTTAACTTGAAGAAGATCTTACCCAGACTCAGGTTTAATTTTAATTAAGATTAAAATTAGATTAATGCCAGAATGCCATTTCATAACCCCCCAAAGAATGTAAGCCCCTTTAAATGCACTTTTTCCACATCCACAGTGAAACATTCAGTTTTATGTCCTTGGAAGACAGAAGGTGCCCTTAGAGGCCTGTTCATTAAAGAAGCTAAGCTAAGCTGTAGAAGAATGAGCATGTCCTCACACTCTTGGAGGTGTCCAGTCAGATCTCCTTATGACCTGCGACACAATGAAAGTTCAGTGATAGTTTAGTGTCCTACTATAGAAACGGTTCCAAGTAACGGAAGGTTCTTAGTGCCATTTCCAAGCTGTACAGTTGTGCTCATGAATTTACATACCCTGGCAGTGAAATATTGGACATTTTTAAGAAAATGTGATTGACCATGCCCAAAATTTTCTCTTTCATTCAGAGTTAGTGGTTGGGCGAAACCATTTATCATCACACAATTGTTTGTTTTATTTTTTTATCACAATGACAAGTGGAAGCACCCAAATGGCCTTGATCAAAAGTTTACATACCCTTGAACCTTTGGCCTGATAATATACAAACAAATTGGCACACACAGGTTAATTGGTTATTAAGGGTAATTTGGCCACACCTGTGATTTGTTTGCTTGTAATTAGTGTCTGTGTATAAAAAGTCAGCGAGATTCTAGGTTCCTGACGGTCAACTGCACATTTCAGCCATGGGTAAAGCAGAAGAACTGTCAAAGGACCGGAGAAGGTTGTTCAACTTTATAAAACAGGAAAAGGATATAAAAAGATATCCGAAGAGTTGAGAAAGCCAATCAGCAGTGTTCAGACCCTCATAAAGAAGTGAAAATTGAGAGATTCTGTTCACACCAAGCCACGTTCAGGTAGACCAACAAAAATTTCAGCCCAGAACTGCCAGATGAATTGTTCAGGATGCAAAGAAAAAGCCACAAATAACTTCAGCTGACATCCAGGCTTCTCTACAGAAAAGTGGTGTGGATGTTTCAAGATGCACAATAAGGAGGCGCTTGAAGAAAAATGGGCTGTCAGAAGAAAGTCATCACTCTGCCAAAGTCACAAAATAGCCCACTTAAAATATGCAAGATGCCACCCAGACAAGCATCGGAACTTTTGGGGAACTTTTGTAGTGATGAGACCAACCAAAGATGCTATGTTTGGCGAGGAGTCAACAAGGCCTATGATGCAAAGTACACCATACCTACTGTGAGGCATGGAGGTGGATCTCTGATGGTTTGGGGGTGTGTGAGCTGCAGCGGCACATGGAGTTTGGGCAGAGTTGATGGCAAGATGAATGCAGCAAGTTATCAGAGAATACTGGAGGACAATCTGTACCCATCAGCCCGGAAGCTGCACATGGGACACACTTGGACTTTCCAATATTACAGTGATCCCAAACACAAGGCCATCATTGGCTACAGCAGAGAAAAGTACAGGTTCTGGAGTGGCCGTCACAGTGTCCTGACCTCAATATCACTGAGCCACTTTAAGGAGATCTCAAACGTGCGGTTCATGCAAGACAGCCCAAGAATGTACAGGAATTGGAGGCTTTTTTCCCAAGCAGAATGGGCAGCTTTACCATCTGAGAATTTAAGTTCTTCATCCACAACTATCACAAAAGATGCTAAAAAGGGGAATGCACAGTATTAAGAACTAAGGGTATGTAAACTTTTGAAAAGGAACCATCTCAGTCTTTCCTTAATTGTAACGTTTTCTTTAATGATTATTTTGAGATCTCATAGTTTAATTTCAATCCCATTTAAAATGAGATGTGTTCTGCCTGACTACTCATGTTTTCCATAAAGAATGATACACATTTTACAGAATCTGCCAGGGCAAGTAAACTTATGAGCACAACTGTAAGTGACTGTCTTCATATATCAGCAATCTGCCCAGTGCTTCCAGTTTACTCTATGCCATCTGTCAGCTCCGGTCTCATTTAATGGTTCTCAGTCCAGAAAAGGGATTTTTTTTAAGCAAAAGCATGTGCCTTGGTCTTTTTTGTACTGTTAATGGAAGGATTTACAATTTAGTTTTTTCAGCGGTGTGTTTTACAGGTGTTTACAGTCAAGGTTTCCTGTAAGAAGTGTCCTAAATGCCCCCTTTGTTTAAAGCTGTGATTCCTCTATACTGTGTATTGTATATAATTGTAAGATATCAATATAAAACGGCTTTTTCACAGAAATGTGGTTTTGCTTTATTTGCTAAAAGGCAAACGACTTTCTGGTTATGAACATTAGAATACATAAGCTCATTAAACATCATTTAAGCAGCATTTCACTTTAATGTAAATAACCTTGCGAGTCATGTGTAACATCGATCGTGCGAGACACGCATCACTGAAGGCTGTGCTCTCCTCACGCTGACACGTCAGCCCGACCTTGTGAGCGTCAATCCCACTATCGGCACAGGTTTACAGCCCGTGCCGCAAGTACGTCACCATCCTTGTTTTAGACCCGAGAGGGAAGCCAGAAATCGACATGCTCTGAATGCGTCGCTGCGTGAAAGCGTCAGTGCGGAGCAGGATGTGGGGACGCACAATGTGGCAGCGCAGCTCGAGAGCGGCTCATTCAGGAGTAACGGCCTAGAGCATTAACCAGGAGCTGCCAAGCTAATGTGGCGAGGCCCAGGGCCACGGCACTGGCAGGCCTCAGCCACTCTCATGCTTTTAATTCCAGCCTGATCATTTAGCGTGGTAATTAGGGCTCGACTGGCTCACGGCAGGAGAGCGCTCAGCCGTGGCGTGAGGGTCCGGTGCTCGCCGGACGCACACCAGGCACGCCTACTCACTAGGCCTTAAGTGCACACCCCTCCCCCCCCCAAGCCGAGGCCACCCAGCGACAATATCATCCTGCATTAGTGGACGCATTACATCTCCACAAACCATCCTCAGAGTGGGGGGGGGGGGTGCTGTTGTGAAGCCGGAGAGGAGGGGCCCCAAACAAAGAGGCAGATCCATTAGACCTGTGGAACTGCTTATCCACCAGGTCCATTAACAAGCATGACATTAAATCAGCCTCTGAACCATTTTTATTCTGATTTCAACATTCGAGTAACGGGAGAAGGACCACAGGGGCCAAGCTTTTCCCAATTTAAA